>JAZKJV010006390.1:0-600000 GCA_037367405.1 Ottelia alismoides
TTCTCATCCATCTTATCCAAATTCTTTGTCCAATGTTTGATCACATGTAACTTTTCAAGCTCTTTGGATCGTTTCTCTATTATGTCCACATTGGATAGTTGATTTCCTATGATGGTCAGATCTGAACTGTCCACCCTATCCACATCGTGAGTGTTGAACGGGGTTTTCTTTGAGTTTTTTTAATGAAATAATTTTGTCATCATAACCCAAATGATCCCACAACAAAAAATTATTTTTAGTTCTTAAGCCAATAATTACAGAAAATTTAACAAGAGAATTTATTATTTAATTTACCTGTATAACTAACAGGATCGAACTCAAGGAGGCTACAAATCCGAAGGGTTATTCTAATAATAAAAAAAACAATTAAAAGAAAAGTGGATCTCAAATGCGGACTATCTGGTTTTTATAGGAATTTTCTCTTTTTAATTTTATTAATTTTTTATTTCTATATTTGTATATTTCTAATTTTTAATTTTTTAATGACTATAATTTTGAAAAAATTTATTTTCAAAATAATTACTTTTTCACAAAAAATTTATATATGATAAAAATGCAACATTTTGGATTTTTTCAAAAATAGTAAAAATGATAAAAAGATGCTTAAAGAAAATAATTTTGTTTTTTTATGATTTTTACTATTTTTATAATTTTTAAGAGATTTTTAATAATTTTTAGGATTTTTAACTGAATAAAAATAGGGAATAAGTAAAATAGTGAATAGACAGGACTATTTTGCAATTTAAAAATATAAAATGAAATCACAAGTTTCTGCAATTATTTTTCCTAAAAACAAGAAGGAATTATCTACAATCAGAATGTGAAATCACTTTTTTTTATTTTTTTCCTACAATTTTCGACGATTTTTTAAGATTTTAAGTATCTTCCAATTTTTTGATTTTAAATATTAATGCACAAAAATTAGATAGAAAATTATATGCGCAAAAATAAGACTAATCTAATTTTTTGGAATTTTTATGCAATATTTGGATTTTTATGAATTTTTAAATGTCAAGCAAAGAAAATGCAATGTTTTTTTATTTTTTAATAATAACAAATGCTAATAAAATTCAATAAATACACTAGAAAGATACACAAATTAGATGCATAACATGATTTTGCTAAATTTATTGACCAACAAAAGTATGTATTTCAATGAAAAGAACATGCAATTTTAATGTCTGGAAATACAGGATTGAAATATAAATATTTAAATTTTTTGCATTAGAGAATAACAAAATTATAATGCAGGGAAAATATTGTAATTTACCGTAGAAGTGCATACTACACAGGTGGTTGAGAATAAAATCCGGACGGCTCAGAAGCTGGGCACCTCTCTGCAACAATATAGCTCTTGGAGAATATGCTCCTCTCACTAAAAGATTGATACAGTTGGAATGAGGGATGAGGAGCCAAATAAATAGAAAAAATGAATTTGAATTTTCAAAATTTAAATGAAGAGGAAAAGAAGGGAGGAGGTTAATGGAGGATAAATTTATTTACATTATTTACATAATTAATTAATTTTTAAATTTCGTTACTTTATTAAATTAAATAATAAATGTTAATTATTTAATTTTTTTGTGGTGGTTAATAAAGGAAATCAATTATATACATATACTATATACATATGGTACATTATATACATAGTTAAATAAGGGAATTGGTTTTTTATGTTTTAAATTTTTAAGTTTTTATTTTAAATAATTATTAAAAAATATTTACAATTATATATAAATACAATATGTATAAAAATAAATATTTATAAGTATATATAACAAATAATTGGTAAAATTGTGAAAACTACCCAGAAAAACATATTTCAAACCGTAAATCTGAAAATTATGAAACCATTGCCATTTTAAATGTAATTTAACTTAGATAACAACAGAAGTGAGTTTTATTCAATTCGAGTTCATATAGAGATGAAATTGGTTTTTCAATTATTGCTTTATGAATTTTTCTGGATTTGGGTACTCTTATTTTATACATGATTTTATTTTACAATTATTAAATATTTTTATTTACAACTTTTGTTTAGACAATTATTTAATTTGAGGTAAATTTATGTAAAATAAAATAGTGTATGTTTTATACAAATTTACAAAGAATAAATTCAAAAGTATTTACATAGTATTTTTTGGATTTTCCGATTAAAGACCATATCTCCCCCTACTTTATTCATGATCAATCAGGTCAAGTATTAGCATTCTCTCGAGGTTTGGGTCAGTCTGTATCTATTATATATATATATATACATACAGTCTTTTTTATTTTCTTCATTTTCCATTATTTCTTTATTTATTTTAGGTTAAAATAGTCATAAATGTACAATATTTGCACACTGATGCAGGTTAGTAAGAATATGTATTTATCTATATATACAAGTGTTTTATAGTGGATTTTAAGGAAAATAAATGAATAAAGATGATGAAATACAGATTCATCATCCCCTATGCTTTACCTTTGTTAGCCTCCCTTAGCAAAAACTTATTTCAAAGAATAAGTGAATAGAAGAAAAAGAAAGGAAAAATAAAGAAATTAGGATAACTTTTAATATTAAACTTATCTTCGTAAAATTGTAGTATGGAGCTCTGTCGGACTTTTGGATTATTAGTGTGGTGGAACCTTAATGGAAAATGGATTTAAAACCTAACAACCTTCAAGTTCCACAAGACTCCTATTCAAGTTTCCTCAATAGTCAGGTCAGGACAAGTCTACATACGCAAATTCTTATGACTATGAATCTTTACTTGTATGGTGTAAGTGAAATATGGCTCCCCATCTCAAAAGTAGCAAAGAAACAGCCTCTCTCAACAAGGTAACTCTAGTCCCCCGGTCTATCAACTCTTTCCTCAAGGAGCGGGGGTAAGTACAACCAGCTCAATAAGAGGAGGTGGAGAAGAGAATGGATGGTAACCAGTATAGATACCTATCCTTGGATGCATGAGCGATGTAGCCAAGTCAACCACTGCAAGCTTACCAAACTTTGACTTTGATGCTCTTTTCTTACTTGTATATACACTCCGACAGGTATATTACTTTTCAATCAGGCTTGTCCACTTTTGGAGATTTTGCATTTTTCTTTCTTTTCCCTTTTTTTGTTTTTTTTCAGATATATACTAGGTGCAGCATGTACATATGGAGTTTTTCCTCTTGAGCTAGTAGATTATCCCTCTTGTGCAGCATTATTGCAACCCCAAGCATCATGTCTTTAGACTGCAATGCCACTAGATAAGGTTGAGATGCACTACCCTCACTAGTGGAAGACAGATATTCCCACTAGTTGTTATATATCCATGTGCTACCCCAAGCCAAAAGATTTTGCCTCCTCACTTCCTCCTCCATGAAGAGCTACATCTAGAGTACTTGTCCAAGATAAGCTTGGCCTAGAAGAATCATGCATGTGTTTCTATATATTCTACTTATACCACTCAAGACAACATGTGAACATAGTCTTATGAGCTCATAGAATTAAGTCAATAGATCCTGAAAAGTCATTACTCTAGTTCTTATAAGGTTCCTCAAAAATTAAGTGGATTAAGGTCTGACTAAGCTCGATTCTTCAATTTTATTCCAGACTTGGTTTAAATGTCAATATTATACATAAAAAAATGCGCATGCAAATGCAAGTAAATATATACAATTCAAAGGAAAGAAAGCAAGTTCTTTTTTAAAAAAACAATTTTTTATTTTTGAACTTTTTATAGGTTTTTAGGAAAAAATTATGCTCATGTAAAAAAAGATTTTCTTGAAATTTTAATTGTGCCAATTTTTATAGACTTTTAGTTTTGTACTTTTTAGGGTGTTTTAATAAGGAAAAAGGGTTAGTAAAATATATACAACTATAAATTATTTTAATAAAAGAGGATTTTTTTTGTTTTTTAGTTTTTATTTTTTTGTTTTTGTTTTTTATTAATTTTTGAAATATGGAAGGTGACCAAAGTCTATATACATAGGTGGATTTTACGTATGCATATCCCAAAACTAACTATAATTTTACAAATACGATTTATGTATAAATTATATATAAAATATATATGGCATCCCCCTATTCTTAGCTCTAACTATATCCTCATAGTGATCAGAGATCCGCAAAGGAAGACATAACTCATACTAAGTATAGAAACGTTAAAACACTCCTATCCTACAATGACTCAAAGAAAAGATGAAAAAAATAGAAGTCAGTGATCCCCGCTATACTTAGGATCAAGTAATCCTAAGTATAGAAGACTGTACAATAGGGAAAATTGATAGAGAATTGACAGGACTAAAACGGTTCACCTTGCCACCCTATAATTCGTGTAGAATAGGCTTAAGCAAAGAATATCAACATGTTGGGGGAGAAGTGAGAGATCAAAAGAAAAAACACAAAAAGATGATATGAACAACATCACTCCCCCAATACTTAGGGTAGAGTTTCCCTAAGTATAAGCAATGATAGAAGTGATGAACTTGATGAATATGAATAACCACTCGGCTCGCCCACCCACTATACATAGGACAAAGTACGTCCTAAGTTAGTCCCACACTAAAATGGGGTGGATGAGCGAGTGGATGTACAGAGGTAAACGAAAGAGAATATACAAGAGGAGTGGATGTAAAAAGGTCAAGAAGATTGAAAGCATGCCTTCTTGCGATAATGCTGAGCAATGGATCTGATAAGGTCTAGGTCGAATTAGGGTTAACATTAGATATAAACTGATCAGGATCGACCAAGAATGTATCCTCAGCAGTCTCAGAGTGTGCAGGCACATACATATTAGTGGAAGTAGTGTGGTCATATCCAGCATAGGAAGTCTCGCAAATATTAAAATAAAAAGGCTCGAACTCATTATCAGAAAAAGTAAGATCAATTCTAGCCTAGCAAGCCTCTATTGATCATCATCTTCAATAAAAGGTCTGAATTCCTTTATAAAATCAATCAAATTCAGCCTTATTAGTCTCATCTAAATCAAGGTGAAAAGGAACATACTCATCGGTGAAAGTAGTCAAATCATGTACGTCTTCTCTAGTCTTAGAGCCTGCCTCTACTCTAGGGTGTCTATTATGTAAATCTTGTGAATGTCATCAATTCATCGCAACATACCAAAAGGGGGAACTCCAAGATCTATGCTTTCTGAGTCTTCCTTCTTTAAGAGGAATTCTTAGGTCTCAAAATCATCCAACATACAGCAAAAATCTCAGATAGTATCATCAATGTCAAAGTCCTTGGGGTTGGCTAACTCAGGCATGATCTCATGGGATACAAGTCTCTGGTCAATAAGGGGGTGTAGTGATCAATACATCACTCCCTACATCAGAACGGAAGTGGATCTCTCCTGATCCATGTTCAATAATGGATCCCGCAGAGGTGATGAAAGGTTGTCCTAAGATGATTGGAGGGTGCTCCATAGGGGTGGAGGTATCCATCGACAATACGAAAAAATTAGAAATGAAGTTCATGCCCTGAATAAGAATGACAACATTTTCTAGATTACCCTTTAGCCTCTTAATAGATTTATGAGCAAATTTAACTATCATCTTGGTTCTCTTGAGAGGCCGAAGATGAAGAGATTGTATCATAGAGGGGTAGTATAATTATTGAAGCACCATCATCAAGAAGAGTGTTGTCACATAGATATTCACATTTGGAGAAACTCGCAAGAGGTGTGTAAGTGTTCCCTTTCTTAGAATGTGTATGGTGAGATATGGCATGGGTAGTAGCTATTATCAAGATATGATGCTCATATCTGCTCCTCCGCTTTCTCTTATTGTATTGAGGAGCAGATAAATGTGTCATGGACTAGTGAAGTGGGGCTTTAATAATCCCAAGAATAGTGGCCATCACTTCAGGTTCAGTCGACATTTTTTGAATTTTCAGATCTACTCAATACAAGGGAGGAGATCATAATCATAATCTACACAAGGATTACCAAGAGCAGTTTGTACAGTGGTGGATGAATGTGTGGGAAAAATAGTTTGGCATGGGTGCCCTCTCCTCACAAGATGAATCAACAATGTGTCTCCTGAAATCTTTCTGGATTTTTTATTTTTTTCTCATTTTTTTTGTATTTGGGCAATTGCAAGCTTTCATGATCATCCTCTAGTGAATCCATATTCCTCAAATAGTGGAGTGTCATTTGTCTCTTATTTATGCTAAATAGATTTCTAATCCCTGAATTCATATGCTCCATCATCTAGTTTAGGGTCTTAAGTGTGGACATCATGAAAGGTAACTCTGTAATCTTAGGATCGGGTTGAGTGCAATAAGGGTGGGTGAAAATCAAGGCATGATTCTTGAAATAATGGGTTAGGCGGATATGTACAAAAATCATGAGGAATGTCATGAAAAAAAGGAGGTGGACAGCTCGAGGGATCCGCAAAAGTCTGATAAAAATCACTCCAGTCGGCCATCTCCAAAACAAGAGAAAATGATTGGGAGAGCATGATGGTCAAGTCAAAAGATATGAAGAAAAATGCGCAAATGCACAGAAAGGATCTAGTATGCACACAGGCAATCACAAACAATATACACAAAGCAAAACACACCCTACAATTCACCTACTCAACTAGTGAAGATTGTGAAAGCTCGGTCTCTTAATTTTGTCTGTTTTAGTGTTAGGTAAGAATCACAAAAAATTAAGAAACACTTAGGTTGTCTATTGGATTTGGGCACTATTTTAGTGTGTACGCGAGTAATTTAAAACGAATACAATGAGGGATTACTCTCCCTAAGACAAATATTTTTCTTTTTGTATATTTTAGGGTCAAGTAATTTTAGCAATCCCAATTTTATTTGTTATCACCTTTTTTGTGTTTTTAATAAGAATGCATGAGTCCTATTGGAGATTCTATTCCTTTAGAAACCTAGGTCATCAAAACCGAAGGAAGAGAGTCGGAAAAGCAATGAGAGGCGAAATCAATGATGCATGTAAAGAGTAAATGCTCACCTTGCCTCTAGCTCTCTACTTGCAAGGATTCTAAGTAGAATTGAAACCTATCTATATGCAAATACAAGCTGATAAAATCTCCCAAGTATTGAAATTATTATTAGCGTGAAGCACAAGTGCTAATTACTCAGAAATGGAATCCAAAATTTCGGTCTTGGGGAACAATTCGGTCCTCACCGTAGTGAGTCCTGCAAGCGTTGTGTAGAGTCCCTCTCGGCGCTCGATTCCAAGTCTAAATAAGAAGTAATTCCAAATTTGACTAAGTCCAAATGAGAACTATAGGTGCAGGCAAATATAATTAATTATTTGGCCTTAAATCTATCGTCAAGCAAATCTTACAACTAGGGCTCAATCACACAAAATAAAGAAAATAAAATCAGGAAACAAATAAAATAAAACTAATCTATTTTTTTTCATTTTAAATATTTCATGAACAAAAATGGGCAGAAAATTAAATGCAAAAAAATAAAACTAATCTAATTTTTTGGAATTTTCTATGTAATATTTGAATTTTTATGAATTTTCAAATGTCAAATAGTGAAAAATGCAATGTTTTTTTATTTTTCAATAATACCAGATGCCAATAAAATGCAATAAAAAATTTACACTAGAAAGAGACATAAATCAGATGCATAACATGAATTTTGCTAAATTTATTGACCAACAAAAGTATTTATTTCATTGAAAATAACATGCAATTTTTTAAGTACACAAATACAAGATTGGAATATAAATATTTAAAGTTTTTGCATTTGAGAACAACAAAACTATAATGTAGGGAAAAAATGCAATTTACACATGAAGTACATGCTACACGGGTGATTGAGATTGGCATGAACTTTATTGCAATTGTTAACTTGGAGGGGACTTTACTGTAATTTTCCAAATATAGTAACCACCACAGCTAGGTTTCTAATTAGGCTTCGTTCATTTCTTTTCCGCACCAAAACAAAAGGGGGCGATGCCTCCCTCTCCAAGCCAGGACACAGTGGCGACGGGTGTGGCTTCTCCTCCAATGTACGGCAGCGTGCGTGGCGAAGGAGAAGGATGTTCTAGGTGATGGGGCAAGCTTCAAGGAATGGAGAGTGGTTGGCGGATGGTCGACGGCGAGCGTGGAAGGCAGCTCACGGGAGGGAAGGCTGTCGGGGCTCCAGTCAGTGGATGGTGCTCCTTCGCGAGGAGGAATTGGCGGCTTGGGCGGCCCGTGTAGGAGAGATGTGGCTTCGCCCAATCGGAGTATGTGAGGGGCGAGCAGTGGATGGGTGGCCGGTGAGTATAGATGACTCCAGTCGAAGATGGTGGCGATGGCACGGTAGAGAAAGGTCGGGGCAGTGGGCCAGCGGACGACAAGGCTTCCTCTAGATGGGGTTGACGGTAAGGAGGAAGGTCTATGCAGATAGTGGCTGGCCCAGAGATTTTTATTATTTTTTAAATTCTTTTTAACATCAGCTTTATTTTTTCTTTTTTCTAAACAGTAGCTGCAAATTTTTTTGTATTTTTTTCCAAAATTCATGTGAACCTGCAACAAAATAAGATAACTCAACTCGAGCACGACTCGGCAAAGAGATAAAAATAGAGATGTGAATGGTTTTGGATCCGACGAAATGGGATATCAGAACGGTGTCTTCGACTATCGTGCATGATCGGAGTTGAAAGATCGTGTGAGGTAGAACGTGGTGCTATGAGATCGAGAAAATGAGATGGAAGAAGAATTCGGGGATGGATCAATCGTGATGATGAATTAAAAATGATTAACTGAGATCCAGAATAAAAAACGACAATGAAATTAAAAATGCAAAAATTAAACCGTGATTAACCTAGATTAAAAATAAGAAAAAAAGGATTTCATCGAATGGGAGTGGATAATGTCGTGATGGCCTCGACGAGGACAGACTCGTTGTCACCGGACTGCTAAGAATCTGGGCACCTTTTTTGTAACAAGATGGCTCTTTGAGAATACGCTCCTCTCACCAAAAGATTGATCCAGTTGGAATGAGGGAGGAGGAGCCAAATAAATAAAAAACGTTGAATTTGAATTTTCAAAATTTGAATAAGAGGAAAAGAAGGAAGGATGTTAATGGAGGACAAATTTATTTATGTTATATACATAATTAATTAATTTTTAATTTCATCACTTTATAAATTAAGTAATAAAAGTTAATTATTTAATTCTTTTGTGGTGGTTAATAAAGGAAATCAATTATATACATATACGATATACATATGGTACATTATATACATAGTTAAATAAGGGAATTAGTTTTTTATGTTTTAAAATATTTTAAATTTCTATATTTATTTTAAGTCATTATTAAAATATATTTAAAATTATATACAAATACAATACATATAAAAATAAATATTTATAAGTCTATGCAACAATAAATTGGTAAAATTGTAATCATCTTTTAAATTGTAATTTCTGAAAATTATGAAACCATTGTCATTTTAAAGATAATTAAACTTAGAATATGATGGAAGTGAGTTTGATTCAATTCAAGTTCATATGGAGCAGGAATTGATTTTTCAATTATCGTTTTATAGCTTTTTCTAGATGTGGTTACTTTTATGTTTTACATGATTTATTTTGCAATTATTTTTATTATTTAGAAAATATTTTTATTTATAGCTTTTGTTTTGAAAATTATTTAATTTGAAGTCAATTTATGTACAAATGAAATAGTGTAAGTTTTATACAAATATATACGGAATAAATTTAAAGTATTTACAAAGTATTTTTTGGATTTTTTGATTAAAGACCCTACCTCCCCCTACTTTATTCCTGGTCGATCAGGTCAATTCTTGACATTCTCTCGAGGTTCAGGTCAGTCTGTACGTATTACATATATATAGTCTTTTTTTATTTTCTTCATTTTTCCATTATTCCTTTATTTTTTTCTTTTAGGTTAAAGTAGTAATAAATGTACAATATTTGCACATAGATGTAGGTTAGTAAGAATATGTATTTATCTATATATACAGGTGTTTTACAGGGGATTTTAAGATAAAATAAATGAATAAAGATGATGAAAATACAGATTCAACATCCTCTATGATTTACCTTTGTTAGTCCCTTAATAAACACTTATTTGTAGAAATTAGTGAATAGAATAAAAAGAAAGGAAAAATAAAGAAATTAGGACAATTTTTAGTATTAAACTTATCTTCATAAAATTGTTGTATGGATCTCTATCGGACCTTTGGATTATTAGTGTGGCGGAACCTTAATGGAAAACGGATGTAAAACCTAATAGCCTTCAAGTTCCACATGACTCCTATTCAAGTTGCCTCAACCAACAGGTCAGAAGAAGTCTACATACACAAATTCTTATGACTATGAATCTTTACTTGTATGATGTAAGTGAATATAGCTCCCCATCTCAAAAGTAGCAAAGAAACAACCTCTCTCAACAAGGTAACTCTAGTCCCCCGGTCTAGCAACTCTTTCCTCGAGGAGCGGGGATATTCCCTTCTAAGTTCAAGTATAACTAGCTCAAGAAGAGTAGATGGAGAAGATAATGGATGGTAACCAATATAGCTACTTGTCCTTGGATGCATGACTGTTGTAGCCAAGTCATCCGCAGCAAGCTTACAAAATTTTGACTTTGAAGCTCTTTTTTTACTTGTATATACACTCTGGCAGGTATTTTAATTTTCAATCAGGATTGTCCTCTTTTGGAGATTCTGCATTTTTTCTTTCTTCTATCTTTTTTTGTGTTGTTTTTCAAATATATACTAGGTGTAGCAAGTACATAAGGAGTTTTTCCTCTCGAGCTAAAAGATTATCCCTCTTTTGAAGCATTATTGCAACCCCAATCATCATGTCTTTAGACTGCAATGCCACTAGATTAGGTTGAGATGAACTACCCTCACTAGTGGAAGACGGATATTCCTACTAGTTATTACATACCCATGTGCTACCCCAAGCCAAAAGATTCTGTCTCCTCACTACCTCCTCCATGAAGAGCTACATGTAAAGTTCTTGTCCAAGATAAGTCATGGTCTAGAATAATCATGCGTGTCTTTCTAGATATTCTACTTAAACTATTCAAGACGACATGTGAACATAGTCTTATGAACTCATAGAATTAAGTCAATAGGGTCTGGAAAGTTGTAACTCCAGTTCATATAAGGTTCCTCTGAAATTAAGTGGATTAAGTTCCAACTAAGCTTGATTCTTCAATTTTATTCCAGACTTGGATTAAGGGTCAATATTATCCATAAATAATGCACATCCAAATGCAAGAAAATTTATACAATGGAGAGGAAAGAAAGCAAATTCTTTTTTTTGAAATAATTTTCTATTTTTAAATTTTTTATGGATTTTTGGGAAAAATAATGCTCATGTAAAAAGAGATTTTTTTAAATTTTAATTATGCAAATTTTTATAGACTTTTGGTTTTGTACTTCTTAGGGATTTTTTTAGTAAAAAAGGTTCATAAAATATATACAAGTATAATTTTTTTAATATATCAGATTTTTTTTGTTTTTTTCTTTTCTATTTCTTTTCTATTTTTTGTTTTTTTATTTTTTTATTAATTTTTGAAAGATGAAAGGTGACCAAAGTCAATATACACACGTGGATTTTACTTATGCATATCCCAAAAATAACTATAATATTAAAAAATATGAGTTATGTCTAAATTATAAATAAAATATATACGACACCCCCCTATACTTAGCTTGAACTATGTCCTCATAGTGATCAGAGAGCAACAAAGGAAGACATAACTCGTGCTAAATATAGAAAACTAAAAAATCTCATAGGCTACGACTCAAAGAAAAGATGAAAAGAATAGAAGTCAGTGATCCTCACCATACTTGGGATCAAGTAATCCTAAGTATAGAAGACTGTACAAAAGGGAAAATCGATGAAGAGAATTGACAGACTCAACGGTTCATCTTGCCCCCCTATACTTAGGGTAGAATAGCCCTAAGCATAGATCATCAACAAGTTGAGGGAGAAGTGACAGATCAAAAGAAAAACACAAAAAGACGATATGAACAACATCACTCCCCCTATACTTAAGGTAGACTATCCCTAAGTATAAGCAATGACAAAAGTAAAGAACATGACAAATATGAACGACACTCGGCTCGTACGCCCCCCCCCCCTATACTTAGGATAAAGTACGTCCTAAGGTGGTCCCACACGAAAATGGGGTGGATGAGCGATACATGGATGTGCGAAGGTAAACGAAAGAAATATACAAGAGGAGTAGATGTACAAAGGTCAAGAAGGTTGAAAGCGGACCTTCTTGCAAGAACGTTGAGGAATAGATCTGATAAGGTGTAGGTCCATATTGGGGTCAAAATTAGATATAAACTGATCAAGATCGACCAGGAATGTATCCTCAGCGATCTCAGAGTGTGAAGGAACGAACCGGTTAGTGTAAGTAGTGTGGTCATATCCGAGCTGGGAAGTCTCGCAAATATCAAAGTAAAAAGGCTCGAACTCTTTATCAAAAATAGTAAGATCCATTCTAGCCTGGCGAGCCTTACTGATCATCATCTTCATAAAAAGGTCTGAATTCCTTTATAAATCAATCAAATTCATCCATATCAGTCTCATCGAAATCAAGGTGAAAAGGAACTGACTCATCAGTGAATGTAGTCAAATCATATTCATCCTCTCTAGTCTCAGAGTATGCCTTCCGCTCTAGGGTGTCTATTGCGTAAATCTTGTGGATTTTATAAATTCATCGCCACATACCAGAAGGGAGAATTCCAAGATATATGCTTTCTGAGACTTCCTCCTTTAAGAGGAATTCTTGGGTCTCAAAATCATCCAACATACAACAAAAATCTATGATATTATCATCGGGTTCAAAGTCCTTGGGGTTGGCAAACACGACATGCTCTCATGGGATGTAAGTCTCTAGTCAGTAATGGGTGTAGTGATCAACACATCACTCCCTACATCAAAACGGAAGTGAGTCTCTCCTGATCCATAATCAATAATGGCTCTCATAGAGGTGACAAAAGTCCATCCCAAGATAATTAGAGGGTTCTCAATAGGGATGGAGGTCTCCATCAGTCAATACGATAAAATCAGAAGTGAAGTTCATGCCTTGAATAAGAATAACAATGTTTTCTATATTACCCATCAGCCTCTTGATAGATCCACCAGCAAATTGAACTATCATCATGATTTTCTTAAGAGGTTGAAGATGAAGAGATTGTATCATAAAGAGGGGCATTATGTTTATTGAAGTGCCATCGTCAAGGAGAGTGTTGTGACAAGAATATTCAGAGATGGAGAAATCCACAAGAGGTGTGGTAGTGTTCCCTTTCTTAGAATGTGGATGGTGAGAGATGGCATGGGCAGTCGCCATGGTCAAGGTGTGATGCTCAGATCTGCTCCGTCGCTTTATATTCTTGTATTGAGGAGCAGATAAATGTGTCATGTCCTAGTGAAGTGGGGCTTTAATGATCCCATGAATAGTGGCCACCACTTTGGGTTCAGTCAATATTTTTTTGAATTTTTGGGTCTACTCCTTACAAGGGAGAAGATTAGAATCATCATCTACACAAGGATTACCAAGAGCAGTATATATAGTGGCACCCTCGTGGTCAATGATGGGACATGTCGTGAATGAATGTGTGGGAAAATAGTTTGGCATGGGTGCCATCTCCTCACAAGATGAATCAACAATAAGTCTCCCAAAATCTTTTTGGATTTTTAAATTTTTCTCAATTTTTTGAATTTTGGGCAATTGCAAGCTCTCCTGATCATCCTCAAATGATTCCATATCCTCAAATAGTGGAGTGTCATTCTGTCTCTTATTTATGCTAAATAAAATTCTAATCCATGAATTCATATGTTCCATCATCTAGTTCAAGGTCTCAAGTACGGACATCATGAAAGGTGACTCTGAAATCCTAGGATCGGGTGAGTGGAATGACGGTGGGTGAAAATCAAAGTATGATTCCTGAAATAATGGGTTAAGCAGGTATGTACAAAAATCACAAGGAATGTCCTCCTAGAAAAAGGGAGGTGGATAGCTAGAGGGTTCGAGGGATCCGCGAAAGTGGGTAAAAATTACTCCAGTCAATCATCTCCAAAACAAGAGAAAATGATCAGGAGAGCATGATGATCAAGTCAAAAGATATTAAGAAAAATGCACAAATGCACAGAAGGATCTAGTATGCACACAAGCAATAACAAACAATATACATAAAGCAAAACACATCCTACAATTCACCTACTCAACTGGTGAAGACCATGAAAGCTCGATCTCTTAATCTTGTATGTTTTAGTGTTAGGTAAGAATCATAAAAAATGTACAAACACTTAGGTTGGCTATGGGATTTGGGCACTAACTTTAGTGTGTACGCGAGCAATTTAAAACGAATACAATGAGGGGATTACTCTTCCCAAGACAACTATTTTTCTTTTTAATATATTTTAGGGTCAAGTAAGTTTAACAGTCCCAATTTTATTTGTTATCGCTTTTTTGTGTTTTTAATAAGAATGAACGAATCCTATCGGGGAGTCTATTCCTTTAGTAACCTAGGTTATCAAAATCAAAGGGAGAGAGTTCAAAAAGCAATGAGAGGCGAAATCAATGATGCTTGCTAAAGCTTAAATGCTTGCCTTGCCTCTGGCTCTCTACATGAAAGGATGCTAAGTAGAATTGAAACCTATCTGTATGCAAATGCAAGCCGATGAAATCTCCCTAAGTACAAAAATTGCTATTAGTGTGAAGCACAAGTGCTAATTACTCAGAAATGGAATCCAAAATTTCAGTCTTGGGGAACTCTTCATTGCTCACCACAGTGAATCCTACAAGCATTGTGTAAAGTCCCTCTCGGTGTTCGATTCCAAGTCTAAATGAGAAGTAATTCAAATTTTGACTAAATCCAAACGAGAATTATAGATGCAGGCAAATATAATTAATTTTTGGCCTTAATCTATCGTCAAGCAAATCCTACAACTAGGGCTCAGTCACACAAAATAAACAAAACAAAATCAGGAAACAAATAAAAAAAGGCGAAAAATGAGACAAAATAGGCGAGGTCCCCCAAGTGCACCCGCACTTGGTGAAACAACCTCTAATAAATCAATGTCCTTTTACAAGTTTTTTTTAACGAATGAAATGCTGAAAATAAGTTTAAGTCTAATACTCCAAATAAAGGTCTTCTTAGAATCTTCGTTTCCTCCTCCTGCACTCTCCTGTGGCTTTGGGGAGAATCAAGCCAACTCCACTTCACTAGAGTGCATCAATGCTCCTAAAAAAGTTGCTCCAACTTGTTGGGCCCTCGCAAGAAAGAGGAATGGAATATGTGTCAGAAATTCAATTATAAAAATATGAGCACAAATTAATTAAATAAATACAATGAGTATGGATAATGAATTAAATGTGGTACAAAATTTTAAAAAAAATTACAACCAAGAATAGCAGGTCAAAAGAGAAACATAACTACCCTCATAGTGCCTCCTCGGCAATTGCACCATTATGTTGAGCGAGGTTTTCTTCGGGTTTTATTCTAAGTAAAATAAATGTGTCGTCGTAACCCAACTGATCCCTCAACATAAAATTTTTTTAGTTCGCAAGCCGGTAATTACCGAGCATGTAGCACGCGAATTTGATATTTAATTTACATGTATAGCTAACATGATGGAACTCAGGACGGCTACAAATTCTGAGGGTTATTTTAATAATAGAAAAAAATCAATTAAAAGAAAAGGAAATTCAAATGCAAACTATCATCGTTTTTGTAGGATATTTATCTTTTGATTATTTTAAATTTTTTATTTCTATATTTTTATATTTTCTGATTTTCAAATTTTTAATGATTTTAATCTGCAAATTTTTTCAAAGTAATTATTTTTCAAAGCAAATTTATACACGAAAGAAAATAAAACTTTTGGATTTTTTCAAAAATTATCAAAATGCTTAAAGAAAATATTTTTTGTTTTGATGATTTTTTATTATTTTTTCTTAACTTTTTAGAGATTTTTAGAATCCTTTAGTATTTTTAAACTAAATAAAATAAGGAGTAATGAAATTAGTGAATAGACAAGGCTATTTCGCAATTTAAAAATATAAAGTGAAATCACAAGTTTCTGCAATTATTTTTCCTAAAAACTAGATGCAACTATCTACAATCTGGAACTGAAATCATTATTTTAGATTTTTCTCCATTTTTCTATGTTTTTTAATATTTTTATTATTTTTCCATTTTTTTAGGATTTTAAAAATATTTAATGCATGAAAATTGGAAAGAAAAATAAATGCATAAAAATAAAGCTAATCTAATTTTCTAGCATTTTTAACGTAATATTTGAATTTTTATGAATTTTCAAATGTCAAACAGTGAAAAATGCAATGTTTTTTATTTTTTAAAATACCAATGCCAATAAAATGCTATAAGAAATTTACACTAGAAAGAGACATAAATCAGATGCATAACATGAACTTTTCTAAATTTATTGACTAACAAAAATATTTAATTCCACGAAAAGAACATGCAATTTCAAAGTCTGGAAATATAGGATTGAAATATAAATATTTAAAGTTTTTGCATCAGAGAATAACAAAATTATAATGCAGGGAAAATGTTGTAAGTTACCCAGGAAGTGTATGCTACACAGGTGCTTGAGATTGGTAGGGACTTTATTGTAATTGTAGGAACTTGGATGGTATTTATTGAAATTTTAAAATAAAATAAGTGTCACAGCTAGGGTTCCAATTGGGCTTCGTTCGTTTCGTTCCATGCCCAAACAAAAGGGGGTGATGTCACCCCTCCTTGCTCTCCAAACCATGACGCAGTGGCGGCGGGCATGGCTTCTCCTTCGATGTGTGGCGACGAGCATGGCGAAGTAGAAGGATCTTCCCTGGTGACATATGAATCTGTATTTCATCATCTTTATTCATTTATTTGATCTTAAAATCCCTTAGAAATCACATGTATTTAATACTAACTCCATATTCTTACTAACTTGCATGTGTGTGTAAATATTGTATATTTGTATATTATTTCAATCTAAAATAAATAAATAAAGGAAAAAATAGAAGATTGTATATATGTAATAGATAAAGGCTGACCCGAACTCCGATATAAGGTCAAGACTAGACTTGATCGACTAGGAAAAAAATAGTGGGAGATAGGGTCCTCAATCAGAAAATCCAAAAAATGTTTTGTAAATACTTTCTATGTATAAAACTAACACTATTTTATTTGTAAATAAATTTACTTCAAATTAAATAATTTTCTTAACAAAAATTGTAAATAAAAATATTTTCTAAAAAATAAAATTGTTTGCAAAATAAAATCATGTACAAAATATAAGTAAACACAGTTGGAAAAAGCCGTAAAGTGAAAATTGAAAGACCAATTTCGGATCCATACAAACTAAAATTGAATCAAACTCATGTCCATTGTACTCTAAATTAAATTATCTTTAAAATGGCCATGGTTTCATAATTTTTGAGTTACGGTTGAAAAGTTTGTTTTCTAGGGTGTTTTTTGTAATTTGACAATGTATTTATTATATTTATTTTTTAAATATTATACTTTTAATAATTATAAATATTTTTCACAAGTAATTTGAAGTAAAAAAAAAATAATTAAAAAACTTTTTTTAAAATTATTTCCATATTTGTACATGTGTATAATGTACTATATGTATGTATTATATGTATATAACCTTTTTACTTAAATACCCAACACAAAAAAATAAAATAATTAACATTTATTATTTAAATTAATAAAGTGACGAAAATTAATTAATTAACTAATTATGCAAATAATATACCACATGTTTATAATTTATTTAACTCCTTAATTAAGCCACCATTAAGTTTCCTCTTTAATTTTTGAAAATTATTATCTATTATTAATTATTTAATGAAATCATTTTAAATTAATTTAATTAATTTATTTTTATTATTTCTACCACTAACTTCCTTCCTTATTTTTCTTCCATTCAAATTTTGAAATTCAAATGTATATTTTTCTATTTAATTGGCTCCTCCTCCTCCATCATTCTCACTTGATCAATCTTTTGAAGAGGAGCATATATTTCTGAGAGCCATCTTGGTGATGAAGAGCGCCCAGCCTCTGAGCCGTCCGGTGACAGCGAGGTGACCCTCGTTAAGGCGATTAAGGCATTCGTCCACTCCTTGGTAAGATCCATATTTTCATTTCTCATCTTTTATCTAAATTAACCGAAGATTAATTTATATTTTTAATTTCATCATCATTTTTCAATTCTAGATCATAGTTTTTCATCGTAGCTCATTAAACTTAATTCGATCTGATCTGATTTATCATCTCACTTTCTAATCCCTACATTTCACGTTCTACCTCACATGATATTTCAACTCCAGTCACGCACGATGACCGGAGACACGGTTCCAATCTCTCATTTCACTGGATCCATTCCCATTCACAATTTTCTATTGTTTTTTTGGGATCAAGCTGCATGCTCGAGTAGGATTTTTATGACTACCCTTATTTTATTGCAAAAAAATAAATTACATATGTTGTTTTAAAAAATAAAAAAATGGGGCAATAATGTAGTCATGTCCCCTTCCTCGACACCTCCTGGCTAGAGCCAAGAGCTGCACCATCGCCGCCTCCTTCCATGCAGTTGCCGACAATCGATCCAGATGCCCTTGGTCGTGTGTCGGCTGCTGGACGTCTCCACCATGCCTTGATGCCAACTCTCTGCCTAGAGCACAACACCCTACCCAGCCGCCAGCACACATGCCCCCCCCCCCACACGAGTTGTCTCCGTCCACCAGACAGTCGTCATGTGCCTTCCATTTGCAGCACATCCTCCTTCATTGCGCACCCCTATCCTCCACCGCAGAGCTCCAAATCTACCAGCCACGCCTCTGCCGTACCACTGCCATCCTTTGTATCTACCGGCATTCAATAACTCCACCGCCATCTCGCAACCCTTCGTCCTCCTCCTGAGTGCCACATGCACATTTTGGCAGCACCATCCGCCACCACCAATGGAGGAGACCACCACCGATCAATCCTCACGACATCGCCCTTCTGAACTGAGGGAGGAAGTAGAGGTGGCGCCCCCTCTTCTGTTGGAAAGAATGAGAAAAGAACAAGAATGAAGGAATCCTAGAGAAAATATTGTAAACTTTGCATTGCTACCTTTAGATTTCTCGAAATTATAAATAATTCCCCATCGTCCAACCATAACACGTGCATAACACGTTTATACTGGGTAAATTGCAATTTTTATCCAATATTTCATTTCCGTTATCATTTAATCAACGACATTTAATCAATTGCAAATCAACCCCTACTATCCAAAATGTTTATTGGCTTATCTTTTAATTGAAATAAATTTTTATATTGCCCAATAAATACTAGAAAAATCTTGTTATGTTCATGATGATGCCTGATCATAGAATAAATTTCTCATTCCATTTATCGTCATTTTTTATTATTAAAAATATAAAACATCATTCTTTTATAGTTTACACTTTGAAAAACCATAAATAATTAAGTATTGTGTAAAACAATCCAAAAAATAGGATAGGCATATTTTATTATCATTTAATTTCTATTCAATTTCCATGCAGTAATTATTTATAAAACATAAAAATAGCAAATACTAAAACTCTAAAAAAATAATATAAATTATACAAAAATTAAAAATATGATTTAAGTTCTTATTTTAGATGATTTCTTTTAGTTTTTATGAAAAATAATTTCTGAAATTTTTCATTTCATTTCATATTTTTAATTTGTGAAATAATCATGTTTGCTCACTATTTGCATTTTCTCCTATTTTAATTCATTTTAAAATCCTAAAAAATCTAAAAATATCTGAAAATTACAAAAATAGTAGAAATCAATTAAAATACAAAAAAAATATTTTGACATTTCTAAGCATTTTTATCATATTTGAATAATCAAAAAATTACATTTCTTTTATGTAGAACTTCATTATGAAAACTATATTTTTTAAATCAAAAAATGCAATATGAAAATAAAAAATATAAAAATATAAAATATAAAATATAAATATAAATGATAAATAAAAAATATAAAAAAATAAAAATTTCACAAAAACCAAGGTAATTAGCATTCAAGATTCCCTTTTTATTTCAATTAATTTTTTCAAATTTTTGAATAACCCTCAGGAATGGTAGCCTCCCTGAGTTCGATCTTGTTAGTTATACAGGTAAATTAAATATAAAAAGTTTCTCTTCCTACAAGCATTTCTTTGTAATTATTTCAGTTTGAGAACAAAATAATAATAATTTTTTTGTTTACGCTTGATTGGGTTGTAACGACTTATTCAAAATTTTGTAATTAGAAACCCGAGAAAAGTGTGTTACCAATGACGGGGCGAGCTTCAAGGAATGATGTGCGGTCGGCGAACGGTCGACGGTGAGCACGAAAAGCGACACACGAGAGGGAATGCAATCGGGGCTCCAGTCGGTGGATGTACTCCTTCGCGCGGAGGAGCTGGCGGCTTGGGTGGCCAGCTCTGGAGCAATTTGGCTCCGCCCAATCATAGTATATGATGGGTCGCGCGATGGATGGGCGGTCGGCGAGCAGAGATGACTCCATGCGGAGATTGTGGCAACGACGCGGTGGAGGAAGGTTGGGACGGTGGGCCAGCAGACTGCAAGGCTTCCTCCAGGTGCAGTCATTGGCGAGGAGGAAGGTCCGCGCAAATGGTGCCTGGACTAGAGATTTTTTTATTTTGTTTAATGTTTTTTACAGCAGCTTTATTTTTTTTCTTTTTTTGTAAACAGTAGCTGCAAAAAAATCTATTTTTTTTCAAAATTCCTATGATCAGCAAGAAAATAAGATAACTTGACTCGAGCACGACAGCTCGGTCAAAGAGATAAAAATAGAGATGTGAAGTTTTTCTATCTAGCAAAGTCGGAGATCGAAATCATGTCTCCGACCACCGTACGTGATCGGAGTTGAAAGATTATGTGAGGTAGAATGTGAAGCAATGATATCGAGAAATTGAGATTGAAGGTCGGATTTAGGAGTAATTTAAATCGCGATGATGAATTAAAAATGATTAACTAAGATCTAGAATAATAAATGAAAATGAAATTAAAAATTGAAAAATTAAACTACGATTAACCAAGATTAAAAACAAGAAAAATGGATCTCATTGAATGGGAGCGGATAATATCATCATGGCCTCGACGAGGACCGACTCGCTATCACCGGACGGCTTGGAAGCTAGGCACCTCTTTGCAACAATATGTCTCTAGGAGAATAGGCTGCTCTCACCAAAAGATTTATCTAGTTGGAATGACGGAGGAGGAACCAAATAAATAGAAAAAAAATGAATTTGAATTTTCAAAATTTAGATGAAGAGGAAAAGAAGGGAGGAGGTTAATGGAGGATAAAATTATTTACATTATCTACATAATTAAATAATCAATTTCATCACTTTATAAATTAAATAATAAATGTTAATTATTTAATTTTTTGTGGTGTTTAATTAAGGAAATCAACTATATACATATATTATATACATATGGTACATTATATACATAATTAAATAAGGAAATTAGTTTTTTTAACTTTTTAAAATTTTTATGTTTATTTAAATAATTATTAAAAACATATTTACAGTTATTTTCAAATACAATATGTATAAAAAATACATATTTATAAGTATATTCAACAAATAAATGGTAAAAATGTGAAAACCGCCCTGAAAGCTGTCTTTCAAACTGTAACTCCAAAAATTATGAAACTACTGTTATTTTAAGGATAATTTAATTAAGAATATGATGGAAGTGAGTTGGATTCAATTTGATTTCATATGGAGCAAGAATTGGTTTTTCAATTAGCGCTTTATGACTTTTTTCTGAATGTGGTTACTTCTATTTTGTATGTGATTTTATTTTGGAATTATTTTTTGTTATTTGGAAAACATTTTTATTTACAAATTTTATTTTGAAAAATATTTAATTTGAGGTCAATTTTTGTACAAATAAAATAGTGTAAGTTTTATACATATCTACACAGAATAAATTCAAAAGTATTTACAAAGTATTTTTTAGATTTTCTGATTAAAGACCCTATCTCCTCCTACTTTATTCCTGGTCGATCAGGTCAAGTCTTGCCCTTCTCTTAGGGTTCGGATCAGCCTATATCTAATACATATAAACAAACATTTTTATTTTATTTATTTTTTCATTATTTATTTATTTAAGTTTAAATAGTAATAAATGTACAATATATAAAAACAGATGAAGGTTAATAAGAATATGTATTTGTCAATATATACAGGTATTTTATAAAGGATTTTAAGCTAAAATAAATGAATAAAGATGGTGAAATGTAGATTGTGAGATGACGTCATGTTGATAACCTTGTTGGATACTGAAGAAGAAGGAACAAAATGCTTTTGAAAAGCACGTTAAAGTACAAGTTGTAGAGCTATCTACCATCTCTCAAAAATCTGATAAAGGATACCCTCATCCTTGTTGAAGTGGGACAACCCACAAGTGGCATGTACCAACTTTTGATTCTCAATGCTCAAACCCCTAATGAAATTATGCACAAGGCTCATCTTTAGTATATTGTGATGGGGGAACTTCTTTGTCAAGTCTTTAAGTCTTTCCCATGCCTCATGAATATGCTCGTGGGACATTTTGGAGAAGTTGGAAATCAGGGATTGTATTTGATTCAGTCATCCTCAGTGTTAATACTTATTCAAGAATGTTGAACTCACTTCTTCCTAGGAAGTAACCCTTCCTAGATTATTAATCCAATATAATGCCTTATCCGTAAGCCTGGAAGGAAAAGTTGTCATCTTCACTACCTCTAACGGGAAGTTAGGGTAGTGTATTGTGCCACACAAGCAGTCAAACTGTTGGAGGTGTACATAAAGTTCTTCATTGGCGTGTTTGCGGAATATTTGGAGAAGATGTAAAATTGTCAGCTTAAGCTCAAAATGCCCATGAATCATAGATATTTAAATCCATGTGTTAGTTTGTCATGTACCTAGATTATAGGCATCCTTAAGTGTAAGAATAGCTACTGGCTCAACAGGATCTCCTTCTCCCCTATTCCCACATCCATCTATATGCTTATCCTCCTCTATCCTATGTTGTCTCTCATTCCTAGGCTCAAAGATCATGTTGCTCAATCCGACCTACATGTGAGCATGTTTATTCAACTGTGCATGAATGGCTTGAATGAATGCTAACATCGTACATGGAACCCTTGCCCTTTGGTAGCATCAAGTACTCTGATTCGAACTCTGAAAATGTATATGGCACTAGATTAGTCTTATAAAATGGTGGAGTCTCAAATGATAGTTCAAGACTAAAGTCAGTCTCAAATAATGGATTGGATGAGAAGATGGGTGATGTGGAAAAAGAGGAATATTCAGAAAGTGAGTCTTCCCAAATAGAATATAACCAAAATGGAGTGTGAAATGAGATCGTGGAGTCTGAATAATAAATACTTCAATCTGACATCTTTGATGTCAATAGGAAAGATGTGACAACGCAAAGTCAGGTCAAGAAGAAGAAAAAGGCACGAAAGGCATGGAAGGATCATTACACTAACAAACAAACACAACCAAACCCCTGATTCACCAATTGGACACAAGTGGAAACCGTAAGAGCTCGGTCTTTTATATTTTCAATTTAAATTTTAGCGAAACTATAAGAAGTTATTTACTACTAAGCACACAGGGTGTGTCACCGCTATCGCCCAACATACATTCTCAATCCTCCCCAATCAGGCTACCGGGTTCAATATCAAGCCAAAGGGATAAACGAGAATGAGCACACCAAAATGATTTTCTACCGTCTGAGGCAAGTGCTTGCATCTTAATCATACACCACAGAGATGTATAAAGGAGCATAGGACACAAGTCTAGGGAATTGGACTCTATCCTTATGGTTGCATCCTCACCCATTCTGTTTAGAGGTAAGTACCTAAAACATGAGGGGGTTACTCTCCCCAAAAAAATGATGATTTGTCCTTACGTTTCTTTTGTGGCCGAGTTTTCTTTAGCAGCCTCAGTTTAGAAATATTATCATCTTTTTTTAGATTTTTTTCAAGAAAACAGACTAAAAAATTTTCCAATTCCTTCTTAATTTAAGTGAGTAAAAAACAATGAAAGAAATTGGAAAATTGGATGCGTGATGAAATCAATGATGCATGCAAAGAAAGAGATGCATACCTTTCTCCAGTGCTCTAGATGCAAAGTGATCCGCGCATAAAAATAAAGACATAAAAAATAACCTAAATGATGCACGAGAACCACCCTAGAAGTAACTTCTATTACTGAGAAAGAATCGATTAATTTGACTAAGTCTAATCCTATGATCTAGTCTATATGTACATATATTCTTTTAATGGATTTGGACCTAATCAATTACCTGACTTAAACAAGATAATAAAACCTACTTCTAAGAGTTCAAGCACACAAAATCTCCAGAAAACAAATAAAAACAAAATCTATGAAAAAAAAATCCGATGAGGCTCCATAAGTGCACCGGCACTTGGTGAAACAGGCCCACAATCCACAAGTTATTTAAAGCCCTTAGAAAAAAACATAAAAAAGGGGCAAGCAACAAGTGAATAATTACAACTTTTTACAAGAATATTAATGCAAATAAAAGTCTAAAAAAATATTTGCAAATTTCTTCTACAAAATCTTTTAAATCTTCCGCTTCTTCCTCACACGCTCTCTTATAGCTTAGTGAAGAAACAAACTGCCTGCGCTTCGCTTGGGTGCATTGTTGCTCCTAGGAAGGTCGCCCTCGCTCATCGGGACCTCGCAAGAAAGAGAGAAACAAAAGAGATATCAGATCACATTTATGAAAAATAGAGCGACACTAAATGAAAATAAAATAGAAAATATAGATAGACAAACAAACAAAGGAACACAAAGGTGGATAAGAGGCACAATTAAAAGAGAAAGTGCAATGGATCTCAAATGAATACCTAATTCCAATCTTTGGGAGCTTTCGGTGTCTGATACATCGGATCCTACATGCGTTGTATAAGCTCCCTCATGGAATGCAAAATTCAAAATGAGCGCTCACTTCTCAACAAGGTGTAGATCCACAATAATAATATATACAAAAATATATAGATAATAATAAATGAAAGAAAATATGAGAAAAGGAATATAGAAAATCGATAGAAAATGTGAATAATAAATATATGACAAAAAAGGAAAAATAAAAGGAAAACAAACAGGTATCAACAACCAAGAATAGCAAGTAATAAGAATAAAAACCTAGCTACTCTTGTCGTGCCTCTCCGGCAAAGGGCACCATTTTCTTAGCACTACTTTTTTGGGTTTTTTATAAAATGGAGTAGTTAACATTGTGAAACTGTTGTCACAATCCAAAGAAGCATCAAGCAAAAAAGTATTGAATTTTCAAGCCAAAAAATAAAGAATTGTCAACAAGAGACTTTTGCTATTTTATTTAGAGGTATAGCATAAGGATCGAACTCAAGGAGGATAAAAAATCATGAGGGTTACTTAAATCAAAGATAAACAATTAATAAAAGAGGAAACCAAGAAGCACACTACTCTTCATTTTTATGAAATTTCTGTCTTTTTATTTTTTGGGAATTTTAATTTTTATATTATACTTTCTGATTTTTTATCTTGTATGAAGTTTTATATTTTGAAAATGTTTTTGATTTTTTTGAAAACAAAAAAAAACAAGGAAGAGAGTTAAAAGAAAAGAGATATAAGAAACTTTGAGGTTTTTTTAAATATAGAAAAAGTATACAGAAAATCAAAATAAAATGATTTTTGTGATTTAGGTACTTTTATAGGATTTTTATAGATTTCTTAGACTTTAAGGCATTCAAATAAATAAAAAATAAGAAATAGATAATGTTGCATATGATTTTAAATTTTAAAAATAAAAAATGAATTTCAAAATTAGAGAAACATGTACAATCAGAAAGATTATTTTTCAAATTTTCCAGAAAGCATTTTTGCAAAAAATTTAGGTTTCTTTGTGATTTAAAATGAATTTGTAAGTGTTTTTGTTTTTTCCTATTTTTTGGCTTTTATGAGAAATTATAAAACAGAATTTGGACAATAATTAAACTAAACAAAAAAACCAAATGATTTTTTTGGATTTTCAAGAAATTTTTATATTTTTATTGATTTTTTAATATAAACATGGGATATTTTTGGAGTCCTTGATTTATTATAATTAAGAATAATGATTAAAATATGAATGTAAAAATACTATAAATAAAAGAGATTAGCACGAGGTTAAGGAAAGTTTTATGGATTTTTGATGATGTTTCGTTATTATTACTTCAATTTAATAAATAAAATGAGAATATGCTTCACGTGGGTATTTATGCAATTATTTTCACTTAACAAACTGAAGAGATAGAGAATAAAGAAATATAGTGGGTGAACATGCAATTTTTCCAAAAATGCACGTGCTAGCACACGTAAGTCACGCTGGAATGTACATTAGTGCAATTTTCCCATTTATGGGAGGTAAATAATAACAAAAAACATGTAGATATTTTTTGCAAAATACCCAAGAAACATGTGCATGGCACGCTCTTCAATTCAAGCAGGACTAAAAAGTAAATAAAATAAATAGTGGAGACTTACATGCAAATGTTTAATAATCCACAAAACGACATGTGTTCCGAGAGGTATTTATTTGCAAATAAAGAAACAAACAAGGCTGTGATGCAAAAATCATCGAGTCACATGGTAAGGTGCGTGCAGAGAAGGATGACTAAGATGCATGTTGATGAGGATCTGATGGCTCAGTTACAGATACGCTCAATCGGATGAGATATGATCTGGAGGCAAGACATGGACAACAATTAGGGCTTTCTCAACAGTTACAATCAAATCTGGAAGTTATGTTCTTGATCCAATAGCAATGAAGGCTCTAGGAAGAAATGGGATAAAAGTTGTCGAATGTTAACTTTGATCAGCCAATTCTCAATCGATCTCAGTCCACAAGAACTCATGAAAGGTGTGGCTCACTCCTTTAATGCTTCTCTCTCTCTTTCTCTATCCAATGGCTCCATGGTGCTCGAAGGTAGCCGGTATGCTATTAGAGGTCGGAAGGCCCTGCATCTAGAAGTGGATTTCCAGATGTCATTTATGTGCTCCAGTCCAGTCCTAACCCCTACAGATGAATCAGTTCTCGAAGGTAAACTACATGGCTTACTATATTAGAGAATAACTAAGCAAATGAACATGGATGTGTAGCCTCTAGAAGGGATTATTGGAGTAGGGGCCAAATCTAAGATCTAAATTGATTTGAGGTAATCAAGATGCATGAGTGGACGGAGAATGGTGAGCTGAGTCTGGTTGACGGATCGGATAGGATGAAAGTGGCGGAGCACCTCTGATCGAGAAAATCGGAGGGAAACAAAGATGAACATATTCAAACTAATATACGTAATAAAATGAAAAATTAAAATGCATAATCAAAAGAAATCTACTACTGTACCTACAGTGAAGGAATGAAGGAGAATCGCCTCTATTCAAAGTCGTAAGTTCAAAGAAACGGGACTACACCAACGAAGATCTGACACATAGCTGGATCACGTCTCTAGCCCTCAATTTAAGCTCCTGATCAGAAGTCTGCTCCTCCGTCACTGGAGTGGTCTCTCTCTCTCTTTCACTCAATCCTGAGGAAAACAACGCCAAAAGCGAATCATCCCAGGCAATTGGGATTCTCAAAGTATATGTAGGGGAAAGGTTCGATGAATTTTTAGATTTGAATTATGCATAAATAAAGGTGTAATCAATGGGGTTGATGGTCCATCAAGGTAGTCAGTTGTTAAGGATAGGAATTTGGAGAAGTCAGGGAAGTAAATGACGTAGGTGTGTGGGGAAAATGGACAAAGAAATGTTGGCAAGTGAAATGTGTGGGACAAATAAGAAGACTAGGGAGTTTGCTTGGGTCAATAGACCAGAGTCTAGCCAATCAGGGAGCAGTTAGAATAGGACAAGATACACTACGCATCAAAAAGAGGAGAAAATAAAAGATAAATCAAAAGAAAATAGAAAATGATTTCAAAATAAAAAATTTTGAGAAAGAAATGTTAGTAATTAAATTATCTTATTGATAATGATTTTTAATTAAATAAATAAAATATATACAAGGGTATAAATAAATAAAACATGTTATTTGTAGGTATACATACCTATATTTACAACACCTTGATTTTAAATATATTATTTTTTAAATATAAAAATAATTATTAATTTGTAATATTTTACAAGTATTGCAATGATATTTTTATTTTATTTTTATGAGATGATATTTTAGGATAAATGAAAATGGATACTTACAATATACATAGTTATATATATATATATATACACACACAATATGTATATGATTTTATTTTTTATATTTTGATTTTGTGACTTTTATTCATATTTTATGTAAGTAAAATACAATATATACAATTAGTTAAAAATACAATATATACAAAAATTTAAAGAAAACAAATATGCATGCAATATACATAGGTATAACATACAATAGTACCCCAAAAATCTACATTTCACATCTTAACTCTGATTTTTATGAAACTACTTACATTTTAAATATTATTTAATTTGGAGTACAATGAAAGTGAGTTTGACTAATTGAGTTTTGTTGGAGAAGATATTGATATGACAAGTTGAGATTTTCGGCTTTTTAGAGTATTGTTATTTACACATTGTACAAGTATTCTCTTTGCAATTATATTTATTATTTTCAAAATATTTTTATGTATAAGTTTCAAAAAGAAAACAATAGAATTTTAGGTGAATTTGGGTATAAACAAATAAGTGTAAGTAATATATATTTTACATAGAGATATACAAGTCATTAATCTACGCAAATGGAATTTGATTTTCTTGATTTTTTGGTATTTAGGCCTTATCTCCCCCTACTTTATTCTCTGTCGATTAGGTCCAGTCTTGATCTAATCTCGGAGTCAGAGTCAGTCTTTATTTATTTCATATATACAGTCTTTGATTTTCTTTATTTTCCCTTTATTACTTTATTTCTTTATTTTAGGTTAAAATATTGAAAAATGTACAATATTTACATCAAAATTAAGGTAAGTAAAATAAGAGATTTGATATTTATTGCGATTTTATATGGGATTTTAAAATAAATAAATAAATATGATGAAATACATATTCATCATCAATATCGTGGGTTGATTGTTTATATGAGCAGATTATTGAGTTCCAAGAGTTGAGACAAGGCTGCTACAATGATTATTGGATCTGACTTGTCGGACACTACAAGATCCTCCAAGATCGAACGTTAAGAACCTCGATAAATCCTCATCAATATGCATCAACAAAATAGCATCATTATCGGGGAGTAACAGATAGGATAGGACACTTGTACGTATTAGCTATCTACATTTTATATTTTTCTTTATTTAAATATTGGTTTATATGTGCTGGTTATCTCTCTTTGTTGACTTTTATATGAGGGCCCGCTACAGCAGGATGGTCTTCTAGGAGGCTGAGGCAACTAAGAAGAGCAGAGACTCGCCCTTTCTTTAAAAGTTGGTAGGAGAGAGAAGGAGAGAAGATCGAGGAGGCTGAGCAGTGTAGATTAGCAATAGCATAGTGTAGACTTTTATTTATCTATGGGAGAGACACTTTTATTTTTTTAATATAATTTGTTATAATATAGGGACTTAGACATTCGGACTCTAGCTAGCCTATTTTACCAGGTGTCTGTTCATCTGGAGGCTTGCTCAGTTTTTCGCACTTTCTTCATCTTCCACCTTTTATTCTCCCTATTTTTCCCTTTATTTTATTTTGTTTCTCGTGTTATGAATTTCTCACTTTTGTTTTTTTGTTCTGTGTGCTTGAAGCCCCTAGTTTTAGGATTTTTATTTTGTGTGCCAAGTAGACTTAAGTCTGTGCACTTAAAATAACTCTGATCCTATAGATCCTTGGACTTAGTCAAATTAATAAAAATGTGCTTCCTGACAACAAGTTCATGCTAGGAAGTTTTTGCTTGCACGTATTTAGGACAGATTTTATTTTATGCATGGATCAATTTGCATTTAGACTGTTGGAGTTAGATGTGCATCCCTGTCTCTAGTATTCACATTCATTAATTTTCGTACATCGACTTTTCTGTATTCCTCCCCTTGTTTCTCAGACTTAGGTAATAACAGGAATTAGAAAATTCATTTGATGTTTGATTTTCCAAACAGACCAAAAAAAAGTGATAACCAATAAAATTTGGACTGCTAACCAAACTTGACCCTAAAACCAAACGTAAATGACAAATATCGTATTTTGGGGAGAGTAACCCCCTCATTGTCACATGTACGTTATAGACCAAGAGAGGCACATACACATAAGGATTAGAGCCCCCAACCATGGACTTGTGCCTTTAACGCTTGAGTTGGCTCTTGGGATATGTTATTGTTGTAAGCACTTGCCTCAAACTTTAGACGAAGTGGTCCACTGTTCTGGAAGTTGTGTCACATCGACTAGAACATAGCCACTATAGGCGACTACACCTGTAAGCTTGTAAATAACTTATTTGTTACCTAACTCTAAAGTAAAAGATAAAAGATCGAACCTTTATAGTCTTCATAGTGTTGAGTTGGTGAATTGAGGGGTTTTTTTATTTGTGTTTGTTTTGTGTGTGTTTGATCACTTCGTGCATTTGCACCTTTTTCTGCTCATATTTTGACTTGACTATCGTGCTCTCCCCAATCCCCACCTCTTCAAAGCAGAGATGGCTGACTGGAACATCTTTTATCTGGACTTCGTGGACTATTCTCACTCCGCTCCAGTCGGTGCACCTCCATTTTGTCATGAGGAGTATTATTAGGATTTTCTTTTTCAATATATCCACCAATAAACCGACCTTTCTAGATGGACCCACCTCTTAAATGGCCCCATAGGCAACCTACACATTTTGTCTTACCATACCCATTAGGACAACCTACTCACCCATAGTGCCATCCATTGGATTTTGACTATCCATCCCCATCACCATTACATTTACCACATTCACCAAAACACAATGTTGCGGTGTTGGATTATCCTCCCTTGGAACTTGCTCTTGATTACATGACCTAGATAGAGAAGAAAATGCAGAAGAGGATAGAGGACCTCGCTGATCTGAATAAGAGTCAAATTATCTCTTTATCTTCTGGTGTTATGGAGTCATGAGAGGACATCCTTAGGAAATCACAGTCACCAAAAATACAAAAAATGAGCAAAATATGAAATCCAAAAAGATAATAAGAGGAGACATCTAGCCATGATAGACTATGAGGAGAGGGCACCCATGCCATTCCCCTTTTCCACACATACACACACCATGGTTCCCATCATCCAACCTCTCGAGGATGACATTGTACATGTTGATTCTAGTCATCCTCGTGTACACATTGACTCTAACTTCTTCTCGACTGAAGAAGAATGAAATTTTAATATATATATATATACATATATATATATATTAACCAACCTTGAAGTAGTAGTAGTTATTTAATATATTTTTTATGCCCCACTTCAAAAGGTCCTGGACCTTTTACATGCACCTACACCCAAGAAAAGGAAGAGACATCACAGGACTGAGCACCACATTCTGACCAAGGCCACTACCCATTCCATTACTCACCATCTTCCCAACAAGAAAAGGGATACTGATACACCCTTCGTTAGATGTGTCATTTCTGACCACCATTTCAATCACACTCTCGTTGACAATGACGCATTGATCAATATAATACCCTTCTCACTTGTTCAGTCACTTAATCTTGGGCCTCACAAGAAAACAAGGATGATTTATAAATGTGTTGATTATTCATTAAATAGATTGATATGTATTCTTAAACATATTGTCAATCGGATCCAGAACGTGGGTTACACTATTTATTTTACTGTATTACCCATGGCGATGTCCACCACTGTGGAGAACACTCCAATCATCCAAGGTTGGTTTTTCCTCTCTATGAAAAAGGTCGTTATTGATTATGGATTTGGAGAGATAGGCTTTCGCTCCCACAATGAGAGCATTCTAATTGAGACAATCACTGCACCCACTTCTAGTTAGAAACCCACTTATGAGAATGTACCTATGTCAACCAATTCAGAGGACTATAACCATGTTTCTCAGATCAGCGATGTTTGCTTTACCATGGACGGTACTAAGAATCGAGAATTCCTCTTCCAAGGGGAAGACTCAGAAAGCATAGACCTCTTTATTCCCTCTTCTTGTGTGTGGAGATGTGTCGATGAGATCCGTGGTATTTACACCATAGACACCTTACCACGGAGGACAGATAAAGTTGAGACTTCCCAGGCTGGACCCGACCTTACTTCTTCCATTAATGAGTTCATGCCTTTTCATTTGATACCACTGAGGATCTCCACCACGTCATTCTTGATAGGGATTTTCCAATTGTTGACCGTGATATCGACATGCATCTTGTTAGATCCATTCGTCGGCGGATGTGCAAGAAGGTAGAGTTTCTACTTTCTTGACCATTGTAAATTGATCTCCTTGTATATTATCGCTTTGTTCCTTTCATTCCATCTACTGTTTTTCTCATCCACTACAGTCCATGTATTTTCCTTTCTTAGGATGCGCTTTATCCTACGTATAGAGGATGTGGACAAGTCAAGTGTTCATTCTTCATTCTATGTCCTCGCTCTTGTCGTTTCTTATGCTCAAAGATATTTTACCATAAGTATGGGGGGAGTGATGATGTTCATTCTTCTCTCTTTATTTTCTCTATGTATTTTCATTTCTTTCAATCCCATCACTTGTCTCCTCACTTGTTGATAATCATGTTCTATACTTAGGGATCTTTCACCGTAAGTATAGGGGGATATATGCCAAGTTGTTGATCCATTCATCCTCAACCTCGACCATCCCTGTTTTTTGTATAACATGTTATACTTAGGATTAGTTGATCCCAAGTATAGTAGGGATGATCAACTTCCTATTCTTCTATCTAGTTGTTGTAGTATAGACTTTCCTATACTCAACACGAGTTATGTCTTCCTTTTCTCTTTGATCACTATGAGGACATAATTTGTGCTAAGTATAAGGGGTTGTACATACTCTATATATATATTTTAGCCATAACTCATACTTTTGAAATTTAATAATACGTCTACTATACTATATTGGATAAGGATATATAATAAATCAACTGCAAAGAATACACTATAAATATGTGTAAATTTCGAAATTATTTTAATAAATTAGTTTTAAAATGTTTTTAAAATGATTTAAAAATAGTTATAAAATGACTTGAAACATCTATTGAAAACTATTTAGAAAACTTTTTGAAATGTTTCCAAACATTTGTAAATATTTGAAAAAAAATTTTTTATTTGTTTGAATAAAATATTTTAAAATTCACTTTGCAAATGATTGGGAAAGTGGTAGTAAAAGTACTTTGAAAAATCTATCCATGTCTCTAAAAACTCTTTGCAAAATGATTTTCAGACTTTGAAAATGTTTGTAAATTATTTGTAAAATAATAGTTGCAAAATAAAGTTTTCAAAATATTTGATAAAATATTTTTGAACTATTTTGAGAACCTTGTATATAATGGTAGAAAATAAAATTCTTTATACATATACCCTTGTATATATAAACCTGTAAATAATGAATAACCACTAACTTCTTTAAAAACTCCTTGTGTAAAATCCACACCATCTTTGGTAAATATGCATCCACTCCCATGTAAATATTTCTACATACACCATCGACTAGCCTTTATTAAAAACCCATAGAAAATTCAAAATTTGCAAAACCTAACAAAATTAGCAAAATATTTTCAAACTTGCATAAAAATTTGCAGTACTTTTTCAAAAATATAGAAAATGTTTAGAGCAAAAAAACATTTTCTTAAAAATATTTTATTGCATTGCTTTGCATTTTTCAAATTGATAATGACAATCTAACTAGTCTGAAATAAAATCTAAAGAGAGCTTGGTTGGACCTTATCCACTTAATCACATGAATCTTATAGGAACTGTAATTGAGACACTTCTGATCTCCTAGACTTAATTCTTTGAGACCACAAGACTGGTGTCATATGTCATCTTGACTGCCTAAGTAGAATATTTCGAACCACATGCAGGACTCTTATTGATAGTGACCTAACTTAGACACATGCACCTTACACTTTACTCAACTCAGATCAAGTGGTAGAGGGATGTATTTGCAAGCATGATACATAAGCAAATGGAAACATACGAAATCACAATCTATGGCCATTATACTCCAACCTGATCCAGTAGCGATGAGGCCCAAGGACAGGATGATGTTGGTTGCGATAAATCTTCAAAGAGGGATAGTATACTGGCTCAATAAGGAAAAGTCCCTATGTAAATTCTAAATAGTATTCAAAAAATGCAAAATCAAAAACTCCAAAAAAGATAGACGGGCAAAAATCAAAGAAAAATCAATTCCCTTTGGAGTAATGTATTCAATAAGCAAGCTTGTGCTTCAAAGTAAAAGATAGATGTGAGCCTGTAGTAGGATGACTTGGATACACTGGTCAAGCATCAAAGTTATGGGAAAAAAACTTAAGCGCATCATGGAAGCTTGAAGATCGCAACATATATGATTGGGAGCAACTAGTCAAAGACCGCATGATCTGAGAACACTTCTCTAATCGTTTCATCAAGAGCACAAAGAAGATATAGGAATACCTCTTGAAGTGTGGTTGCGATTGAAGTCTCTAAAGTAAGAGATTGACGATCTCGAGTTAGATGCGATAGAGGAGACGCTTGCGAGTGCATTGATGAGGCATGTGCTTCTCGCAATCCAAGATGAAGATCCAAGACAAGAATCTTCTAATTTACTTACATGAAATATGAGGTCTTCTTCACATGCAAGGAGCACCGAAGAAGACGAAGATCCACGAGCGGTCGAAGCGGCAACACGATGACGTAGTCATGATGACAAATCTCTCTAGGGCAAGTAGTAGACGACCACTCTTGAGAGAGAAAGGGGGTGTGTTATGAATATGAAAGAGAGAGAGAGAGAAAGGAAGAGAGAGAGAAAGAGAGAGAGAGAGCTTATGAATTATTGTGCCTAAAAGAAGAGATAGGGTTGCCTCTTCTTTTATAATATTTTAGGAGTCCATGGATCACAATCCATGTGCTACCCAAAATCATTGGTTGAGATTTATTTGCGTTTTATTTCAATGGTCATGATTTTGTTATCCAAATTTACTACAGTAATTAATTTAGTTTAACTTAATATATTGAATAATTATCAATATAAATTAATTCAATCAAATCAATACAAAATGAAGGATTAGTAAAGGAGACAAAGCTCCTTCCCATTAAAGGGGGACAACCACCTTGATTTGGGACTCAAGGGTAGACATCCACCCTCCATATATGGAAGGGGCTTCCTCTTTTTCAATTATGTGAGATCATGTATCTCACATAATCCTTCATTATTTTTATATAACTTTTTATAGAAAATTATTTCATAAAAATAATTCTAAATTATTTTGTGACAATATCAATCTTTCCATTGGAAATTATGAATCATATTCACACACCAAAATAAAATGTAAATTGTATTTTCAATTAATTGTACAATATGAATCAAATTCAAATCAAAATTTAATTTTTAAATAATGTTTCCAAATATCTCTCTATAATATATTATAAATCACATTTATAATATATATGTATATATGATTAATATGGATAGTACTACAGACATTATTCATATCCATGATAATTAAATCATATTCAATTATCTTGGATCATCATTCTTATGCATCTAAATAATATGAATCATATTCACAATATTCATGATAATTAAATAGCATTTAATTATCAATTTATCAATGCCCTTATATACAATTAATCAACGGAATTATTCTTTATCTTTCAAAAATAATATGCTTTCTCTGCGGATACTTGGAGATAAGGACAAAGCGATTGTAAATTCTACTTATAGTGGCTTGGATATTGAGATCACATCTCAAATCCAGATCTCAGAGACCGCTTAAAGATGCTTAATTAAAAGAAGGTCGTAAATCTAATACTCTTATTACATCTTAATCATATTCAGGTCAATTTTCAACATTGAACTATAATTAGATTACTTCCTTATTAAGAGGATTCGGCAAACTCTGAACATTTTTCATCACTCCCTTGGAATGGAAGCGTCATGGTTATACAATCGTTTATAATAACATCACCTCGAGTATTCCTAATACCCATACATCATGCATACTGGAAGATCTTGGTAAACCCAAAGATTTAGATCAGGTTTAGATTTTCTTCTTCAGGGTTTTATCATTAAGTTTCGCATTCGGTCATTTGGAGGTAGTATCAATCATATGTTTTCCAAAAGCATATATCATACCTACAAATTCTTATCATGCTTCCAAAGCAAGATGACCATGCATGGAATTTCATTAGCCCCAATACCTCATGAGTGAGCTCATATCTTCTAGTTTAGTAGTGAACATGTATGATCGCTTTGAGAGATCGTATTACTTATATGTCCTTATGAACACCAGCTCACTGATGTATAGACCATAAATAGGTCATCAACTTATCAGTAATGTACATACTCAGACTTATAGTAATACATCTGTCTTCGATCATAGGATGTGTGCCCATATCGTGACAATATATGGCATATGTGTCGGTTATCTCGATCTCGTTAAGTCAACTATTTGACCTAACTTATTTGACACCTCCGAATCTCTATTCTCATGTATAGGACTTGCATCAAGAGGTCGGTCAAATATCAACCTTTAAAGAAGGATTGACATCTCCTTCTCATGCTAGATATCATCTCTTAACAATAATTTAATGGTGCTTAATGAATCCTCAACCTAACTCTTTAGATATCATTCAAGCATCAGCCTCTATGATTCAACCATTGAATTAGTAGTTCTATGATCATTAAGATGGTCATGGAACATAAACCTTGTTGTACTAAGGGACCAATTGTGCAAATTAGTTATTCTTCATTAGAGATTGAGGAGTTAATTGCAATAACACTTATTGCACAATGGCTCGACGTGGCCTCACATGTCCAACAATTTCCCACTTGACCAAAGAGAGAACCATTAACCGAGTTAATCTAAATCCATACTCATATACTAATCATAAGCTATTTAGAAAAATAGCTTTATAGGCTGACTATTCACTCTATTCCTGGGAGACTATACCATGTTCTTTTACAGACTCGCATATCCCCCAATAATAGAACTCTCATCCAATGCAAACATTGCACCTTATGCAACCAATTCTCAATCTTGTTAAAGTAGTTATCATGCCTTTGTCACTATAACTAGATAATTATTATAATCATTCAGTGATACCTTATTTATGGAGATCTCTATCTCCGTAGATTAAGACATAGTCTTAAGTCTAGTAAGGTATATGTAGGTAATACATTTTAGATCACTGTCTATAAAGTCTTAATTTATTAAAGAAATGACTTTGAAATCACTATCTCAAAAATCTTGTGCCTATGAAGATGTTGATTTTTACTGCAATTTAGTGTTTTATTTCCATAGTAGGATTGGTAACATTTTACTACTCCCATTGCATGGTAGACATCTACCCATTTGTACACATGTAGCATACACTGAGCTCCACATAGCTGATGCACTAGGGAATGTAGCTTTGTTATTCACATCCTCAACTCTTTGAGGTGTTATCCCTTTAGATAGGTCAATACCCTATCTTAATTAAAAGAATCTTTCCTTGGAATTTTCCAAAAATTGGAATATGTCTAAAATGTACCACTAATGTGATGGTCTCAATGCCCTATAATCTTTGCTTCTGAACAACTTCAGAACTAAGATATAAGAGGCATCTTTGAGATCATATTTAAAGGTATAAAACAACTATACCATAAAAAATTTATTATCATCCTTATATCATTCTAAATGATTAGAATCTTATCTACATTTTAGAATGATGAAAACAATGGTAATTCCACTAAGCTTCACATGGATCATCAAGATTCTATTTGAAATCATAATCTTTATAATTTCATCAAATCTGATGCTCCAACTACAAGAAGATAAATTGAGTCCATATATGGAGTTCCTTAGCTTTTATGCCTTGCATTCCTCATCCATGAATCCACGGGGACACTTCATATGAATATCCTTGTTGAGGTATTCATTAAGAAATGCAATCTTTACTTCCATTATACAGATATCATAGTCAAGTTGTGTAGCTACAGTTGGCAATATTATGATGGGTTTAAGCACAGTCACTAGAAATCAAGTCTCATCACATGCAATGTCTTCTTTCTTTGTATACCTCAAGGCTACGAGACGTGTTTTGAAGGTCTCTACCTTGTCATGTTTTATCTTCAAGATCCATTTACACCCAATGGGTTTGACTCCTATAGGTGGATCCTCGAGGGTCCATACATAACACGTGTGTATGAAGTCTACTTTAGAGTTTATTGCTAACATCCATCTTTCCATGTTATTACCTACAAAATCGTCATCATATGAAGTTCAATCATTATCAGATTTCTTTGACATTTGGAATCCGCACCCCCTAGGCGATCTTACCACCATCAAATTGATTTGAAGAGGTATGAGTGTTTCATCTTTAATTTCCCTTTTAGTTTCCGATTATAGGAGCCTCATTATCCTCATTGGATTGAATGAGTTCCTTTACTTCGTTCTTATCTTGATTTTCAAGAATGTTACCCTCTTAGAATCATATTCTTAGAGATGAAATCTTTTAAGAATCTCAAGGGCATAAAGTAGAGATCCAATATAATCCTTTATTTTCCTAATGAAGAGTGCTTGTGCAAGGTTCCAGCTTTCTTGCATTCATGTTATAGCACGGACCAAGCAACCCTTAAATCCTCCAATGTCTGACACTAAGCTTTGTTCCAAACCATATCTAACTAGGAGTTTTGGGTTCAAATTTCATGGAATCTTATTAAAGATATATATTGTAGGGTCTACTACATATATATCCAGAAACTAAGAGTTAATATACTATGCATCATCGTTGATCAGATCATGTTAGGATCAGATCATGTCTAACATGATCCAATTGCATCTCTTTACAACTCCATTGAGATGAGATGTATTAGGAGGAGTGAGATAGGAGTAGTATTCCTTTCTCTATAAGGTATTCAATGAATTCATCTAATAGGTACTCGCTACCTAGGTTAGATCAAATTCTATTCATCTTCCATATAACTTTGGTTCTCAACCAAAATTATGAAATCTTTGAACATTTCAAAGTTTCCTAATGGGTAAAGGAAGAAATCTCATACCATGAATAATAATTAATAGATATCACATGTCATTAATATTCATTATGGTATAGAGGGTCCATATAAATCACTATGTATGAGGCCTTGAATATCTCAGCATTTTACACCATTCACAAAGAAGCATGCATCAGATATTTTAACTTTGAATACAATATTCACAAGTATGTAAGATTTGAACTTTAAGATAATCTAAAGTTCCATATCTTCTAATCTATTGATCTCATCAATAGATATATGTTCAAATTTTGATGCTAGATCATTTTTAAATGATCTTCGTCCTCCTATTGATCTTTTAGGATTTAAATTTCCAGTATTAGAAATGTTAATGAACAATTCATTAATATTCTAATTTAGTAGAATCCTCTAGATGTTAGATTACTATATGAAATACATCCATCACAAGTCTTTATGATAGGTCTATTCCAGAATATATGTCCATTTCTAACAAGTTTAGAAATAAACAATAAATGTATTCTAATATCTAGGTCATAGAGGCATTCTCTAAGACTGATGGCCCACTAAAAATATGTACTCTTTCTATCCAATGGAGATTGTTGCAACAATTGTATCAACTCCCATGTGGATGATTATTAAACCTTAAGATCAAATTTTCTAGTCTCCTAAAATATATGCAACAAATTGCAAGCATTATTAGAAGGAGATATAATTATTAGACTTTTTAATATTATCCAATAAGTAAGTTAATTTCAATGATGATATGTAGATGTAGAATATCTTGATGCACTATCTGGGTCCTTCTCTAAGGATCTTAGATAGTTTATATAGTCAAACTATCAAAACATTGGCTTGTTGCAGTATTGGCATTCATCCAACTTTTTGGATGTCATATCTATGGAAGTCATAAAAGTACAGTCAACTCTTTGACTCTCCTTACATGGGTCAGACCCATGCTTCCACTGCGCTCCCTAAATACTTAAACAACCATTGCTTAAGATAAAGTATATATTAAATAAAACATATCCACAAGGGACTTCAATGTAAGAGTATTTCAACCTTTATACTTGCTACATCATATTCATACATTATGAATAATATGATGCATCATGGAAGACTTGATTAGAGATAGCAAAATGATGACATTCATCATGCTCGCACTCATCTTCACTGAAAAAGAACTTGATTAAAACAATTACTTAAACATTTTGCATACATCTTCTCTTATCGAGCCACATTCTGCATAATGCAGCGAACCATGTCATTCATGACTAAATGTTGAGAGCACATATTTTTGTCAAAACACATCCTTCAGTTTTTTAAGACTAATATTGAGAACTGTGATCATCACTGATATGTTACTTCCAAAGCACACTCGATGAGAGATCAAGACTTTAGAGACACACAAACCAAGGGCATGTATCTTTTTATCTATTTAGTCATCAATCCTCATAATTATGAGGAGACTTGTACACTGCAACCACATGCAGTATGTGTCCAACTGTGAGTACTACATCTTAATCATGGATCCAATCCATGATATTATATTATCTATGATTGAGTGTAGATTTGAGTGGATTTAATGAATATTATATGAAATAAGATAATTTTAATAAATAAATATATACATATATATATATATCTTTGATTAATTTTATTGATATTTTAAATCAAAGTTGTCTTGCCTTTTAAACTATGAAATTATGTTCCTATTCACTTTCAAAGCAAGATATATATATATATAGAAAGATATGGGATCTCCTTTTCTACCTTTATTGCATCCCAATAATATGAGAAAATGCAACTCAGATCAAAAGAAGCGGGAACTCATTCCGCATTACAAGTTCAACTTGCATTTCCCAATTCGATTTTTAACACCTGGGCCCACCACTCCTAAGGTGAATTTGACCCATTATTAATTGAATCAACTTTCAATAGAAATAGAACTTGTTATGCATAATCTAATATCACTCCAATAATATGAGAAACTGATGTTGGGGTCACTATGCATGTGGCCTTACTCTTTCAAGAAGCAAAGAGCATGATACATGTGCGCTTGTATGCAGGAGCTATCACTTTGGAAAATCATCTCATACATACAATCCATGATGACAGAACCCTTCACCTTGATGGGAGATCATGGATGTCATTTATACGATGTCACATAAAAAATCTAATTAATTACAATGAATCATATTTACATAATTAATTCTTTTAAGGGAATTAAACTTTATTCATGATACAGTGTTTATTGGATCTATTTAATTTAATCATATTAAATCAATTATTAATCTAATGAAACCAACAAACAATTAGGGTACTCTTGATATTACTATATACTATACACCCGCACAATTACGTATTATTTTGTATTTTAATAATTAGAGTACAACTTGACTTACTCATATTATTCTTTCCTCAAAAATGGATCCAGCAAGTACACTCGAGTTATGCTGGAAGGGAGCATTTTATTGACATGCAAGGTGTTAATTAGTCAACAAAGACAGCACACACAGACTAAACACCATCACCATTCTGATTGAGAACAATACAAAATAATGCTAATGTACTTGTGATTTTATCGATTAACTTTGATGACTGACATTATACTATATTGTAATAACTTCGAAATCTTAGGAATCTAAAAACATTTTGGAGATCCTAGATTTCGAAGTATATGAAGCAACCATGTTTTCTAAGTAAAAGTTGTCCTACAACTATTATATGATATACTATTATTTTCATGAAATATACATTCAATGGCCATTTATGTTTAATCAATTATTTTCATAAATAGTAACATCAATTTAATCAAGACAAATTCACAATTTCCATGATTTTCATTGAATGTTAAACACACTAAGCAAGAAGATTTAATGATCCAATCATCATCTAACCCATGTCCACTAAATATAGAATATCTAGGGCAAACGAAGTCAGAATCATGGGAAATAAATTTGAGCAGTTTGTTGATTTGATTCTCTAATTAATTAAAGTATTTATATCATGTTTCATGATGGGAAAATAGTAAGCAAAAATTAATTTCTTATAGATCTGTGAATACATACAAAAAATAATTTCATAGCGGGAACTCTTCGAATTTTAATCATGCACTTTTGGTATCAATAAAATGCTACTATTTTGGGGAAATATTTAAAATTTCTCTATGTATTTTGAATAACAAAGACTATGTCCAAAAGTTTATAAACAGTGGGCTTTTATATTAGGGATAAAACCAATTCAAAACTTGCATCTCATGCAAAATGAGTCCTTGCGCATCCCGTGTACAAAACATCATTCACCTAGGGTTTTTGATCATATCCAATACTATGACCAAGGTTTTAATACCACTTAAAGGCTATGGTAAAATACTTAAGCGCATCATGAAAGCATGAAGATTACATCATATGCGATCGGGAGCGACTAGTCATACTAGTTGCCCGAGGGAGTGGGATTTAAAACTTGAAAGCGTTGAAATCACATGATCTGAGAATGTTTCTAGAATCATTCCACAAATATCAAAAATAATATATAGTAATACCTCTTTAAGCATGGTTGCAATCGAAGTCTCTAAAGTAAGAGACCGCTTGTCTCAACTCCGACTTGATGGAGGAGACGTTTGTGAGCACGTTGATGAGACGTGTGCTTCTCACAATCCAAGATGAAGATCCAAGCCAAGAATCTATTGGTTTTATCACATGTAATCTGAGGTCTTCTTAAAATGGAAGGAGCGTTGAGGAAGATGAAGATCCACGAGCGATCAAAGCGGCAGCATGATGGCAAAGCAATGATAGTGAATCTCTCTAGGGCAACAAGTTGATGACAACTCTTGAGAGAAAGGGGTGTGTGATTAGAATATGAGAGAGTGATTGTGAATTATTGTGGCTAAAATAAGATCTAGGGTTTCTTTTACTTTTATAATATTTTAGAAGTCATTGGATCACAATCCATGTGCTACACAAAATCAATGCTTGAGATTGATTTCTGTTTTCTTTCACTGCTCGTGATTTTGTTAGACAAATTTACAATAATAAATAATTAAATTTAATTAAATATATTGAGTAATTACCAATACAAATTAATTCAATAAAATCACTACACATTGAAGCATTAGGAAAGGAGGCAAAGCTCCTTCCAATTAAAGGAGGACGGCCACCTAGATTTAGGACTCAAGGGTGATCGTCCACCCTCCCTATATGGAAGGGGCTTCCTCTTTTCGAATTATGTGAGATCATGTATCTCACTTAATCCTTCATTATTTTGCAACAACTTTTATTGCAAATTATTTCACAAAAGTAATTCGAAATTATTTTGTGACAACCTCAATCTTGCATTTGGAAATTGTAAATCATATTCACACACCCAAAATAAAATGTAGATTATATTTTCTATTAATTATCCAATGTAAATCCCATTTACATAAACATTTAAGTTGTCAATACTATTATAAATATCTCTCTCTAATATATTATAAATCACATTTATAATATATATGATCAATATGGATAGTACTATCTACATTATTCATGTCCATGATAATTAAATCATATTCAATTATTTTGGAACATCATTATCATGCATCTAAATAATATAATCATATTCACATTATTCATGATAATTAAATCACATTTAATTATCAATTTCTCAATGCTCAGATATACAATCATCAATAGAATTATTCTCGAAATCTTTCAAGAATAATGCATTTTCTCGGGGATACTTGGAGTCAAGGACAGGGTTAGTGTACATTCCATGTATAGTGACTTGGATATTGAGATCACATCTCAAATGCATATATCGGGGGCCTCTCAAAGATGCTTGATTAAATAAAAGCCATAAATCTAATCTTCTTATTGCATCTAAGTCATATTCAGATCAATGTCCATCATTTGGACGAAGAGGATTCACTAAAATCCAAACACATTTCATCACTTCCTCAGAATGGAAGCATTATGCTTATACAATCATTTATGATCACGTACCCTCGAGTATGCCTAATACCCATACATCCTACATATTAGAAGACCAAGAATAAACCCAAAGATTTGGATCATTTAGATTGTCTTCTTCAGGGTTTTATCATGATGTTTCTCAGTCGGACATTGGGAGTAGGTATCGATCATATGCATTCCAAAAGCATATATCATACCTACAATCTCTTATAATGTTTCCAAAGCAAGACGAACATGCACGGAATTTAATTGGTCCCAATACCTCATGATTGAGGTCATGTTTTCTGATTCAGTAGTGAACGTGTATGATCCCTTTGAGAGATCGTATTACTCATATGCCCTTATGTGCACAACAGTTCATTGGCGTGTTCAATAGGTAATCAACCTATCGATCTGCCAAATGTACATACTCATACATATTATAACACATCTGCCTCCTGTCATAGGATGCATGCCTATATCATGACAGTATATGACATAGGTCTTAGTTATCTCGATATCGTTAAGTCAACTCTTTGACCTAACTTATTGATGAATCTCCATTTCATCACCTTTATTCTATCATTTTGGCCTCAAAAACCCCAGCAAATGCATGTAAACAACATTAATTTGTACATAGTAGCATTCATTATTCATTGTATTAATTGTATATTAAATAAAGCTTTTAATGCCAAAATTATAGAATAAAGAGAGAAAAGAAAAAGGAATAAAATATTGTAAACATTTTATGACCCTAACCCCGAGACCAAGGCCAGCATGGTATTGGTCGACAAGGAATAAAGTAGGGGGAGATAAGGGCTGATATACAATAAATACCTCATTCATCCCTTTATGCATTTTTGACCCCTATTTTATGCATAATTATTTATTCATCAAATAAAGAAACTTTGTTCATAAAAGTTGTAGATAATAATGTAAATAAAAATACAAAATTGAGTTGGTGTAAAAATAATACCCAGTGAACATTTTATACACATAATAAAAAGCCAAAATCTCAACTTCACAGACCCACATCTTGCAAATAAAAACTCCAAATCACCCAAACTCACCTTTAATTATATATAGCATTTCATAAACTATTTTATAAAATTGGTTTCACAATTTTTGGAGTCCATCTGTAGAAGTTAGGTTTTTGGCCCTTCTTGTACACAATACATGATTAAAATATTCATTTTATTCAATAGTTATTATTCCTACAAATTCATATTTTTAGAATCTTGTAAATAATGAATATAATACTTACACATATTGATATTAAAAGAAAACCAAAAATAATTTGTAAAATAAAATAAGTCTATGTACCACATAGACAAAATACCTATACCACTTATATGTAAAAGGGGATTTTATTCCTTTATTATTCATCCACATTTTTTATATAATGTTGTAAATATTACATAAAACATATTAAAAATACAAATCTAAAAGAAAAATAAAGAAAATTCACTAAATAAATAAGATGTATATAATCTATAGGTAAAATACCTATAAGTATACTTACTTATACATATACATATTTATTTGAAAATGTAAATGAATACATAAAAATCAAACAAAAATACCCTTATACTCATAAAAATAAGTTATAAATTCATAAAATAAGAAAATAAAATAATAAAATAAAATAAACAAATTAAAAATAAAATACACAAAAACACATGTAAATACATACATATACACATTATTTTAATAAAACCATAATAAAATAATCCAAAAAAATAAATAAAAATCATAAATAAATACTACATGAAATAATACACATTTTTTATTTTATAGGAAAAAAATAATAAAATCATTTACTATGCCAAATAATTCAATTTCGCGAAATATTCCCTATTCTGTCTTGTAGCGGGCTGAGGTGGACCAACCCAGTCCATCCGCGAGTTGACCCCGGTCAACTCGACCTCCAGGCGTCTGACTTCACGCAACCCGTCTTTTCCCCGATTTCCGCCATTTTTCCCGCCTGGCTCAGTGAACCATCGCACTCGCTTCCTTCACAAGATTTGTCCTCTGATCATCCATAATGCCCGCCAAGATCATAGATCAACTAGATACTTGTTGGATCGATCAATAATCGCCGGTCAATAGGGCCTCCTGCCAATGTTTATAAATAAAAAGCTCCCCCTCCTTCCTCGAATTTGGCCACTTTCATTCCAACCTAAAGCCTAGATCTTGTGCCTGGATCGTTCCTCGTGACAGGGGGAGTCGCCCAGCATCGAGACTCGGCCAGAGGGAGGAGAATTTTGACGCGGCGGAGCTCCGGCGTCCGCCCTGCTCCCTGGAGGCCCCCAGGTATAAGAGCTGTTCTTTCTTGCTTAGTAGTTAGGTTTTAGTATTAGCTTTTAATTCCAGTCCTTAGGTTAGCATTTAGATGATTAGCTTAGGCCAAAATCAGAAATTCGAAGTTCGCCGGAGCTGAGCTCCGGCGACTTCCCCACTGTGATCCTATCTGTCTCCGACCGCCTAAATCGCCTCATCTCCATCCCCTTCGAGTTCTCCATCAAATGCACACACTTGTTCAACCCATGACCCCAGGTCTTGGCGAATCGGAGCTCCTCCTCCGCCCTTCATCGGAGCTCCTCCGTTCCACCTCATTTTGCTGCACAGCTTCAACCTTTTTGGTCGAGGAGCATCCCCTCGAGCCATGCTATCTTCCTGTGCAGGTCTGGTGCGCAAATAAGCACCCTGAGGCGAAATCAAGTCACGTCGGAGGTACCTGGAGACCCACTTCTTCCCCGACCTCGCGAGGGTGCTCCAGTGTACCTCTGGTCGATCCAACACCTCCGGACGACAGAGGAACCTTCCAGAAAGCTTTTGGGACACCGTGGAGCAGTGATGGACGGCGGAGGTGCGAGATCCAGTCGGGAGAAGCTCGCTCAGGCGAGCGTTCTTCCATGTTCTTCCAGGCGCCCTCTCCGCCGTTGGATGAAGATGAAGGTCCCAGATCAGAAGGGAGCCGTTGGATGGAGCCCCGCAGCAACCGTCAGATCACCTCAAGTGATCTAATCTCAGCCCTCCATCGGCGAAGCGGTGTCGGCTCACATGGAGGCGCCGCGTGGCAAGTGAGCGAAGATCAGCCGTTGGATGAAGCGCCTGAGGGGGTAAACTTCACATACACCCCCCGCCTTTTTGTAATTAATATTTGATTCCAAAAATAAAATGTCACGTTGTAAATAACTTGTATAATTTGCAGTTTGATCCCTTAGTTTAATTTTATTTGCAGATGGGTCCCTCTGCGCCTCACGTGTAGTCCCACGTGAGGTACAGGAGTTTTTGCACATAACCCCTGCCGGGTTTTGATAATTGTAAAATGGCCTGTAAAATAAAAAGAAATGTTTATTTGTACTGTGATATTTGCATGGACACCCCGAACAAATGTGATAATTGCAAAAATGCCCCTGCCAGACCATATATTTTGGGATGCTTTGTCTATTTATTTTGTGCTCTATATTTCTTTGAAAATTTTTGAAAAAAATAGGCATATGCTCCTGTTAGGGTACCCTTGCTTGCTATATTTTTAGATTTGAATTTTGTTGCATTTTGGTATTTAGTAAAAATCAAAAACATGCATTTTCGTCACTGTCTAATTTATAAAATACAAAAAAATTATAAAATGTTTTTGAAAAATTCCAAAAAAAATATATATGGTATAAATATCTATATATGGAGTCCAGAAAATGAAAAAACCTAAAAAAGTGAAAAAGAAAAAGATAAAAATCATAAATCCCCAAAATCAACATAAAAATTAGAAAAACTCTTTAAAAACCCTAAAAATACATTTCTCTCTTTTATAATTATCTATATATTATTATGAATATGTGAAAATTAATTTGGGCAATTTTGGGTATTATTTGATATTTTTAAAAGCCCTAATTGTATTCGGCCATTAATATAGTCCTATATTAAGGACCTTTTTGAAATTAAAAAAAAAAAAAGATCTTGTAGATACTATATTTTGCATAAATACATATATATTGATATATGTACTCTATATATCTTTTTCTCCTCACACCTATCTCTATATATATATATATATCCCTATACCTATATTATATATTCTATGTATATCTATGTCCCTATATAGATAATATATATAAAAAGAAAATAAATATATATATATATATATAAAAATATGAAAACAAAATAAAAAGCATAAAAAAAATAATAAAATAAAAAAATATAAAATTAAAAACCCACATAAAAACAAGCTTCACACATGGATGACTTGGTGATACATCTAGGCTACGCATTTTGTATTGCTCTCTGTGGTTCGACCTCTACATGCTTGTCACTATACATTTTGTTGTAGAGTAATAAAAATTAATTCACATTTATTTTTTTGGGACTTAATTGATACATTCTTGCTTTGTGGGTTAATTGTTGATTGACTCCAGGATTTGGTTGGTCGACACTACGACTGTGCTCCCGCCTTGTGTGGAACACAAGACCGGTCGGTTCGGGGGGTCTATCAAATGGCGCCGTTGCCGGGGAGCAATGAGCATAGCCAAATTGATTTTTGTCATTCTTGTATAAAAATGTAGATTCATTCTTTGTGTGAGCAGCTATTGTTTTATTGTCCTTAATCACCATGCTTTATTTCTTTATTTATTGTGATTATTTTTCTCTGCTCTATTTAATTGACTAAGTATGCTAATGCAATCTTTTTGTGACTTTGATGCAAGGGACCCCCACGCGAGGATGGCTTCCTAGGAGGCCAAGGCAGCCAAGCTTGGAGGAGGATGGTCTTCTCTTCTCCTGACCATCTGGAGAGTGCACCAAGGAAGCAAAGAGAGGGGCATTAGATAGGCTAGACACTTAGGAAATTATTTTTGTAATTCATGGTGAGAGAGAGACTATTTTGGCATGTAATTAAACAGGACTCTACTCTTCATAATGAGGTCCAGTGCCCGGGTGATTGTTCACCCGGGGGCCTCATCGCGGTTTTTCTCGAGTTTTTATCGCCTTCTTTTATTTTGTTTCCCGCTGTTTTGAGCTTTCCGCCTTTCTTTTATTTTTGTTTTGTGTGCTTGGAGCCCCTAGATTTAGGTTGCTTGACTCGGTAGCTAGGTCCAAACATTAATAAGAATGCATGTTCCTATAGTCTACTTCGTATGGATCTAGTCAAACTTAAACAGCCAAGTCATTTATCTCTTAACCCACGTGCCGTGAGCAAACCCCATCAAGCGCTACTCCTGAACTCGAGTGTGTCGAGAAGAGGAGGGGTGAGCCAAGACCGGACCCTTAGGTTAAAGATAAATGACCAGCTTTTGGTTCTTCACGTTAATAGCAGCTAATGATTAGGGCGATTTTGACAAATGCACACCGCCATGTAGATAGGTTTAAAAATTCTGTTTTGCATACCACATGGAGAGAGCTGGGATGCACTGTAAGTCTTCTAACTCAGCATGCATCATTCGGTTCAATGGTGAGATTTCCATCATCGAACCATTCGCATGGCTTTTCCGCTATCTCCCTCTGATTTTGAGCACCTAGGACTTAAATGAAAACCTACAAAAACGTTAGGCGCTGGTATGAAAACAGATCCAAAAAAAGTGAAAACCCAAAAATTAAAACAAGGGGACTGCTAAATAAACTTTGACCTTAATTAAAATCTGTAATGGACTATCCTTGTACCGGGTTCATAAAGCCCTCATTGTTTTCAGGTACTTTGGAGGGGGACCAAAACCCTACTCCCTTGAGCGAGTGCGACCCCTAAGGATTAGAGCCCAAAACCCAGTCTGCAACTGCCTTGTGTATCGCCTGGATTTCCGAAGTAATGGCGCTTCTATCGTACGTAGGCGAGTAGGACTTGGTCACCAATGGTGACTCTCTGTTGTGAGAGCATCGACCCTGTCCGAAGTATTGAGCATAGGCCACGCCTTCACGGGGGTGTCTGTCTCATCGTCCTGCGTCCGAGTAGGCTCTTGCACGCTCACGGGTGATTCCGTTGCGAGCGAGAACCGAAGTATTGGTTTCGCCTATCGGCTTCCTCTCTCTTTTCTTTGGCTGAGTAGGGATCCAGGAAGGGTTACAAGGACTCCAAAAAGTACAGACTACAGGTTACACAGGAGGAGGACAAGTACGGGATACTCTTCCGGCAGTACTCTCTCTCCTTTAGGGTAGCGTACTAAGGACTTGTTATAAGAAATGCCTGAAAAATCACAACTCTAAAAATGAAAAGATAATAAAAAGCCGAGCTTTCACGGCTTCACATGGCGTGAGTTGGTGAACCCGATTTTGTCTTGTGTTTGTATGGATCTAGATTAAGGTTCAAAGATCAAAGTCCCGCGCCTTTGCGCCAATTCTGTTATGTCTTCCTTTGACCACCCCGCTCAACCGAGCCTTTCTACTGTTTTACACTCCTTTTTGTTCCTCGTTGACCATCGTATCGTTCTTCCAAAATCCGATATTCTCTTGTGCTCCGCGAAGTTGATCCATGGATGGTTTCGTCGGGACCATGCCGACACCCACATCGATTCCATGGACTCAACTCCGCCAATAACTTCGAGGCGATTCCCGAGAACCGATCCAGACCTTGCGGATCGAACTCCAGACTCCTCGTCTTCTACCTTTCTCTTGGCCACCAAATAAACTGGGATCACTTTTGTCCCACTATCACCGTTGTGAATGGGAGTCGATTACAGTCTACATCATTTTTCCATTCACAACACGCTGGGGTTGACTTGAGCTCCAGCCTCATCACGACAGCTGAGTATTTATGGCGAGTGATCTGATTCGGACCGTCTCATTATGCAGATAGAAGACAGTGTGAGCCCTGGAGACTACTCCAGAGTTCATTTCGTCCGATTCAGACCCTGACATGGCGCCAGGAGGAAAGGGCAAGGGTCAGCAGCCACCCACACCAGAGGGACAGATGCCAGATCAGAACCAAGTCAATGCACAGTTGCTGGCATCCATCCAGGCAATACAGCAGCAGCTGACTGAGCAGGCCCTTACGCAGACGGCTTTCCAGGATATGTTGAATGATATGATGAATCGTAACGATGGAGGAGGAGGCCGAGGCAGAGGAGGCAGGGGAGGAGGAGGAAGAGATGGAGGTGGAGACGGTGGTGATGACCCCAATGATGATCCTGAATTCCAACCACAGCCGAAGCCAACACTCAAAGAAACATACAATCCAGGAGACAGCCAGATGACCGAGTGGATTCTCATCCCACCGGTACACGCTCACTTTGAGCTGAAACCACAATTCATAGCCCTTCTCCCTGCATTCCATGGCAACACCAATGAAGAGCCATACATTCACCTGCAGCAATTCTCCCGCATTTGCCGCACCACCCACTATCCGAATGTCCCCCTGGACATTGTCAAGATGACGGCTTTCCCCTTCAGCCTACAGGACAAGGCCCTCTATTGGGTCAATCATATGGGAAAGGTCGTGACGACCTGGGAGGAGTTGAAGTCTGCCTTCCTGCACAAATACTATCCTCTCGGTCGGCTCAACCAGATGCGAGCCCGTATCAGTAATTTCTCCCAAGGACCTCATGAGTCGATACATGAAGCATGGGAGAGATTCACTGACTTGCAGGAGAAATGTCCCCATCATGATATTCCGAAGACCAGCCTAGTTCAGCATTTCTTCGGGGGACTGAACATTGAAAGTCAAAGGCTCGTAGACGCAGCATGTGGGGGTTCACACTTCAATAAGGATGAAGACGTCGTCTGGCAGATCTTTGAAGAAATGGCCGAAGGAGAGGCCGCCCTCTCTTCATCCAAGGCATACCAGAAGCAGCCCCAGATCCTCCAGAAACAAGTTCACATGGCTGCATCAAAAGAAGCAGAGAGAGATGAGAGCTCCAACCTCAGCATCATCTGGGGACATCTCTCTAAAGTTGACATTATCGAGAAGCGATCAAAAGATCTCGAAAAACTCGCCTTAATCGAGAAGAGGACCCAGAGTTTGGACAAACTGGATCACATCACCAAGCAGCTAGAACTGCTGGTAGGTACCATCAATTCTGTTCAATCGGCAGCACCGCTCGAAGCTCCAGCTGAGAGAAAAGACGAGCAACCACCGCTACACCAGCCTCAGCCAAGCCAGCAACCACCGACAGTTCAGCACGTGTACTACGTGCAGGCACCTGATCAGAGCCAGCCGCAACAGCAGATGGTTGTGTACCAACCAGAGTTTATCTCAGACACCGATTCAGTGTTCCCGCCACCACCCCTGGTCCAGGAAGTTAATGGGGTTTGGACTAATGATGCACAGCCGACCCGTCCTCAGGGACAACTCCAGGGTCAGCCATTTGCCAACCGGCAGTACCACCAACCTCAGGGTGGTCGTTTTGGGCACCCCTCTCAGCAACACCAGCAGCCTCCTCAGTTCGCACACCAATGGAGGCAGAACTTTCCGTATCAGCAGCAGCCACAGTATCGCCATCCACAGCCGTATCACCAATACGCGGCTGCTCAGCCTCAATCATACCAGCAGTATCCCTCTCCGTCCTACCAACAACTTCAACTTCCTGCTCCACCACAGCAACACCATCAGCAGCCTCCCCATCCATCTAACCAACAGCAGCGTGGTATGCACGCTGCATCTTCTGATGTGCCCCCAGCTAATCCTACCATGGAGTGTCTAGCCCAGCTTGTCCAAGGGCTAGCGGAGATGACCAAGCGGCTTGATGACCTGACCGCCACTCGCACTACCATTCCGGCGCAGGTCGAAGCCAACCCCAACAATTTCAAGAAGAAGGAGCAGGTAGAATGTGATGTCCAGTCCGCGTGTGATAATGATATTACTGCTTTTTCTAATGCTGTTACTCTCAGGAGCGGTAGGGCCTTGCCTCCGCCTGCTACCAGATATGGGGTGAATAAAGAAACAGGTGGATCGTCATCTTCCGCATCAGCCGTGCCAGCTCCAGGGGCGGGTGAGGAGGAAGAGGAAGGAGAAGCCAGTCCAGCCGTCGTGCATTGCCAGAAGCAATTCCAGCCAAAAATACAAAAAAATCCGCAAAAACAAAAACACCAAAAAGAAGCCTGTAGCAGAAGTGAAGCTGCGCCAGCCTTGGAGGAGCCGCCAGCAGCAGCCGATCCTGTGCCAGCCGATGGAGCCAATGTTACCCTTTTTGATCGCCCAGCAGCACCAACAGAGTTAAATCCAGCTTGTACGCCTTTTTGTAGTCCGGATGTACAACATTCTGTGGGCGCTAATCTTGATGTAAATAAGAACTCTAATTCCCCTGCCAGTAATGTGAATATTCCTTTTCCTCATGCAATACAAAAATCCAAAAAAATGGCAAAAAGAAAAACTGCATTGTCAGATCCTTGTGTTGTAGACATTTTGGATAAATTGACTGTTGAGATTCCCTTGTTAAAGGCCGTGGAATACATGCCAGCTGTGAAGAAAGGATTGAAAGAGGCATGTACTAACAGGCGTCGCCCCGCGCAAGACAACAGACGCCGAGAGGTACAAAAACACGTTTTGTCCATGGCCACAGTTGCAGCTATCACCAACCTCCCCCAGAAAAAGCAAGACTCAGGAGCACCTCTGATCAGTTGTGTGATTTTTGATCAGGTCTTCGAGCGTACTCTTCTTGACAGTGGTTCTTCCATCAACCTTCTGCCCTCGTCCATAATGCAAGAATTCGGGCTGGGACCGCTCAAGCAGACACGAATGATCCTTCAGTTCGCTGACCGATCCGTTAAGCGGCCCCGCGGTTTGTTGGAAGATGTGATAGTTACCGTGCAGGATATGAAATTCCCAGCTGACTTTGTAGTCCTTGATATGGACTCTCCTGCACCACTGCTCCAGACTCCTATCATCCTCGGCAGACCATTTCTCCGTACTTCAGGCGCCGTGGTTGACTACGGGTCTGGCAAGATCACCTTCAGCTCGAAGACCCAGCAAATCACCATCAACATGAACAAGGCGCAGAACGCCACAACTGATGAGAGTCAAGCAGCATCAGAAGCAGACTGTGAGTTTATTACAGAGATCGGAGATTCAGAGTTATCATTGGACGATCCATGGACCCGAGAAATCCTCACTCTTGAGGAGGACTTGGAAAGCACGGTCAGCATAGGCTCCGATGATTTGTGGGAGACAGATTCTCAGATGCAGGCGCATCTTCTTGAGCATTCACTCCAGACCGAACATAATCAGCTCACCGCAGAACCGTTCGGTACATCACTGGGATCTCAACAGGATGTTGAGGATGGTAACAGTCTCAAAATACATTCCACCACCAGCATGGTATCAGAAGTGACCGGTAACGGGGACAGACCGAAACCAGAACTCAAGCCACTTCCTGCAGGCCTGAAGTATGCTTTCCTTACGGGTGAAGAACACATGTATCCAGTCATCATCAGCAGCAGGCTGAATCTGGATCAAGAATCTCGACTTCTCGAGATTTTAGAAAAGAACCGCAAGGCACTTGGTTGGAGTGTATCAGACCTCCGAGGGATAAATCCAGCTCTGTGCTCACACCATATCTATCTAGAAGACGATGCCAAGCCGTCCCGCGAATTTCAGAGAAGGCTAAACCCTAACCTTCGGGACGTGGTAATGAAAGAAATCACAAAGTGGTGTGATGCAGGCTTCATTTATCCCATCTCCGATTCAAAGTCGGTAAGCCCCCTGCATGTAGTTCCCAAGAAATCCGGGCTTACTGTGATCACAAATGAAAAAGGAGAGGAGATTTCAACTCGGGTACCGACATCCTGGCGGGTGTGTGTTGACTACCGCCACCTTAATGCAGCAACCAAGAAGGACCACTTCCCCTTGCCATTTATTGATCAAGTCTTGGAGAGATTAGCAGGCAAGGAGTTCTTCTGCTTCCTGGACGGGTACTCCGGGTACAACCAAGTGGCGATCGCCCCTGAGGATCAAGAGAAGACTACCTTCACTTGCCCGTTCGGCACCTACGCCTTCAAGAGGATGCCCTTTGGATTATGCAATGCACCCGCAACCTTCCAAAGATGCATGCTAGCAGTCTTCGCCGAAATGGTAGGCAGTTTTCTCGAGGTGTTCATGGATGATTTCTCCGTCTATGGTGACAGTTTCGATTCTTGCCTCGAGCACCTAGACAGAGTGCTTCAGAAATGCCGGGAAGTCAATTTAGTGCTCTCATGGGAAAAGAGCCACTTTATGGTCACAGAGGGTATTGTGTTGGGCCATGTCGTTTCCAAACGTGGCATGGAAGTCGACCCAGCCAAGGTGGATGTCATTTCAAACCTTCAGCCACCTCAGTCAGTAAAGAATGTGAGGTCATTCCTGGGGCATGTGGGATTTTACAGACGATTTATCAAGGACTTCAGCCGCATTGCCCGACCTCTGACAGAACTTTTGTGCAAGGAGAAAGAATTTATTGTTGATCAGCCAGTCCTCCTTGCCTTCAATCGATTGAAGGAGCTTATCACTCAGGCTCCAATCTTGCAGCCTCCAGACTGGACTCTTCCATTTGAAATAATGACCGATGCGTCAGATTTTGCCGTCGGAGCTGTTCTAGGGCAGAGGAAAGATAAGGCGCCCTATGCCATTCACTATGCCAGCAGAACATTAGATGAAGCTCAAAGAAATTATACAGTAACAGAGAAAGAACTGCTGGTCGTGGTTTTCGCCTTAGAGAAGTTCAGATCCTATTTGTTGGGGTCAAAGGTCACAATTTTCACAGACCACTCTGCTATTCGGTACCTACAGCAGAAGAAGGATGCCAAGCCCAGACTGATTCGTTGGATCCTTCTCCTCCAGGAATTCGATCTGGAAATTAAGGACAAACCTGGAGTTCAGAACGTGGTAGCAGATCACCTCTCCAGAATAGAACAGCATGACTCTCCTTTGAGCAACGCCCCTATCACAGAGACCTTCCCTGACGAAGCTATCTTAGTCGTGGATGCTCTCCCTTGGTATGCTGACATTGTCAATTACCTCGCCTCTGGGGTAATACCTTCGGATTGGACGAAGAATCAGAAGAACAAATTCGTGTCGACCATCCGCTTTTACCAGTGGGAAGATCCCCTTCTATTCAGGGAAGGAGCAGATTGTATTTGGCGCAGGTGCATTCCTCAGACGGAGCAATCTAGTGTCCTCGAGCATTGTCATTCACTCGAATCTGGTGGGCACCATTCTGGAGATCGTACGGCAGCGAAAGTATTGCAGTGTGGCCTCTGGTGGCCCACTTTATTTAAGGATGCAGCAGAATTTGTTAAAAGATGTCTTGATTGTCAGCGACTGAAAGGAACACTCACTGCCAAAGACTCAATGCCTCTGAAAATCATTCAGATAGCAGATGTTTTCGATGCATGGGGCATTGACTTCATGGGACCTTTCCCTAACAGTCAAGGTTTTGAGCACATCCTTCTTGCCGTAGATTACGTGAGTCGTTGGGTTGAAGCTATCCCCGCCCGAGCCGCCGACAGCAAAACAGTTTGCCAGTTTCTGAAGAAGAACATCATTTCGCGGTTTGGGATACCCAAGATTCTCATATCCGACGGGGGTAGTCATTTCATCAACAAAGAGGTCAAGAAGTTAACGAAGGAGTACGGCATCGATCACCGCGTCACATCTCCTTATCATCCGCAGACCAATGGCATGGCGGAGTTATCCAATAGAGAAATCAAGACTATATTGCAGAAACTTGTTAGGCCAAACAGAAAAGACTGGTCTCAACTCCTGGACTCAGCTCTTTGGGCTTACCGTACGGCCTACAAGTCTCCCTTGGGCATGTCGCCCTACCGTCTTGTATATGGAAAACCATGCCATCTGCCTGTGGAATTAATTCACAAATCCCGTTGGGCAATTAGTAATTGTAATTTGGACTCACGAAAAGGTGGTCAGAAGAGAAAGGACGATCTGAACAGGCTCTTGGAATTCCGAGACTGCGCATACGATAACACCTTGATGTACAAGGAGAAGGTGAAACGCTGGCATGACCGGCACATCAGACGAAAGACCTTCGATGTTGGGCAGAAAGTGTGGTTGTTTGATGCAAAGTTGCGGATATTCCCAGGTAAATTGAAAAGTAAGTGGACAGGGCCATTTCGAGTATGTGAAGTACGTGACAACGGAAGCATTGTTATATCAGAATTGTCCCCTGACGCACAGCCCTTCGTCGTCAACGGCCAACTACTGAAGCCTTACTTGGAACCAGATTCGTTCTTGGCCGTTGTTGACTCTATTCAGTTAGTGCACCCCGAGGATATCTCTACACCTCTTGCAGCACCAAAAGATTCAGACAATGTACTCCAACCCTTATTGCTCTGATTTTCTTCTTTTCTTCTTTTCTTCTTTTCCTTATCTATTTTCTTCTTCTATCTAAAAGGTGCCGCCTTTGTAGACAGTTTTCTCTACTTAGGACGTACTTGGTCCTAAGTATAGGGGGATGTGCACCTAGGGTTTCTCATTTCTGTTCGATCCTCTCCATTGTCTCCTCTTCTTGTCTATACTTAGGAGTATCTTACCCTAAGTATAGGGGGAGACAATCTGAGTACGATCAGTGTATTCTCACCCTTGACCCTCCCCGCTTTTTGTACACCTGCTATACTTCGGATTATTTGATCCTTAGTATAGGGGGGACGGTCAACTTCTAATTCATTCATTTCATTCGTATTTATTCTTTAGATCTGCCTATACGCAGTACGAGTTATGTCTTTGCTTTTCCTTCCGATCTATGAGGACATAGCTCAAGCTAAGTATAGGGGGGTCGTATATACTGTGTATATACTAAAAGCCATAACTCATACTGAAAAATAAAATATCACTACAACAACAAAATAAAATGTAAAAAGTAGCTTTATAATAATGAAAGATGATTGTGAGTTCCTCAGACTCATTGTAATTATACTGACTAGTAAGTCAGAAAAGTGTTCTACGAAACTTTCTCCTTTGAAAAATCTTGTGAAATTTGTTTGAAAATAGCGTGAACAAGTATTCAACGATTGAAAAAAAAAATTAGTTTGTATGTAAAACCTATTTTCTTTGAGTGAAAGCAAAATGTGTGAAAATTAGTGTGCAAATGATTGTGAAAAGTTGATTGTCAAAGGTGTTTTGAAAAATCTATCTATGTTGTGTAAAACATTTGTAAAAGGATTTTCAAATGCGTGTACATATTGCAAAATTATTTTGGACTAGAGTTTTCAAAAACCCTTGTGAAAATGATTCTCGAAGTGAGTCTGAGGAATCCACACAAAAATCTTTCATTTGTAAATAAGGAATAAGCTAAATAAAGTTTATAAGGACAGAACCATACTACACGTCAAAAACAATTTTTCTTCTTTTGTACCTACTGATTAATAAATCAGATACCTAGACAGTATGATTTGAAAAATAGTGTGACCAGTTTTGGAAAATTTGATGTGAAATGATTTCAAATGCGTGAAACTGTGTTGATTGCAAATTTTTTTTCTTTGTGTGAAAGAAAGGATTTCAAAAACCTATGTGCAAATGTTTTGAAAAATGCTTGTCAAAATTATTGTGAAAATTGTATATATCTACATATAGTGTGAAAAATCTTTGCAAAAATAGTTTTCAAATGTGTGTAAAGGATTGCAAAAATTATCGTGTACTATAGTTTGCAAAATTATTTTCAAAAAGCTAATAAGAACACCATTGCAGATAATAGTAAATCAGAAACAAGATACATACAATTCTTTCTATACATACCCAAATAAACTCTTTCATTCATTAAAGTCGCTAAAAATTTTTCTAAATTTTGAAAACAAAGCAGCACGCCTGTGTAAATAAATGTACAGACTCTTTAAACATTTTCAGTTCGTACTTCCTGTACAGAGATTCTTTTTGTAAAAGCATTCTTTGATCCTTCCAAATTTTTGTGAAAAATTGCATCATTCATTGCGCATAGCATAAGCATACCATTCATATTCTTTTTGAGTGAAGCTTGATGATTGAATCGGTCTAAGAAAATCTCAAATTGGAGCTCGGTTAGACCTTACCGCACCTAATTGCACTGGAACCTTATGGGAACTAGGTTTAAGGTACTTCAGGTCTATTCAGACTTAATTCTTTGAGAAACCAGGGCTGGGTTCAAGGCACCTCAGTGGACTAACTAGAACTTTTCGAAACACACGCATGACTCTTGTCGGCCGTGACCTAACTTGGACACCTGCACCTTTCACATAGCTCTCCATGGATGAGGTGGTGAGGAGGCAGTTTCCTTTGGCTTGGGGTAGCATATGAGGGTAGTACTTCTAGGCGGAACCTCTCTTCTTCTTATAGTGAAGGAAGTGCACCTCAACTTGGTCTAGTGGTGATGAAGTCTAAGGACTGAAGCCGTGGGTCGCAATAAAGCTTCAAAAGAGGGATAGTCTACTGGCTCAAGGAGAAATTTCTTGTATATATGCTGCACCATGTAGATATGTTGTACAGATGCAATTGAAAAAAAAATGAAAAAAAAAGAGCAAGATAACTCCAAAAAAGTGGTGGGTCGGATTGAAAATTTAATAACCCCACCGGAGTGTATATAGTTCAATAAAGCAAAAGCTTATGGTATCCATGTTTCATCTCATGAAGCTTGCAGCGGGAGACTCGGCTACACTGGCTGAGCTTCCAAAAGTCTATACTTCTTCCCCCTCTTCTTGAGCCGGTTGCACTTGAACTTAGAAGGGAATACCCTGCTTCTCGAGGAAAGAGTTGCTAGACCGAGGCATTAGAGTTACCAGGATGGGGGAGGTTGCTTCTTTGCCACTTCTGAGGTGGGGAGCCACTATCACTTACACTGTACAAGTCAGCTCCATAGTCATAAGGGTTTGTGTATGATATAGACTAGTTCTGACCCGGCTATTGAGGAGGGTTGAACCAAGTTCTGTGATTACCGAAGGCTGTTGTACTTTAGAGCTGGATCCCGACTAGGTTCCACACACCTTCACACCCAAGGACTAACAGGAGCTCCAAATTCAGATTTTGTAAGGACATGCATGGCACTGAAAGCACCCCAATTCACTCTATCTTTCTTGCATTTTCCTTTTTCTTTTCTTTATTCATTTTGCGCTTATTGCATAAGTGTTTGCTAGGGACTAGCAAAGGCAAGTATAGGGGGGTGATGAATCTCCATTTCATCACCTTTATTCTATCATTTTGGCCTCAAAAACCCCAGCAAATGCATGTAAACAACATTAATTTGTACATAGTAGCATTCATTATTCATTGTATTAATTGTATATTAAATAAAGCTTTTAATGCCAAAATTATAGAATAAAGAGAGAAAAGAAAAAGGAATAAAATATTGTAAACATTTTATGACCCTAACCCCGAGACCAAGGCCAGCATGGTATTGGTCGACAAGGAATAAAGTAGGGGGAGATAAGGGCTGATATACAATAAATACCTCATTCATCCCTTTATGCATTTTTGACCCCTATTTTATGCATAATTATTTATTCATCAAATAAAGAAACTTTGTTCATAAAAGTTGTAGATAATAATGTAAATAAAAATACAAAATTGAGTTGGTGTAAAAATAATACCCAGTGAACATTTTATACACATAATAAAAAGCCAAAATCTCAACTTCACAGACCCACATCTTGCAAATAAAAACTCCAAATCACCCAAACTCACCTTTAATTATATATAGCATTTCATAAACTATTTTATAAAATTGGTTTCACAATTTTTGGAGTCCATCTGTAGAAGTTAGGTTTTTGGCCCTTCTTGTACACAATACATGATTAAAATATTCATTTTATTCAATAGTTATTATTCCTACAAATTCATATTTTTAGAATCTTGTAAATAATGAATATAATACTTACACATATTGATATTAAAAGAAAACCAAAAATAATTTGTAAAATAAAATAAGTCTATGTACCACATAGACAAAATACCTATACCACTTATATGTAAAAGGGGATTTTATTCCTTTATTATTCATCCACATTTTTTATATAATGTTGTAAATATTACATAAAACATATTAAAAATACAAATCTAAAAGAAAAATAAAGAAAATTCACTAAATAAATAAGATGTATATAATCTATAGGTAAAATACCTATAAGTATACTTACTTATACATATACATATTTATTTGAAAATGTAAATGAATACATAAAAATCAAACAAAAATACCCTTATACTCATAAAAATAAGTTATAAATTCATAAAATAAGAAAATAAAATAATAAAATAAAATAAACAAATTAAAAATAAAATACACAAAAACACATGTAAATACATACATATACACATTATTTTAATAAAACCATAATAAAATAATCCAAAAAAATAAATAAAAATCATAAATAAATACTACATGAAATAATACACATTTTTTATTTTATAGGAAAAAAATAATAAAATCATTTACTATGCCAAATAATTCAATTTCGCGAAATATTCCCTATTCTGTCTTGTAGCGGGCTGAGGTGGACCAACCCAGTCCATCCGCGAGTTGACCCCGGTCAACTCGACCTCCAGGCGTCTGACTTCACGCAACCCGTCTTTTCCCCGATTTCCGCCATTTTTCCCGCCTGGCTCAGTGAACCATCGCACTCGCTTCCTTCACAAGATTTGTCCTCTGATCATCCATAATGCCCGCCAAGATCATAGATCAACTAGATACTTGTTGGATCGATCAATAATCGCCGGTCAATAGGGCCTCCTGCCAATGTTTATAAATAAAAAGCTCCCCCTCCTTCCTCGAATTTGGCCACTTTCATTCCAACCTAAAGCCTAGATCTTGTGCCTGGATCGTTCCTCGTGACAGGGGGAGTCGCCCAGCATCGAGACTCGGCCAGAGGGAGGAGAATTTTGACGCGGCGGAGCTCCGGCGTCCGCCCTGCTCCCTGGAGGCCCCCAGGTATAAGAGCTGTTCTTTCTTGCTTAGTAGTTAGGTTTTAGTATTAGCTTTTAATTCCAGTCCTTAGGTTAGCATTTAGATGATTAGCTTAGGCCAAAATCAGAAATTCGAAGTTCGCCGGAGCTGAGCTCCGGCGACTTCCCCACTGTGATCCTATCTGTCTCCGACCGCCTAAATCGCCTCATCTCCATCCCCTTCGAGTTCTCCATCAAATGCACACACTTGTTCAACCCATGACCCCAGGTCTTGGCGAATCGGAGCTCCTCCTCCGCCCTTCGTCGGAGCTCCTCCGTTCCACCTCATTTTGCTGCACAGCTTCAACCTTTTTGGTCGAGGAGCATCCCCTCGAGCCATGCTATCTTCCTGTGCAGGTCTGGTGCGCAAATAAGCACCCTGAGGCAAAATCAAGTCACGCCGGAGGTACCTGGAGACCCACTTCTTCCCCGACCTCGCGAGGGTGCTCCAGTGTACCTCTGGTCGATCCAACACCTCCGGACGACAGAGGAACCTTCCAGGAAGCTTTTGGGACACCGTGGAGCAGTGATGGACGGCGGAGGTGTGAGATCCAGTCGGGAGAAGCTCGCTCAGGCGAGCGTTCTTCCCTGTTCTTCCAGGCGCCCTCTCCGCCGTTGGATGAAGATGAAGGTCCCAGATCAGAAGGGAGCCGTTGGATGGAGCCCCGCAGCAACCGTCAGATCACCTCAAGTGATCTAATCTCAGCCCTCCATCGGCGAAGCGGTGTCGGCTCACATGGAGGCGCCGCGTGGCAAGTGAGCGAAGATCAGCCGTTGGATGAAGCGCCTGAGGGGGTAAACTTCACATACACCCCCCGCCTTTTTGTAATTAATATTTGATTCCAAAAATAAAATGTCACGTTGTAAATAACTTGTATAATTTGCAGTTTGATCCCTTAGTTTAATTTTATTTGCAGATGGGTCCCTCTGCGCCTCACGTGTAGTCCCACGTGAGGTACAGGAGTTTTTGCACATAACCCCTGCCGGATTTTGATAATTGTAAAATGGCCTGTAAAATAAAAAGAAATGTTTATTTGTACTGTGATATTTGCATGGACACCCCGAACAAATGTGATAATTGCAAAAATGCCCCTGCCAGACCATATATTTTGGGATGCTTTGTCTATTTATTTTGTGCTCTATATTTCTTTGAAAAATTTTGAAAAAAATAGGCATATGCTCCTGTTAGGATACCCTTGCTTGCTATATTTTTAGATTTGAATTTTGTTGCATTTTGGTATTTAGTAAAAATCAAAAACATGCATTTTCGTCACTGTCTAATTTATAAAATACAAAAAAATTATAAAATGTTTTTGAAAAATTCCAAAAAAAATATATATGGTATAAATATCTATATATGGAGTCCAGAAAATGAAAAAACCTAAAAAAGTGAAAAAGAAAAAGATAAAAATCATAAAACCCCAAAATCAACATAAAAATTAGAAAAACTCTTTAAAAACCCTAAAAATACATTTCTCTCTTTTATAATTATCTATATATTATTATGAATATGTGAAAATTAATTTGGGCAATTTTGGGTATTATTTGATATTTTTAAAAGCCCTAATTGTATTCGGCCATTAATATAGTCCTATATTAAGGACCTTTTTGAAATTAAAAAAAAAAAAAGATCTTGTAGATACTATATTTTGCATAAATACATATATATTGATATATGTACTCTATATATCTTTTTCTCCTCACACCTATCTCTATATATATATATATATCCCTATACCTATATTATATATTCTATGTATATCTATGTCCCTATATAGATAATATATATAAAAAGAAAAAAAATATATATATATAAAAATATGAAAACAAAATAAAAAGCATAAAAAAATAATAAAATAAAAAATTATAAAATTAAAAACCCACATAAAAACAAGCTTCACACATGGATGACTTGGTGATACATCTAGGCTACGCATTTTGTATTGCTCTCTGTGGTTCGACCTCTACATGCTTGTCACTATACATTTTGTTGTAGAGTAATAAAAATTAATTCACATTTATTTTTTTGGGACTTAATTGATACATTCTTGCTTTGTGGGTTAATTGTTGATTGACTCCAGGATTTGGTTGGTCGACACTACGACTGTGCTCCCGCCTTGTGTGGAACACAAGACCGGTCGGTTCGGGGGGTCTATCACTTATCTGAAACCTCTGAATCTCTACTCCGATGTCGAGGACCTGGATCAAGAGGTCAGTCAGATATCATCCTTTAGATAAGGATTGCCATCTCCTTCTCAAGCTGGAGATCATCTCTTAATAATCATTTGACGGTGCTTGATTAATCCTTAATCTAACTCTTTAGATCTCATTCAAGCACTAGCCTCTATGATTCAACCATTGAATCAATAGTTGTATAATCATTAAGATGGCCAAGGTACATAACCCTTGTTGTAATAACGGACCAATTATGCAAATTATTTATTCGTCATTTCATATTAAGGAGTAATTGCAATAACATTTATTGCATAATGTCTCATCGTGGTGTCACATTTCCAACAAAGCAACCTAGGATAAGTAGCTACACTAGCTACCGTCCATTCTCTTCTCTGTCTCTTCTTCTTGAGCAGGTTGCACTTGAACATAAAAGGGAAGACCCTTCTCCTCGAGGAAAGAGTTGCTAGATTGGGAAATTATGGTCACCAATTTTGAGAGGATCGTCACTTTACCCCTTAAGCTGAGAGGAGCGGCATATCACTTACGTTGTACAATATAGACTGATAGTCATCAGGGTATGCATATGAGATAGACTTATTCTAACATGGCCTTTGAGGAGGCATGGACAGAGTTTTGTAGTTCTTAGATGTTGAGATTCAACTTTGATTCTCAATAAGGTTCCGACTAAACTTGAATTCCATAAAGGTCTAACTGAGCTCCAAACTTTGATTTTATAAAGATAAGTTTAAAAGTTAAAATCAATACAACTTATTTCTTTTTCTTTTATTTATTTTCTTTTTCTGTATTCATTGTCATAAGTGTCTGCTAGCGACTATCAAAGTCAAGTATCGGGGGTGATGGATGTCCATTTCATCACCTTTATTCTTTCATTTTTGCCTTAATCCCTAGTTAAATGCATTTAAATGGTATTAATTTGGATAAAATAATTCTCATTATTTAGCCAGAAAATATTGAATAAAAGTATGTATTTAAATCTTAAATAAAAGAATAAGGGAAAGAAAAGAAAAAGAAATGAATTGTTAAAGACATTGAATGACCTTAGACATTGAGAACATGTCAATATTGACTTGGTCGACAAGGAAGACAGGGTACTCAAACTACAAATAAAATATAGTAAAAACCTAATTTTATTCATCAATAAATAGCCACTGGGGCTTTATTTTATTTTCTTTTTTACACACCTAAAATAATAAAATCTTCAATATGAAACTTGTACCTAAAAATACAAATAAAAATACAAAATTACTTGCACAAAAAACTAATGCACAGTGTGACTGGGACACATAGAATAAAAAGTTGTAAACAAATATTACAGACTTGTATCTCCTCCATACAAACTCAAAATTGATAGAAATCACCTTTATTGTTCATAAAATTTAATTATCTACCTGATGAAGGTGGTTTCATTAAAAATGAAGTAAAGATGCAAAAATTGGCTTTTGGGTCCCAATTATATTATATACATGTATATTTTATCCAATATATTCATTCGATATATTTTTAGGTTTCTTATATTCTTCAATACATGTAAAGAATATTTTGAATACATTAAATAATAAACATAAAATAAAAGTATAAAAATCACATTAAAATAAATAATGTATTAAAATATATAAATAAATTGTACTTATAATCTACATACCCTTATTTATTTAAGAACATAAATAAAATCAGATAAATAAAATAAAAATATGGAAATATGTATTTAAATATATTTTAAATATATTAAATAGAAGTACATAATAATAAAATATAAAATACAAAATAAAATAAAATAAAATAAATCTATGTAAATATACCTATGTATATACATGTAAGTATTAGCACTTAATAAAAAGCATTATATAAATAAATAAAAACATCATTAAATATTATATAAAATAACAAACATTTTTCTGACATAAAATTAATACATTCATTTTTTATCGATTTTACAAGGGAATGTCACTTGGAATTTTGTGATTGGTCAACGTCGACCAATCAGTGCTTGTCTTTTGTTGACCCAGCATGTCAACTGTACAACCTCACCATCTCCTTTCTCAGGCTCACGTGAATTCCTGACTTCTCCCATTTCTTGGCCTTCCTCCATACTCCTAGAGACCTCCAGCCTTTTGTTCTTCTCGCATCCCTAATCCATGCAGATGTCATAAACTCCACCTTCCTCCTCTCTTCCCCACACAAACTCCCTTGCCTTTTTGCCAAAACCTTGTTCTATAAATAAAACCCAATCCACCCTTCTTTATTTTGATCCATGTTTCTGACGTAACCCAATATGAACCGTAGGGTTGATAGATCTTGGTGACAGCAAGCCCGTACCCTTCTTGTCAACGTGTAGAAGGGTTGAGTCGTGGTGATACAGGTATCGTCGGAGTCCCTCCAATGAGCCTCATCTGCTCCCTATTCTAAGCATGTCAGAGATGTTAGGCTTAGTGTTTCAATATGCATTTTATTACCATAACATAATTAATCTTTAGTTTAATCAATTGGTGGTTAGATTAGGTTAATTTCTAGATTTAAAATTTTGTTGGAGCCTCATTCTCCAACTTTGTTTCCCTATGAATCGACCATGATCTGACCCATTTCCACCACATCTTCACTCTCCATATTTTGCTCAATCTTCGCCATTGATTCCGTAAAAATCAAGGTCCATCGAGCTCCTCATGTTTGATGAATCTCGTATTCATCATGCTAAAATTGGTCAATTAGGCTCGGTTCCTGAAAATTCACATGCATTTAATCATTAACAGAGCATCATTGGAATTCATATATGTGTAAATAATATTTGCATTTCATCATGCATAATTGCATTAAAAATTCCATTTGTAAATTAGCCCAAAAAGCCGCTAAATTCTCACATTTGTAAATAATTCATCATAACTCCGATTGACCCAAAAACACCTCCATTGTGTAGATATTACTAACTTCGTTATACGAAAAATACAAAAAATTACTAACTCAAATAAGTGTCAAATAATCTCAAAGTCTAATTTCACATCTAACGGACTAAAATGTACATATCTCCCTCATACAGTGTCTGATTTTAGTTTACTCACTTTTAAAGTATTTCATTTTCAAATACCTTTAAAACAAGACCAATTTCGTAAAATTCGGTGCTTATATGTGAAAGTTGGGTTTTGGGCCTCTTTTGCGTATTTTGACTTTTCGGTATTTTTGACCTAAGTTTTTATGTACATAATTAACCCCTTTAATTTTATTTATTCTTCACTTGTGTCCTTTGATGAAAGTTTTATTAAGCAACTCAAAAATCCAAATCCAGATTAAAATTGAAATAAAAGAAACTGACTGAGTACAAGTGTCAGTTGTGAGTCTATACAAAAATTGTGTGTTTCTTCTATTTTATTTTCTGATTTTTTTATTTACTAAAAATTCAAAAAAACATATTAGTGTGTAAATTATTTTCTTGTATTTTATCTTAATTTTTCTATTTTTTATCCTCTCTAAAATCACCAAAAAATTACAAAACTCCAAAAAGTCGATTTTCTATGCACATGGAGAACCACCAAATATATCACTTTGCATAGGTGACCTCTTTTGCTTTTGATGAAAGTTGTAGATCTCATAAAGATGAACAATTTTCGTGAAGAAAATTTTTCGATCCAAGGTCTTCTTTTGTTTCTTTTATATTTTTCTTTATCTTTAAATTTTGAAATTTGTTTGGGTGCCACGTAGCTGCCCCAGGGCATGCCACGTGGCACCCCATGTTCTCTGTTCACCCCCCGGGTCACGTGCATAGTATGTGACCCCCTGTCACCAACCTCCAGCCGTTTTCCTTCCTCCCTATTGCGACTGCTCCATGCACGGCCATCGCCCCCTCGCCTCCTCCAGCCGTTACGCACGCCGCTTCCATTCCCCTCCCTCACCGGATGTTACGTCGCCCCTTATATAAAAACCATCCATACCTTCCTTTACGCACATCCACCACTAACAGAGTTGACCCAAGCTTCTCCCCCACCGCAGGTGACAGCTGAGGTCCTTGAGAAGGGAGTCGACACTCCAGACGAGATATGGTCACCCCCTGACAGTTGCCCGTATTCATCACGCTAAAATTGGCCAATTAGGCTCAATTCCCGAAAATTCACATGCATTTAATCATTAACAGAGCATCATTAGCATTCATACATGTGTAAATAATATTTACATTTCATCATGCATAATTGCATTAAAAATTCCATTTTCTTAATTAGCCCAAAAAGCCGCTAACTTCTCACATTTGTAAATAATTCATCCTAACTCCGATTTAGCCAAAATCACTTACATTGTGTTGATATTACTAACTTAATTTAATAAAAATTATAAAAATTTACTAACTCAAATAAGTGTCAAAAAATCCCAAAGTCTAATTTCACATCTAACGGACTAAAACGCACATATCTCCCTCATACAGTGTCCGATTTTGGTTTACTCACTTTTAAAGAACTCCATTTTCAAATACCTTCAAAACAAGACCAATTTAGTAAAATTCGGAGCTCATATGTGAAAGTTGGGTTTTGGGCCTATTTTGCGCATTTTGACTTTTCGTTATTTTTGATCAAAGTTTTTATGTACATAATTAAGCCCTTTAAATTTATTTATTCTTCACTTGTGTCCTTTGATGAAAGTTTTATTAATTAACTCAAAAATCCAAATCCAGATGAAAATTGAAATCAAAGAAACTGACTGAGTCCAAGTATCCGTTGTGAATCTATACAAAAATTGTGTGTTTCTTCTATTTTTTCTGATTTTTTTATTTACTAAAAATCCAAAAAATAGATTAGTGTGTAAATAATTTTCTTGTATTTTATCATAAATTTTTAAATTTTTATCCTCTCTAAAACCACCAAAAAAATTACAAAAGTCCAAAAAACCGATTTTCTATACACATGGAGAACCACCAAATATATCACCTTGTATAGGTGACCTCTTTTGCTTTCAGGTCCTTCATAAAAGTTGTAGATCTCATTAAGACGAACAACATTCGTGAAGAAAATTTTTCGATCCAAGGTCTCCTTCTATTTCTTTTATATTTTTCTTTATCTTTAAATTTTGAAATTTGTTTGGGTGCCACGTGGCTGCCCCTGGGCGTGCCACGTGGCACCCCATGTTCTCTCTTCAGCCCCCCCCCCCCCCCCCCCCGGGGTCACGTTCATAGTACGTGACCCCCTGTCACCTACCTCCAGCCGTTTTTCTTCCTCCCCCTTGCGGCTCCGCCATGCACGGCCATCGCCCCCCGCCTCCACCAGCCGTTACGCGCGCCACTTCCATTCCCCTCCCTCACTGGATGTTACGTCGCCCCTTCTATAAAAACTAGCCATAGCCGGCCTTCACACGCATCCGCCATTAATAGAGTTGACCCAAGCTTCTCCCCCACCGTAGGTGACATCTGAGGTCCTTGAGAAGGGCGTCGACACTTCAGACGAGATCTGGTCACCCCCTGACCATTGCCCGTACTAATCATGCTAAAATTGGTCAATTAGGCTCAGTTTCCGAAAACTTGCATGCATTTAATCGTTAACAGAGCATCATTAGAATTCATACATGTGTAAATAATATTTGCATTTTATCATGCATAATTGCATTAAAAATTCCATTTATAAATTACCTCAAAAAGCCACTAACTTCTCACATTTGTAGATAATTCATTTTAAATCCAATTGAGCCAAAACCACTTCCATTGTATAGATATTACTAATTTAATTTAGTAAAGAAATATAAAAAATTACTAACTCAAATAAAGGTGAAATAATCCCAAAGTCTAATTTCACATCTAACGGACTAAATCGCGCATATCTCCATCAAAAGTCCGATTTTGGTCTACTCACTTTTAAAGTACTCCATTTTTAAATATCTTCAAAACAAGACTAATTTCGTAATACTCAGAGCTCATATGGGAAAGTTGGGTTTCGGGCCTCCTTTGCGTATTTTGACTTTTCGCTATTTTTGACCTAAGTTTTTTCTGTACATAATTAACCCCTTTAATTTTATATATTCTTCACTGGTGCCTTTTATGAAAGTTTTATTAATCAACTCAAAAATCCAAATCCAGATTAAATTGAAATCAAAGAAACTGACTGAGTCCAAGTGTCCGTTGTGAGTCTATACAAAAATTGTGTTTTCTTCTATTTTATTTTCTGATTTTTTTATTTATTAAAAATCCAAAAAAAAGATTAGTGTATAAATAATTTTCTTTGTATTTTATCGTAATTTTTATATATTTTTATCCTCTCTAAAACTAACAAAAAAATTACAAAAGTCCAAAAAGACGATTTTCAATACACATGGAGAACCACCAAATATATGACTTTGCATAAGTGACCTCTTTTGCTTCCAGGTCCTTCATGAAAGTTGTAGTTCTCATCAAGACGAACAACTTTAGTGATGAAAATTTTTCGATCCAAGGTCTCCTTCTATTTCTTTTCTATTTTTCTTTATCTTTAAATTTTGAAATTTTTTTGGGTGCCATGTGGTTGCCCCTGGGCGTGCCACGTTCTTGCCCCTGGGCGTGCCACGTGGCACCCCATTTTCTCTCTTCAGCCCCCCCCCAGGGTCACATGCATAGTACATGACCCCCTGTCACCTACCTCCAGTCGTTTTCCTTCCTCCCCCTTGCGGCTCCGCCATGCACGACCATCGCCCCCTCGCCTCCTCCAGCCGTTGCGCGCGCCGCTTCCATTCCCCTCCCTCACCAGATGTTACATCGCCCCTTCTATAAAAACCAGCCATAGCCGGCCTTCACAAGCATCCGCCATTAACAGAGTCGACCCAAGCTTCTCCCCCACCGCAGGTGATAGCTGAGGTCCTTGAGAAGGGCGTCGACACTCCAGACGAGATCTGGTCACCCCCTGACCGTTGCCCGAATTCATCATGCTAAAATTGGTCAATTAAGCTTGGTTACCGAAAATTCACATGCATTTAATCATTAATAGAGCATCATTAGCATTCATACATGTGTAAATAATATTTGCATTTCATCATGCATAATTGCATTAAAAATTCCATTTGTAAATTAGCCCAAAAAGTCGCTAACTTCACACATTTGTAGATAATTCATCCTAACTCCGATTGAGCCAAAACCACCTCCATTGTGTAGATATTACTAACTTAATTTAATAAAAAATATAAAACATTACTAACTCAAATAAGTGTCAAATAATCCCAAAGTCTAATTTCACATCTGACAGACTAAAACGTGCATATCTCCCTCATACAGCATCCGATTTTGGGCTACTCACTTTTAAAAACTCCATTTTCAAATACCTTCAAAACAAGATCAATTTCTTTAAATTCGGAGCTCATATGTGAAAGTTGGATTTTGGGCCTCTTTTGCGTATTTTGACTTTTCGCTATTTTTGACCTAAGTTTTTATGTACATAATTAACCCCTTTAATTTTATTTCTTATTCACTTGTGTCCTTTGATGAAAGTATTATTAAGAAACTCAAAAATCCAAATCCAGATTAAAACTGAAATCAAAGAAACCGATTGAGTCCAAATGTCCATTGTGAGTCTGTACAAAAATTGTGTGTTTCTTACTTCTATCTTATTTTCCGATTTTTTATTTATTAAAAATTCAAAAAAATCAGATTACTGTGTAGATAATTTTCTTGTATTTTATCGTAATTTTTCTAGATTTTTATCCTTTATAAAACCACCAAAAAAATTACAAAACCCCAAAAGCAAGTTTTCTTTACACATGGAGAACCACCAAATATACCACTTTGCATAGATGACATCTTTTGCTTCTAGGTCCTTCATGAAAGTTATAGATCTCCTCAAGACGAACAACTTTTGTGAAGAAAATTGTTTGATCTGAGGTCTCCTTCTATTTCTTTTCTATTTTTATTTATCTTTAAATTTCGAATTTTTTTTGATTTTTTTGGGTGCCACGTGGCACCCCATGTTCTCTCTCCAGCCCCCCCCCCCCCCCCGGGTCACGTGCATAGCACGTGACCCCCTGTCACCTACCTCCATTCGTTTCCCTTCCTCCCCCTTGCGGCTCCGCCATGCACGGCCATCGCCCCCTCGCCTCCTCCAGCTGTTACGCGTGTCGCTTCCATTCCCCTCCCTCGTCAGACGTTACGTCGCCCCTTCTATGAAAACCAGCCATAGCCGGCCTTCACACGCATCCGCCATTAACAGAGTTGACCCAAGCTTCTCCCCCACCGCAGGTGATAGCTGAGGTCCTTGAGAAGGGCATCGACACTCCAGGCGAGATCCGATTACCTCCTGACCATTGCAGCTTCCTCGACGAAGCTCACTTCAGCTCCAGCTTCAGCCCCGCCATCGAGCCGCCACTCCAGGTACCTTCCTTCCATTTCCTCCCTCTAGTTTCGACCCACATTCACCCACCTTCCAGCCTCGTACAAGCTAATGCTCCACCTTCCTTCCTTCACCCGACCACGAGCTTCGCCGCCCTCCGCGCTTAGCTGCGGATGAGCTTCGCCGCTACTTTTTCTTTTCTATGTTCACGTGTGCAAGTTGATCCTCCCGTCGAGCAGCCGGCCCACTGTCGCTCCTCCACCTCGCCGCCTCCACTCGACAGCAGCGGTGCACAGCTTCTCCGCCTGCCCATGCGGCTGAGGCCCTCCGCCCCGTGGACCGACCAGCAGCCGGCCCGATCGCCCCCCTCCACCTCGCATCGAGTCACGACTCCAGTTGTCATTGGATCGGGCGGTGGCCCTTGATCCAATGGCCTAGGATCCTCTACGCCTCCCTACCCGAGGCTCGAGTCCTCGAAGCGACATCAGCCTGCCACATAGACTCGGGCGTCCGAGCCTGAGCCTTGCCGTCCGAGCCTCAGCGCCACCATCCGAGCCTCGGCCTCGGGACCCGAGCCTCTGGTTCGACGCCCGAGCCTCAGCCCCGGGCCGCCCAAGCCTCCTCTCCACCTACGAGCCTCTTGAGGCATGTACAAGGCACGTGTTTCGGGGGAAAATTGCAACAACACCCCCGAAAGTCCCTGATATTGCAAACACATCCCCGCTAGGGGTAAGTAACAATCTAGGCCCCGCCAACTTTCAGAATTTGCAGATAAGCCCCTCTAGAGAACTATTTGAAGGCAAAACTTTATTTTATCTACAATTTAGTCCTTGAAATTTCATTTCATCATATCTTTTACATACAAACTCCGTTTTTAGCATATAATATGTCATTTCGAAGCTCTTTTCATGCTCTATCATTTTACATATGGATTGATTTGAGGCTACTTGTTAAGACCCATTATTTGAGGATCTATTCTAATCCTGCAGGGTTGAGTTTGACATATTTGTGCCTTATTAAAATATTCACGATTTATTTTGCAGGGATTTGATTAAGAAAATGATGGAATTGAACTAATATCTGAGGACTTAATTTTTGCAAGGGTTAAATCAAGGAGATTGATTGGAATAATTGATCACTATTTTCTGATTGGTGGATATTGACTGCAAGCGTTTCTTGAGAATAAAATTAGAAATATTTTGGAGACAAAATCATTGCAGGATCAATCATATATCTATCTGGATTTTCACTTGCATCTGGATTAAATTGATTATATTTTTTGTAGAACTCTTATTTGACCTGTGATTAGTTTTTGAGGATTAACCGATGAATTTCTTTGAGGATTGATTTTTATCACAGATCCTACGCTGAATATTTCCCTCTGTTTAATTTCTTTGTGAAGCATCTTCATCATTACATTGTATATTTTCTCAACACAGAAATTAATCAAGCATTAATTAATTATTTAATTTGATTTAAGACCACGCAACTAAGAATCATCGTTCCCTGTGTTCGACCTTGGTAGACTTGCCAAGTAAAAATATTCCACAACATTCAAAGATTGTGTTTTTTGTTGAACCAGATTTTCCTCCTATACTACTACAATCCAGCATTATTAAAGAGGTGAATTTTGCGTTCATCAACGTTGCCCCTTCTCTAGAGCTTATCACCCCCCTTCACCCGCTTGATAATACAGCTTCAAATCTAATCGAGGAACTTCACCTCTATCCAAGAAGATTTTGTACATAATAGAGGAGTTGGGAGCCTCAGGAATAAGGAATCGAGGTTATATAGGGCGTCAGAGCTAAAAGACCTCTAGGTCTCTTCATAACGAGACTAGACCCTCTTAACCACATCTGTAGATGCAGGGCAATCTCATGAATGATTTGAGATCTTCGGCAGCGTCGAAGGTGCCCGCAGTGAGGAGAAATGACAAGTCAAAGTTCACCAAGGACTTATTCTTGGGGTGTTATTTGCAGCACCCCAAGAAGCATTGGATCAAGAAGAGTGGCCCAGGTCTAATCTGGGATGTCTAAATTAGGTGAATTGTTACCAACCCACTGTTATCTGATCTCATTAAGTGAAGGCATGTGGACCCTTCATGATTGTTGGATTAAGAAGAATGGTATCATTTTGATATGGCACTCTTCTTGTTATGTACAAAATGAATGATGTTGTCGGTTGTAGTAAAGCTCAGAAGAGAAGAGCATCTCTATCAAACAAAATTCAGAGACTAGGGAGAGTAAAAATGAATAAGAGAATAGAAGACTCTCTCTCCCTATATATATATATATATATATATATATGTTCACTAATTATTAATCAGGTAAGTGTCCTTGGATCGAACACAAGGAGGAAGAAAATATACCTTGATTTTGAAATCAAATATTTTTGTGATTTATTCTTCTTTCTTCAAAAATATTATTTCTGTGGTTTTTAGCTTTTTTATTACTTTTGTGGTTTTTTATTTTTTACATTTTTATCTTATTTTTTGTAATTTTTATTTTATTTTCAAAAATGATTAATTTTAGAAAAATAGTAATATAGTAGTTAGAAAATAAGGCAATATACTAGTCTATGTAATGGTTGAAGTGAAGAAAAAGAAAATGATTTTTTAAAAATTTTCAAATAGTGAATCAATTTTTAAAAAAACTAAAATATAGTTTATAGATGAAATATAGAATAGATGATACTATATAGGTAGACGATATGAAGAAAAACAAGCCGCATGCTCGAGGACAGACAAACGAAACTCAAAATATAGATAAAGATCGACAAATCAAAACTCAACCAATAAAGCGAACAAAATGTGTGGAAAATAAACAAAACCTCTCTACTAGAAAATCGATGAAAAATAATGTGCAAGAAGTATCCATATTACACAATATGTATAGGTGCACAACTATAAAATAAATATAATAGAATATATGCAAATTGGTCCCTGGTCAGGGACCTAAATGTAAGAAAAAACTAGTTTATTTTCAATTAGGTCGCAACAAGGGGATCAAGTTGCAAATAAATAGAAGTGCTAGAGTTGGCTTGAATTCTGGAATGGAATTGAGCTCTTCTTCCAATTTCTCCATCGCATGGGAATGAGTGGCTAAGATTATAAGTTGTGGCTTGATCTGGACCCTTTATGGCAAACACGTGGCACGATTTTGTAGACCTGGGCATTGGAGATATGCTTCCCCAAAATAAGATCATGGCAGTGGTGTTTCTTGTTCGATCGAGCTTCTAGTGATTGCTTCAATTTCGACAAAAAGTAAAAAGTATGGTGACTTCTACAAGGCCATAAGAGGGCTCCTCCCCCTTCGAGCTCTCTTTCGGTGGGAAGAAGGTGGTTGTGGTGCATCAAAGGCTGACTGAAGGTCCACTAGGGTTCGATGCACAACGGTAGGACTCTTGTTCTTACTTTTGATCAAGAACATGTGAGGAAAGAAGTCTTCTCGCTCCAGATGATGTTGAAATCGGTCCAAGGGTTGATGAACGACCTACAGGAAAGATTTGAAGAATCAATTCGAGTTTAATTAGCGTGAGAAGAGAGGATTCATCTACAGCAGCCAAGAGCTTCTAGTATGGTTCAGAAAAGGGATTTTCATATCAAAATTAGAAAAGGATTCAACTGATTTGGATGGGAATTTTGATTGGAATCAACAAGTGGTAATTAAGATGTTTAATCTAGATATTAACAATGCTAATTCAATGGTAAAATACAGAAAAAGGAAATGTGTGTAGTCACTTGGGGAGTAGGAGGTGTACAACCTCCAGGTCTTCACTTGAGCAAGGCTTTGACGTTAGACGGCTATGCAGTTTTAAACATAGATAAAGAGTTAGATAAAATGTCCAACTTTGGCAGCCTATATAGAGTGAAGGGAAGTTAGTTAGGTCAGTTCTGATGGTAGGCGTGTAAGAGTGATAATCAACCTTGAAGGGCCAAGAGTTGGATTGAAGAGAAGTGGTGAATCAACAGTGGGAAATATGTGAAGATCGGTGGTTAGAACAAAATGAACAGGCCTTCTTGAAGACGAAGGTCATGGTGTTGACAAGTTTCATCATCATATATATTCAACCGTTAAAATATCTTACTAATTATATAATAAATAGTAAATAACACTATTTTAAATAGGTATAAAATGATAAATAAATATAATTACTTTGTATCAATTATGATGTATTTTAAATATATAAATAATATATATCTTATGATTTATAAATAAAGTATTAATAAATATATATAGTATACTTGATGAATAGCATATATAATTTTAATTTAATATTTTAATAAATAAAGTATTATTTTTATATTTAATTAATATAATAATAAATTATAGTTTCATGATTTTTATAGATTTTAATAAATTAATTTACATGTACTAATAAATAAAAGGTATTTGTAGTATAGATCAATTTGAACTATTTATTAAGTTTTTGTTTATTTAAAATATTAAATAAAAGATTTAATTTTGGAATTTATTTTATAAATAAACTATAAGATCATGAAAATAATTAAAAATTACTAAATCACTTCTTCTATAAACAATGTGTATAAAATAAAATAAATAACCCAGAAACCCAGTTGTCATAAGATCCAAAAATCAAATTTCTGTAAACGGACTTCGATATTAATGAAATTTCCTTCATTAATTAGAGAATATTATTTATCAACTTTAAAGGTGAGTAGAGTGAAATTGGAGTTCGTATCAAGAAGTTATGAGGTTCGGAGGTTAGGAAATTAACCATTTGTAATCTAGATTTCTTGCCATATATACATGTTAGAATTGCTTTATGATTTTCAATTTTATACAATTTTTATAAACACAATGGAAAAGAGTTTAGTGAAAATATATACATATTAATTATTTAAAATTAGTTGAAGATTGTATATAAATAATAAATAAATAAAGTTAGTGGATTATCTACAAAATTAGTTATTTTTATGTTTTCTTCCTCATCTCCCCCCTACTTTATTGTTTGCTAACAAATCCATGGTGGACTTGGTCTTGGGGTTAGTTATATAAATACATATCACAAATATATTTCTATATGATTAGTCATCATGAACAATATATACATATTTACAGTCTGACTTTTTTCCTTTATTTTTATTTTTCTCATTTTTATTTATTTTTAGTGTATAAAAATTTATTTTTATTCACGAATGGAATTTTGATAAAGTATGAGAATTAATGCATATTTACATGTACTTGTCGAGGGTTTTTAAGATAAAATGCAATAGAAATGTTAATCAGTAATGGATTCATCACGCGCCCCTTAGGTAAATTTAAAAGTAGCTCTACTGCTTCGTGTATTTATTTGATAGGCCTGTAAATATTAAGTAAAGGTTAAATATTTATGTAATATTTTCAAAGAACCCCTCACACTTTCTGAGACTTGTAGAAAGATCATTGTGTCTCATGTGTTGCACCATATTAGTTGTTGTGCTTTTTGCATTGAAGCCTTCACTACTTTATTTATTTAATTGTAGTCTTTTAATTTGTATAATTATTGTAAACTTTTGGTAATATTTGCATGCTTAACCTTTTAATTTATTTTTATTGCAAAAAATACTCATACTAGGTTGTATTTCATTACCTTGCTTTTCTATTTTAAAAGAACAACTCCTGCTTGATTTAAATGCTAGGAATATTTTAATAAATACCTCTTACCTACCTTGTACATGCACAAACTCTTATTTAGACATTTATTTTACTTTCTTATTTTATAAAATTCAAAAAAGAGTTATTTATTACTTATTTGCATATAAAAATCCAAAAAAGACAAAACCACTTATACAAATTTCAAAAAAATAGTATATACATATTACTTTATATTTTACCATCAGACCAAAAATCACAAAAAATATAAAAGAAACACTAAAATCACAAAATCCAAAAAAACTTATAAAAATTAGGTAAATTTCCATAAAAATCCAAAAAATAATTTTCAATTCTATATTTTTATATATATTATATAGTATATATCAAAATTAGTTTTGGGAAATTTTGGACCTATTTTCCTTTTTTAATATCTAAAAAAATTGGCATGTTTATTATACTCCCTTGTTGCACTTTTATTCAATTAAAAATACATAAAAATTAGCAAGATTCTTAGACAATATCAAAATAGAGAAAACGTCAAAAATATAAAAACATTTTATTATCTGAATTTCTGTTATATGTATATATATTTAAAATTATAAAATCATATATATGATATATATCTTATAATAGTTTTATAATATTTTTATCATTATTATTACTTTAAAATATATTTATTATATTTAAAACCATAAAAAATAAAATGGACTTTTCGTATATATGTGTATACATGTTTATTATATTATTTATAATAACTGTATGGGAAATATAGGGAATAGGGAGTATGCACCAGGGTGTATATGGATTATATGCACTAGCTTTTCTGGCCGTTGGATCCACATGCATCCAAGGGCTCCCAGTCGTTGTGCTTTCCCAAAAGAAAATCCATTTACCAAGACAATGTGCAACAATGAAAGAAAACCCCTCTTCCTATTCCATCGTTGTACCCATTGTGCCTCCCACCTACATCCCCACGACAGCCCTTCCTCCTGCTCTCACGGTCGTCGTCACCTTTGGTGCAGCCCACCTACACTGCGATGACGAGCTCCCGCGACCATCACCCTCCCGTGTTGCTGAGGAGACCACGCTAACTAGGTCATTCCCCTCTCACACAGCCGACTCGCGTCGGCCTCCTACAACGAAGAACCCGCTGTCGGCCATCCCCTGCTCTTGGCCGCTCCTTTTCGTGCCACCACCAGAACCCGACGCCCTCCTCTCGCGAAGCGCCAGCCTCCCTCCTCTCGCGGCACTGCCATCCACCTTTCCTCTTTCATATTGTGCCCCAAATAGGGGAATGGGATGTGTATGCTCGGGATCATGAGTATAAATATGTTGCCGTCATGATGTTGACGATCACAATATGTTGGTTTGTTGTGTACAAATTGTGATCTTGTCAAGAGATACATGGTGTGGTCCAGATATAAAGTGTAACAAGTGCAGTGAAATTTGTTTATGTTCAACTTGTTGATCTTATTTTTTCCTTTGCATCTTCACCATTTTCTTTTTATTCAAAAGATTTAGGTATATCGTCTCCCCCGACCGATTCAATTTGTTGTTTTGGTTTTTGAATGTATAGAGAGATGTTCCTGTGCATATTTAATAATGTAATCTGGATGTATTTATTCCAATTCATTATATCAGGTGTACACAGGCTTTTCTTTTGCAAATGACATGATATCTTCATGATATTGATATGAATTCAAGAAAATCTCTCTCGTGGATTTAAAAAAAATAACTTTATGAATGTTGTGGCATTTCAACGATAGTACCTTATCTGAAAGAACATGAACATATTTGAAACCTGCAACTCTTACTAATTTTTAGATGATGTATCTTGGTCCAGTGATAAATTGAGTATTTAATCGTAGGATCTTGTTAGAACATCATCACTCTGCTCAATTTAAATTTTACAACAAAAAGTCAACTCAACTCTATAATCAGATCTATAAATATGCTTCGTTCTTTTTTGTGAATTATCTATCGTTTTAAGTCCGTCTCCTCATTCCATCTGAGTGTTAGTTTGTGTGCTGTAATAAAATGGAGGGTTAGTTGTTATAGATCCTAATAGGTTCGTACTACGAAGGAGAAGGTGTTGGAATAGTATGCATTACTACGAAAGAGAAGGTGTTTGAATAGTATGCATTCTATGAATCATTTATTGTTGAATAGGAAAACAATCATCCATAAGTTCAATTTTATTTTTCCATCTAGTGGTATCTCAGTCCTTTGTTGTTGGTTTTTAGCTCGTCCCCTTTTCGAATCATATTATATGACACAAAATATGAAGATCATGATGGACAGATAAACATTAGACTAGTTTAACCCAAAACATCAACGAATGTGGATTGTTTGTTTATTGGAACCGGTTCTAAAGATCGAGGTGTCAATTCCGTCAAGTATAACTCAAATGAATACCAAGTACCCAGCACCCTCCCAAACACTCTAAATAGAGAAAACAACAAAGATGAGACCATAACATCATTATACAAATTAAACTACCATTATACAACAATTGTATAAGAGCAACTATTGCAACAACTCCCTCGAGCTTCATCGTCACGTCTACATCATTCCCTGAGTTTCCATTCTCATCAATCATGTTGCATCCTCCTTAGTTATGATCTTATATGCAATGCAATTCAAATATCGCATCTTAAATCATAGAAATTACTTGACTATCCTATCATAAATTTATCATAACAGAATTTGACGATAACATTCAAATTGTACTTTAGTCTGAATTCATAACAAAATAAATTTTGAATGTTTGATCATAGATTATAAACCTATTTCGAAGTGGATTATGCTTACTAAACAACGGTCTGAAAACATGATGCACATAATAAAAAAATTAATTGTAGGTAATTACGTTTATATCATTCCTTGGAACACAAGCCAAACGAATAATTACAAAATTAACTAGTTACAACAACTGCCATCTAACTGCAAGATAAAACTATATGCAAGATTACATGAGCTAACAAACAGACCTAAAAAGCTTTAATAGAAGTTAACCTCCAAGGATGAGAAAGCTCCACTCACATAACTGCTACGTTAAAAACAATTGAGATAAAACATCCAATCACAATAACTGTCTTGTTTTGACCACGACTCTTGCATTATCATCTTAACGAGATCTATAATCTATGTCAAATAAACAAATAAAACATGCCATTAAAAATGGTGATAATGAGATGACAAAATGGAGACAATTTTCTTTGTGTCTCCTTCACACTACAGGTAGGCGGAAAGAACAACATGGAGAGGATGGGGCGGCGTCTGGATCTGGGGCACAATATGAAAGAGAGAAGTGGATGGCAATGTTGCGAGAGGAAGGAGGATGGCGCTTCACCGACGATCGTGAGAGGAGGGCGTCGGAATCAGTTGGTGGCACGAAAAGGAGCAGCCGAGAACAGGGGATGGCCGGCGGCGAGTTCTTCATTGTAGGAGGCCGACACGAGTCGGATGTGCGAGAGGGGATTGGCCTAATTAGCGTGGATTCATTAGCAACACGGGAGGGCGATGGTCGGGGGAGCTCGTCGTCGCAGCGTAGATGGGTTGCGCCAGAGGCGACGACGACAGTGAGAGAAGGAGGGAGGGTTATCGTGGGGAGGCACAAAGGGTACAGTGATGGCAGAGGAAGAGGCATTTTCTTTCATTGCTGCACATTGTCTTGGGAAATGAATTTTCTTTTGGGAAAGCAAAATGAGTGGGAGCCCTTGGATGCATGTGGATCTAACGGCCAGGAAAGTTGGTGCATATAACCAATATGCACCTTGGTGTATACTCCCTATTCCCTAACTATATTATTATTATCATATATAAATATACATATTATACATTAAAAAAAAGGAAACTAAAATAATTGTTACAGAAAAGAAATTAAAATTTAAAAATATAAATATGTGTAAAATATATAAAATAATTAAAAATCCATAAAAATAAATATAATTAAAATTCCATAAAAATAAAAGGTAAAAGGTACAAAAATAAATATTATTGATTATATTAATAATAATACCTATCCACTGTGCTCTTAGTGGTTCGACCCCTACTACTTTATCACTATACACATTTTGTAGGGTATAATAAATTTTACCCCATATTTTATTCATTGTTCAATCTATATCATGGGTTGATTGTTTGTTTGAGTGGAATGTTGAGTTTTGAGAACCGAGAGAAGGCCACAACATCGATTGTCGGATCCGGCTTGTCAGACACTGCAAGCTCCTCTAAGATCAGAAGTTAGGAACCTCTATAAATCCAGCTCAATAGGATCTTGCGTGGAATCTGATGGAGAACATGTAGGGACAAAGGGTGGATGTGAACGTGAGTCAGGAATAAGGGCTAGCATAAAGAATGGATGGTCAGAGCCTAGAGTTCTGGTGAACTACAAATCGACTAAATTACACTAATTAAGGCTAAATCAAGTGAAACTAAGGTTAATACTATGTTAAAAAATAAAAATAGAAGCTAAATAACTACTTAAACTAGCAACTCGACAGTATATTACCTAAAGCATATGACCTTCGCTGGAGCTGAAGCTCGACGACAATGGATCGCTTCTCCGACGCCTTTGTCCATGTCGACACTCACTGGGGCTAGTTGTTTTCACCAGGAGGCTCAACAATGCAAGGGATGGGGTTACATGTATAGAAGAAGGATCAAAACACAAAAAGGAGGAGATGGACGTTATTTATACACAAGGGATTGGACCATCTTGTGAAGGGGTTTGCATGAGGAAGAAGAGGGGTTAGTGATGCATGATGTGGGAGAGGGGTGTGGTGTGATCAGAAAGGTAGGAAGGCTCAAGGAAGATGGAGGCATGGAGGAAGTGTGGAAATGGGAGAAGAAGGGGTTTCTTGTGCTTTGAAAAAAGTTAGAGGGGAGTTGGTGCAGTTGACCAGACGATCAACAAAAGGTGGAACCTCATTGTTCCACGTCAGAGCAATAAGACAAAACAAAAATAATAATCAGTATTAATTCAATAATAAATAGTAAATGATTTTATTAATTGAAACTTAAAACATAAAAATGTATATAATTTAATAAACTATCTTTCTTTGTTTTTTATTTATTTTTACAACATGATTTATTATAGATTAATTTTTTTCATGAATGTCTTTAGGTATATATAACTATATTTTACATATTTTATTAATATTTTATTTACATATTTTATATATTTATAACATTATTAAATACATTATTACATGTTTTTATTGTATTTTATAGTTTTATTTACATGTATTAATAATACTTGTATATTTATTATAGGTATAGTATGCCTATATAATTTAATGTATTATGTATTTTAATATCTTTTAACAAGTTTTAATTTATGTTTACATTTTAGATATGTGTTATATAATATATATATATAATTATTTAAAAATATAAGAAGGTAAAAATTCAAAGAATGAAATATATTAATTTTATATACAAATAGACAGTACAATTTTGATTCTTAATTCGATTTTACATGAAATTATTAATAGATATATAATTTAATTTGAAATACAATGGAGGTGAATTTGGTAAATTTTGAGTTCATATAGAGGAGATATTGATCTACGACTTTTTTGTGGCTTTTCATCTATGTACAAATTCCATAATGCATGATTTTTATTGGAAATTATTTTTATATTTTTTTATATAATATGTACAAATTTCAAGTTGAACATTTTGTTATTTTAGGTGTATGTGTGTATGTGTGAATAAAATAGAGAAAAAATGGCTATTTTCAAAGTGTGAAATTAGGGTTTCTATACATTGTATTGGCCCTTATCTCCCCCTACTTTATTCTTGATCGACCAAATCAATCAGGGTTTTGGGTCATTCGGTCTTTGATACTTCATTTATTCTTCTTTTCTTTTCCTTATTCTCTAATTTTGGATTTAAATGCAGGTATTTATGCACTAATTATATGTGAATATGAAATGTTAATTTGTACAAGTTAGTTGTATTTATAGGTATTTTGTTAGGGATTTAAATACAAATGGAAGAACAAAGATAGATCAATGGCAATTCATCACTCTCCAAGGAGAGGGGGGGCAAAAGATTGTGTCTAGAGTGGAGCGGGGGGAGAGGGATGGTGGTTCCTAAAGCGATGAAATGCATAGAGACTAGGGGTTAAACTCAGCTGGACAAAACTCACGGGAAAGTTGAGTTCTCCCTTCACTCTAATATGTCTCCATTGTCAGAGTCGAGATGTTGTGGTGGGGGCCTTTTATACCAAGTTGAATGGAATGCCTTTATGTATTATGTGAATCATAGGGATCATTGTATATATGTAGGCCTAGGGTTAGGCTTACCATGAGAGACGTCTCTCCACTCAAAGGATGGAGTACCCTAGGTTAGGGTTAAAATATAATACTCAACAATAATTATTACAACAAAAACACCTCAAGAAGTCTTGGAAAGATTCCATAGGTGACTCCAAAAAAGGATTCCTACACTTATGACATGGTATTAACCTATCTAAAGGGATAACAGTTCAAAGTATTAAGTATAAGAAGGTTATGGCCGAATGATCTTATGCATCAATTGTAGGAAGTCTAACGTATGCAATGATGTCGACGATGTTATATCATGATGTAGGAGTGGTAAGACGCTATCAACCTGCAATAGGGAGAAACACTATACTGTAGTGAAAAGCATCTTCAAGTGCTTAATAAAGTTTTAAGACTACGGATATAGTGATCTCCAAGTATTATCCTCATTTACCTAACAATGACTCAATAATGTGTCTAAGTTTATGAGAATAGTGACCTTCATGCATGAGGGTATTCTGACTTAGATTTCCAGTTCGATGTGGATATGACTCACTTCTTCTTTTTAAGCAAGAACAAGTAGACATCTTGAATATTCCCATCTAGTAAGGGAAGATCTTCAGATCCACTGATGTCATTTGAAAAAACCTGACTCCTAAGCTAGTGAAAAACCAATCTACATGCTACTAGTCTATGGTAAAATAGTGCTTTGTCCCTCTTCGGATATTCAAAAGAGCTAGTGTTGATAATTAAGGTAGTCAAATATAAGAACTATGTGTAAAGATCAAATCTTTTTGAGAGATGTTTTGGGGAGAGAGTAGTATAGTTTCAAAAGTGATCGTCAATTTCATTACATTAGTAAACAAAGTAGACCAGTTAGATGCTCCCTTGCATTATCATGTCCGTTCCACCCCCTAGTTACTTTCATTTTCATGATGAACGGTAGTGCTATGGGATGAACATATCAAGAAGCACACAACTTATGTTTCAACGAAGGTGATTATTGACTGCATAAAATGCATTAGATGCACAATTAGTTGTGTTAAATTCATTAATTGCATTAGATGCAGAAATTGTTTCCTAAGATATGCAACTTTTGTAACTAAACTTAGCATAGCCTCTAATGATAGGGTGACAGGTCAACTAACCATGTTATTTGACTGAGTTCAAGCTGATTAACAAGTGAGTATGGTTTTAAGAGTAGTCCAAGAATAGCTTTGGGGGCCATTGTAAACAAGTATGCAACAATTCCCATTGTGCCCATACAATTCCATATTTGAAATAAAATGCATTTTCATTTGCATTTTGATAAGGTTCCTTTGTAAGAATAGGGGTGCGTACCATGGTCCTTTGGATATCATACAATTGTTGAACTAACAAGTTACAACATAGAGGCTAATATATAGTTGTTGATCTAACGTATTAGCTCAAGGACACTACTAGCATCATAATATGTCATTCAAAGGGATTTCTCGTACGAGAAGATATTGTAATATTATCCCAGGATTGATATCTGAATAACACTCCTTATGCAGGGCTTCTGCATAGGAATGCATATCTAAATGTGTTGTATGAGTCAAGTTAAAGTGTTAACTTGATGAGAACGAGATACTAAGACATGTATCTTAAACTTTCATGAGATACGCACTCATCCTTTGACCAGAGACATATACATTCATATGTATGTGTATGATCATTTAGCATACTAAAACATTAATGGCCCAACAAAATCTATATACCAATGTGTTTAGTATGCATATGAGGACATATGAGATGTATGATCTTTGAAAGAATCGTATAGGTTTGTACTCAATAAACTAGAAGAAAAGAGCTAACTCAGGAGACATTGGTGTAAAAACAAATTCTACATATGGTCATATGTTTTAGGAAATAGGATAAGAATTTTGGAATATTAATATATGCTTTTAGACAGCATATGATTGGTGATGTCATCCTATGATAGATTAAGAAATGGTCTTCTTAATTCTAGAAGGAAAAAGACAAATTTGTGAGTTTATACTTTGGATTTCTCAAGGTCTTCTAGTATATAGGATGCATAAGTATTGTGAATGGTTGATGTGAATTATAATACATTATATGCCATGACTATTCCATTCTAAGGGAATGATGAAATAAAATAAATTTTACTAAATATACTTAGAGCATATAAATGAGATTAAATAGGATAAAGTCTCAATTCGTCAAAACCAAATCAAGATCCAAAAATGTAAATTTTAATATGAAATCAATTAGTGATGTTGTTCAGACCCGACTCGATCGGAAAACTCAAGTGGTTATTAAAATCCAAGTCCTATCTAAGAATATTGGTGGATATTGCAATCTCCTCCAATTACAAGAAAGCGTCCACTCTTCTATATAGCGAGGAGTGGGTGGTCACTTTTCTTGTAATCAAGAGAGACTCCAAGAGAAATCATGGGCACTCCTCCTCTCCCTATCGCTCAAAAAGAAATCTTGAGGGGAAGTCCTTTTGGACGATTCAACCTTAAGCTTGACTTTCTTTATTATCTCTTATGTTATAGCAATATTTTTTGGTTGGTTTATAGTAGTTGGGTTGCGGTATAGTTATGGTTGTCAAGTAAATTTGATATAATTAACACGTTTTTAGGAATCACTAGAAATATGTACCTGAGATGGCTAACCTTTATCAACTCTTTGTTGGCTTTTAAAAAAATCTATTTCTAATAAGATTTAATATTTTGAACAAAATAATTTAAAATTCCTTACTATGCCACGTGTCCTCTTCCCATATTATATAGAGGGCTTTCAGAGGCACATGCGCATCCATTTGTCCCATTGCTTTGATATCTCCTTTTGGTTTTGATGTGCACTCAATATCTTCATTCCAACAGAGCTATATAAGTCCACACCATGCATGTTTCCACAATAAATTTCGCCAAACTCACATGAACTTCTCATTAAATGGATTTTCTTTGCATTTTGTAGGGTTCGAGACATATATAGGTAGGGGTGTGCAAGTGGAAGCAAGTATGCATCAACTTGCACTCCTTGAGACGTACACGACACCTCCCCCGGAACACTGGATTAGTAGAAGCCATTAAAAGATATCATGCACTAAGCATCACCCTACTAACTTGATTAGATGTTGATATTAATCACAGGCACTTGTAGATTAGCACTTTCAATAAGCAGCACAGGTTTAAGGAGTTCAGCTCAAGGGAGATGGTGCTGTCTTTTTTTATCTGAATTCCACTGGCAGGCTATGTGTTCCGCGATCTTGTGTGCGTCGTAGGATGCACCTAGAAGCCCTCTCTTTGTGAAACCGGCCGCGTAGAGCCCGTTGCGTCCCTTCCAACTGTTGGGAAATGGATTCCTCGGAAATCCGTCTTTTTCGCTGAAGAACTCTCCCTCCTGTGCCAAAAAAAGAGATGCTTTCAGAGGTTAAAGAGAATCGTCATGCTAACCTTAATTATCCTAAGCAAGCAATGATTAATCAGTGTTGCACGATAGATAATAGGAATTATTAGAGGGAAGACCCGCAAAAAAATATTTAAAAAAATGAGGGCCTGCTTTTGTGAAGATATATAATACACATGGCCTCCTTTTTCTCTTGTAGGATATCCATTAATTAAACCTAATTATCTCGTCAACTTAGGGATAATCCATCTACCAATCATTCGCAAGACCGAGATTTGTGAACCAAATATCACTGTAACTACAATAAATTAATGCATCTAAAATGACCAATATTTTATCACCATAAGCCTTTGCTTTGGATTTTTGCACAAATACTATATTCGTGGTTATATTTTCAACCACTCATATGATAATTATTTAAAGAGCAGCCAGTTTATATATGGAAAAAATGGGGCTGCCCCCTGGGGGCAGCCAACATGGCTGACCCCGCCCCATTTTTCGGCCTCTTTTTTATTTTTTTTGAAAAATAAAATCATGTATATTCATCCATATATCCCTCCTATATGCCATTCGAATTTCGTCAGAAACAGAGACTCCTACAGCCTCCATCTCGATGATATCGATTTAAAAAAATCCTGTTACCCTTAAAAAATTACTGTCCGGATGGAGGCCGTAGGAGTCTCTGTTTCTGACGAAATTCGAATGGTATATAGGAGGGATATAGGGATGAATGTACATGGTGTTATTTTTCAAAAAAAATAAAAAAATTGCCCAAATAAGGCGGGGGCAGCCACATATGACCCTTTATATATATATATATATATATATATATATATATATATATATATATATATATGATTTTTATCCAGAGGGCACTGTGCCCATTTGAGATAAAATGGGCCTCTAATTCCAGCCGTAAGATTTGTATCTCTCAATCCCTAAAAAATAGGAACCGTAACCAAAATGGAATTTCCTCTAATTGGAAATATTAAGCAATTCTATAATTAGTATACGTTTATGGAAACGTGTATTGAGAGTTCAACGAGAGGAGATTGATCTGGCATTTTTGGATCTAGAATTTTGCAAAGTGAGGCGATCAATCGTGGAAACAGAGGCGAACATTTTTATCTATTGCAAGGTATTATATTTCGATTAGATTTTTATTTTCATATTTTGATTTGAATCTGATAGTATGTAGAAAGAATTAATTTTTTTGGACATTTTGATTTGAATCTGACTGTTTATAGACCAGATTTTGATTTTTTGTTATGTTTCTGGATCATGAGAAAGTGGGATTTGCAAAGATGAATTGCGATGTATGATTTCTCTTTCGATTTCAATTTCAAATGATATTGACTTGCGATTGGGTTTGTATCATGAAATCTCAGAAAGAATGATAATCAATTATTTGTGTTTGGATATTGAGTTTTAATTTGAGAACGTTTAAAAAAAATCATAAGGATACTGATATTGTGTTTGGATATTGGGTTTGTAACTCGGTGCAAAGCATAAGTAATTTGATGAGTTACTCCAGTAACTTTTGATACCGCCACGCCTGTACCGACCGACGCCTCCACCTCCTCTAGGCGGCTAGGCTGCCCCCGAGCACTCCGTGCGCCACAGCGCCTCGCGCGGCAGCGTGCCGCCTCCGCCCTGCGCAAGCCACCGCTCCACCGTCAGCCGCAGCGACGGCCCGCTCCTGCGCCAGCCTTCCCCCAGATCAGGCCCCTGCACGCGAGTCACCTTCAGACGCCAAGTGGCCTCCCCCATCCCGTCGTCGGTCCAAAATATAATTCTTACTTTTCATGGACATAATTTTATCTTTCATGATTAATGGTTCATATTAGGGATATTACTGACAATTCATTAGATGTTACTTGTGTATGAATTTATTCTTACAGAAATAAATAAAGATATTACTGAAATAAATGTATCTTCTTCCAACATAATATGTTACTAATGTAATTCTTAATTTTCATGTATATATATTTCTCTTACATAGTTATTGATTCATCTTACAAATGCTACTGACAATTTATTATTTCAGGTTTGCCAGATGTCTGGACACTTATGTTTCGTGGAAGAAAAAAACAAGAAGTGTTGATGATCGTTGCATACTTATTGACTAAAGAAGCGAGAAGAACATATTTGACAATAATATTAAGAACAAATCATTCTGTAACTAATAAAAGAGGTCATTAACAAATACATTTACTGAATACATAATTGATGTGTAACTATAATTTCAGTAACTAATAACAATGAGTAAGTAACATGGACATGAATCTTCAGTAATTGTGCGTATAGCTTCAGTAATATTACAACTCAATTATCTAACAATTATTCAGAAGTACTAAGTAACTATTTCTTCGGTAACAATCAGAACGAGTTCAGTAATATGAACATTTGTAATTAGTAATTGTTGTATAGACATTAGTAATTTATCTATTCATTAATTATTGTATGGACAATAGTTATTACAACTTCAGTTATAATTTCATTGAGTTCAGTAATATGGTCAATTGTAATCAGTAATTGATGTATTGACATTAGTAACTTTGTACAAGTGTTATTAGTAAGAATGATTGAAAGACAAGTAACACCCAACAAATAGCAAGTAACTTATACACAAGTTATCAGTAATTTTTTACGAATAAAAAACATACATGAAAAGTAGCATTGTACTAAGTAACTATATCATCAGTAACAATCAGAATGAGTTCTGTAATATGAACATTTGTAATTAGTAATTGTTGTATGGACATTAGTAATTTATCTATTCAGTAATTATTGTATACAAAATAGTTAATACAACTTCAGTAATAATTTCATTGAGTTCAGTAATATGGACAATTGTAATCAGTAATTGATGTATTGACATTAGTAACTTTGTACAAATGTTATTAGTAAGAATGATTGAAAGACAAGTAACACCCAACAAATAGCAAGTAACTTATACACACGTTATCAGTAATTTTTTACGAATAAAAAACATACATGAAAAGTAGCATTGTACTAAGTAACTATATCATCAGTAACAATCAGAATGAGTTCTGTAATATTAACATTTGTAATTAGTAATCGTTGTATGGACATTAGTAATTTATCTATTCAGTAATTATTGTATGGAAAATATTTAATACAACTTCAATAATAATTTCGTTGAGTTCAGTAATGTGGACATTTGTAATCAGTAATTGATGTATTGACATTAGTAACTTTGTACAAGTGTTATTAGTAAGAATGAATGAAAGGCAAGTAACATCCAACAAATAGTAAGTAACTTATACAAACATTATCAGTAATTTTTTACGAATAAAAAACATACATGATAAGTAACATTGTACTAAGTTACTATATCATCAGTAAGAATCAGAATGAGTTCAGTAATATCAACATTTGTAATTAGTAATTGTTGTATGGACATTAGTAATTTATCTATTTAGTAATTATTGTATGGACAATAGTTAATACGAATAGCAAGTAACTTATACAAACGTAACAGTAATTTTTTAAGAATAAAAAACAACATAAAAAGTAACATTGTATTTATTTCAGTAATGTTTGCAATGGCATCAGTAACTTTGTATTACGAAAAATAACTTTGTATTTATTTCAGCAACTCAACGTGAGTCGTATTTTGATTGTCATAAGAGGAAGGAGGAGATTCTCATGGTTATTTTTAGAAAAAACAATGCGGCAATTAATGAGTACTCAATTATAACTCAAAAAAGGGAATTAAATTGCGAGTTATATGCGGTGGGTGGTTATGGTAATTCATTCTTAGCGCTAAATTTAGAAACTAATCAATTTTACGCAGAACCACAGGATCATCATCACACGGACGATTACACGTGCCTAAAAATTCTCAAATCGGCACAGTGCTCTCTGGATAAGCCATATATATATATATATATATAGAGAGAGAGAGAGAGAGAGATAAACACGGAGTAAATATATTCCAATGGCGTTAGTTTTTTCCATTTAGAAAAAGTTGAGACTTGGAAGTAGAGTTTGAATTTGAATCCTTGGTGTGGTAGGCATACTACTCTAATAAAATATAAGCAGTCCGTACTCTAAATTTGCAAGGTTTGTATTCTTTTTACTACGAATGTTATTCTCTACTCATTTTAGTTAATATTCTCAAAAATACTCACCAAATAAAAGGCAGAATAGAGGTGATTATAATATGATGTTATATTTAAAAAAATTAATGAGTGTTATCTTGTAATAATTGAAAAGACGCGTGCAATGCAAATCTATGATATCTGCTTGTACTGAAAATGGCTACAATTTGACTAAAATAATAAACATATTTGCTTACAATAAATAATAGTATATACTAACTTCTCCAATGAACTACGTATATGTGCAACAAGTACATTTTGTCGTTTTCGTATTAATTTGTGCGTGGTCCGACCATGTATTATGAAATCTCATGTGCACTGTTCATGTATCCTCAGTGATAAAAGAGGACATAAATATCATGATTGCATTAGGATCTAGTGGTGGGGGATGCCCATACGAATGATCCACATTTATCTTCATGACATGTGACACAGATCCTTATTAATTCCCATGGGAGGCCATGTGGTACTGTGCTTGAAAGGACATGCATAAATTATTTCACGATTGAATGGCGAGACCTTCTTTGCACGTCATGTGCACCGCACCACTCACGTGCTATCCATGTTTTAGGTTATCCATGTTTCTAACCAATTGATTGACCCTGGCTAATCAAGGTTAGGCCTAATTTTCTCACCTTGAGCCATGAGGGCACGTTGCTGCGGTAGCCGGTTGCGAGGATCACCGAGTCGAACTCTTGCCTCCTCCCGTCCACGAACTCCACTCCTGAGGGTGTAAACCGTCTGATACAAGGGACCACCTGAGAAGAAAAATCACGAGTCAGAAGCTGACTTGCTACTTATTAACATACGTTGAAATCCTTTGCTTTTGATGCTACCTTGATCTGACCACTCTTGATTTTTGCGAGTGCTCCAACATCTAGTACAGGGGTCTTCCCGGTAGTGTTCTTCAGCTCCAAAGGCCCGACCTTAGGCCGCTTGAGGCCGAATCGGGATGTGTCGCCTAGCATGATCCTGGAGAAGAGGAGGAGGAAGGCATCAACCATCTTGATTGGGAACCATTTAAGGAGCCACATCGAGAGGCCAAATGTAGACATGCCCAGCATCTCCCTCGGAAGAACATGTAGCTGCAAGAACAAGTCGAGTTCAATGCATGATCTCAACGAATGAAATCGCGATATCTCGTGATTAGGTTAGGCAAAGTTGACCATGACAAACATCAGCATATAATAGCTTCATCGCGAAATGCTTGATTCCTAGCAAAGTATGAAGAAAATAAAAGGATTTTCGCATTATAACCCTAACAAGACTCTGAATAATTACACCACAACACCTATAATTTTACGAACTCTTCCACAACAACCACTCTCACACGAGCATATGCATTAAACCGAGCATCATTACAGTGCTTGTGGTGCAATTACAAAGATTGCAGGAGTTGCGGACTAATTGGACAAGCTTTTAGGGGTCCTTGTATAAAAATTCCACTTCTAAATTAATGTTCGGAGTAAAATCATCAAATATTCTGTCATAAACAGGCGTTAAAAATCGTAAATTGCAGATAAAACCAAAATATAAGCTCTAACAAACTCTCTCTTTTCCCTGTAATGATTTGCAAATAAATAGAGGCAAACATATATATGAACCGCACAAATCTGCAGAAAAGGACAGGACGGAGAATATTCAGAAAACAACAAGACCTCAGGAAAAGGACGGATGATTTACATTCCGATTTGCATTTCCTCTATTTAAATAAACAATTATATTACCTCAATAATATTAATTAGTCATTATTTAAAAAAACAGGTTGGAAGGTGTGGGCAAATTAAGAAGCGTCTCATAGATAAGAACCCTAACACCGTAAATTAGCAAAAAAATAATATTGACATTCCAAACTATGTATTTATTTATTTTCAAAAAAGACATTCTGATTTATCTGGACGTAGAAAAGAATTTTTTTGCAAGAGAAAGAAAAAAGGATAGGAATCTAGAGTAGACCTTTTGGTTGCTAATCAAACGCCACTTTTAGTGACTATTTCGCATCAATACGTGGTGTGCGCATCCCCTTTAGACTCGTATGAATGAATGGATCTAGTACACAAGTTTATCGATGAATCTTGTTCGAAGGTAATTTTTTATTGAAAAACAACTACCTTGTGTTGAATTTTATTTTAATTTTCCTTGAAACAAAATTATTTTGGATAAAACATGCCAAAATAATTCGAGTTGTTGATTGAACTGAACATGCTTGTATTCGATTAGTCTTCGTTCCATAATAGTTCGAAAAAAAAACTTCGTCAATTTCTCAACGAACTGAGAATGGAATTCGAATTTTAATTTGATAGCTTAGCGAATCAGACATGAATATAACATACATTCGTTCGATAAAAGTTGAAGTTCGATATGTTTACGTATATGTGTGTAATATTCATATTAGTACACATGAGAAGTTTTGAGGTTTGAAAAATTAAGGTACTAATAAGCGAGATTTGTCTCATTTCAATTTGAATACTTTCTTTTTTTTATTGCTCATTGAACCGTATTATCAAACTCCAATTTTGAAGTTGTTCATCTAAACAAGTTCGAGTTAAGTCAAATAACTAACAAGCAACTATTGAACCGAACTCAAATCTTAGTTTTCTAAATAAATTACAACTCGAGCATATCCTTTCCAGCCGAATTCAAACTTTCCAACTTTCTTTTCAAATCGAACTCGAACTTAAGTTCGTCAGTTACGATAGGTACATACAATTCGGTGAATTTTTACACTAGAAACCCTAAATTGTTGTCCAATTACACTAAAATCCATACAATATTTGAAATCACCACATGACCCATATAGTTTTACTTTGTTTAACACTTATACCCTGTCCAAGGATTGTGGCAAAAAGTTAGCAGGGGTCGTCGTACATTTTAGTCGTGTAAGATTATAGCGGTTGCGGCATAATTAAACAAGAATTTAGGGATCACGGTGTAAAAGTCCCTTGTTAGTTTAACCTGTGAGAAACTGAGGCAAAAAAGAGCAACCCAACAGAAAACAGAGATGAAAAGACGGCAAAATAAAGATCAAGCAGCCAAACAGAGATTGAAAGATGCAAGAAAAAACGAGAGATTTGATCGAGAATTGCACTCACCTCGTCTCTCACAACCAGAGAAGTCTGAGCACAGTGCTCGCAGAGGTCCAAGCACACCTCCATTCCCGAGTTCCCGCAGCCGACTACGAGCACCTTCTGCCCATCGAAATCCTCCGCGCTCCTGTAAGAACTTGTGTGCACCACCTTCCCTTCGAATCCCGACATCCCCTCGTTGTCCGGCACGATGCTTTCCCCATTCTCTCCCGTGGCGACGATGAGCCACCTGCAGTACACGTCCAATTCCGGCGTCCTAACACGCCACATCCCGATGCTCTGCTCGTACTCTGCTGACCGGACCTCCACGCCGTACACGGGCTCTATCGAGAACCGTCGAGCGTACGCGTCAAGGTAGCTGATGAACTGCTGCTTCGTCGGGTAGGTAGGGAACTCAGGCGGGAAGCCCATGAAAGGCAGCTCGCAGAATTGCCGTGGAAGGTGGAGGCGCAGACGGTCGTACATCCGGAGCTTCCACGATGAAGCCAGGCATCTTTCTCGTTCGAGGAGCAGGTACGGGATGCTCCTCTGCTTCAGGCACGCAGCGGTCGCGAGGCCTGAGGGGCCTGCACCGACGATCACTGGACCGGGGATGTACGCGCGCTTTGACACGTGATCGGTCGGTGGCCGATTTTCGAGCATGGGTGGTGAATTGGGTTCGGAGATGAGGTTCCACTGGGTTGGTGGGACTGGCAGTGCTGTTCTTTGCACTGTGATCATAGGAACAAAGGTTTTTCTAGTCGTGGGTCTTGATCAAAAGTTGATTTCTCCAGTAAAATCCAATGAGATTTGATGAAATTTTGGAATGCTTAGATATCAAAGAGGAGATGGGTACCTTTCAAAACTTTATCTTGCAGGAGAGATTTGAGTTCTTGAGGATAGATTTCAAAGCTCTATAATCGAAGGATTCTGGCACAAGGAAGATGAAGAAAGAGAGATTTAAGCAGGAGATTCGCACTTCTATCTGATGTCGTCGCAAGATCAAGTACTTTGATGCGGGCGATCGAGTTTGAAAGAGTTGGTTTCTTTCCAGCTTACCCTTTCAGTGGATGGAATAGCAAAAAATGTGGGAAAGATTATCTCATTAAGGTATCAAATGCAAATCTCTAGACGAGAGAATGATGAGATCCACACACACATATATATAGTGATAGGTGGTTGACATCTCCATCCATCAATCTAATTGGAAATTCTCAGGGATGGTCTCAATTCAACAAGAGGATCGTAGGATTAGAGTAGCAAAGCATTCATAATGACAGCGACATCGCGAGGAAAGATCCAAAAGGATAGCTACTCAGCATTGCTACTTGAAAGGCGGGATGGATCACGAATCCAATTCGCAGTTCGTAACCAGATTCGATTATTGTAAATGATCCATCTCTTTCAACTGCCTAACATTCTGAATGTACTCATCTGACAATTTAACCAGACAGTTAAGCTTCAAGCTGCCAATATCTCTTTTAGATGTGTGTAAAAAACTCTTCTTAGGTGAAAAGGAACGACCACATGACTCCATGCACATGCTATATGGGCAAAGGCGCAGTGGATGCGAAAGCTACGCATGATCAAAAGAGGTGGGCCGGAGATGTAAAGAATCATGGCATCGATCTCCTCTTGCGCTGGTTGAATCCATACAAGCCAGTACAAATCTTCGCAGAAAACGACTGCTTTGCCACCGGATGGAAGGATGGATCGCCACGCTATCGAGCCATTATTTCTTCGTGTACCTGGTTTCTCATCTAAACAGGAATCGAGATGGTTGTATGGTATCACAGAGACTATTACAAATATATGGTTAATGGTAATTCGTCTTCAAAAAGATAGATTTTTTTTCTGAAAGTGGTAATAAGCAGAATTATTAGAAGTCAGGTGATGCGGTTCCTATTTTGGTGCCAAATTGACATGTTCATCTCATTCACCGAACCTTCCACCAAGTTTGGCTTATGTCCCTAAAAAGGAAGCAACATGTGAAGATCTTCATGCAAAATGGAATGGCCCCTGGCCTAACGATAAACGAAGAATCATCGGTTCTGAGTTAACGTACAAACATTTATCTGTCCCTCTCAAAATTTAGCAAATAAAAGCAACTGACCTGAGAATTTAAAGAAAAAATAAACATACAGAACGATTAGTTTTCACGAAAGAGAGGTTATCAGGCAATCATTTGCACCTCAAAAAACAATCAGACGATGTTGTGGTTCGAATATGGAGTAGAAAAATCCAACAGAATCATCAACAATCGCGGTTGGAGACGATATCATCTGTTGGAGCATTGCACTCGTGCAGATGCTAACCACCACAGCATACGAAATGCCAAAAAAAACCACATTACGCTGATCGCATGCCCATAACTTTGGAAATCGTATGAATCGAGCAACAAACTTCCATCAGATGACCTCGCAGAAGACGACGGCGGTATGTCTTCTACTAATTGTAGGACCCCCAATCACCTTTTGTTGTCATTTCGTCAAGTTACATTGGATGCAGTCCGTCTAATTTCTGGATGTTGTCTTTGAAGGATATTGAATTATCCTCAAACGCATCACGGAAGCGTGATTGTCGTATCGGATAGGACGAAGAACGACTAGTCGTACTAGTTGTTCAGTGCAGCGGAATTTAAAATTTTTATTCGATGAAACCACATGATCTGAGAACCATTCTCAGATCGTTTCATCTATAACCACAACAAGTATAATGCAATACCTCTTGAAGCGTGGTTGATCGAGTCTCTAAGAGAAGAGACCTCCTATCTCAAGTCCGATCGTCGGCGAGACTGCTTGCGAGCGCGGGGATGAACCGCGTTGTCCTCGCAATCCAAGAAGATGATCCAAGCGTGGTTGCTCCTGATCTCGTCGCACGAGATCGAACGTCTCCTTCGTGAGAGGAACTCTCCAAGAAGACGGAGAACCGAAGAACGTCGAAGCGGCGGCGCGGTGGCGAAGGCGACGATGGTTCTCTCCTCTAGGGTTTGGTGGTCGGCCACCAATTAGAGGGAGAGAGGGTAGACGTGTACCAAGAAAGAGAAAGAGAGAGCTCCAATATTCATATGTCCAGAGAGAGCATGGTATGCCTCTCTATTTATAGGGTTTTGGGATCCATGGATCTCAATCCATGTGACATATAAAATCAATGGATGAGATTGATTTATATCAATCCAATGGTCAAGATTGTTGTTGGTAAAACCAACAAATTTAGGTTAAAATATATTTGACAAAATCAAATATAAATTAGTCCTAAATCAAACCCAATAAATAAGGAGAGAATGTGCATGGAGATTTCATCTCCATGCACCTTCCATGTGGACGGCCACACATTCCTATTGGGAATGGTATGCCGTCCACTTATTTCCATGGGGATATCTCCATGGAAATCTCTCTTTATTTATTTGTTGGGTTTTATTCTTCAAAAATAATTCACAATTATATTTGAGAATATTGAAATCTTGCCATGGAAAAATTGTGAATCATATTCACAACCCAAAACAACATATAATTTACATTGTCAATTAATTACACAATGTGTATCCAATACACATAATAATTAATCAACACATATAAATTATAATTGGCTCTCTCTAATACATTATAAATCACATTTATAATATATTATGAATAATTGGATATTTCTATCCACATTATTCTTATCCATAATAATTAAATCACATTTAATTATATTGGATAATTTCTTTCACACATCAAGATGATTAAATCACATTTAATCATTATTTCTTCATTGTTTAGATCTTATGGAATTATTCTCGAACCCTTCAAGAATAATGCAATCTCTCCGCAGATACTTGGAGATAAGGACAGGGCGATTGTATTGTTCCACGTATAGTGACATGGATATTGAGATCATATCTCAAATCCAGATCGCGGGCCTCCCATAGATGCTTGATTAAATCAAGACCGTAAATCTAATCTTCTCATTGTATCTGAATCACATTCAGATCAATGTCCAACACTTGGACCAAGATCAGATCACTTCTCTACTGAGAGGAGTCACTAAAATCCAGACCTGTTTCATCACTCCCTAGGAATGGAAGCGTCATGGTTATACAACCGTTTATGATCAAATCACCCTCAGGTATTCCCAATACCTGTACATCCTGCATACTGGAAGACTCAGACTAAACCCAAAGTATTGGATCAACTTTATACTGTCTACTTCATGGTTTTATCAGTAAGTTTTTCATTCGATCATTGGGAGTTGGTATCGATCATACACTTTCCAAAAGCGTATATCATACCTAGGTCTTGATCATATACTAAAAGTATATATCAAACCTACAAATTCAGTCAAGCTTCCAAAGCGAGACGACCATGCGCATGGAATTTGATTCTTCCCAATATCTCATGAGTGAGCTCATGTCTTCCGGTTCAGTAACTGAACATGTATGATCCCTTTGAGAGATCGTATTACTCATATGCCCTTACATGCACACCAGCACGCCGGTGTATAGACCTTGATTAGGTCATCAACCTATTGGTCTGCCAAATGTACATACTCAGACATATAGTAACACATCTGTCTCCGGTCAGAGGATGCGTGCATATATCATGACAGCATACGATATAGGACTTTGGTTATCTCGATCTCGTTACGTCAACTCTTTGACCAAACTAATCTGACACCTCCGAATCTCTATTCCTATGCAGAGGACCTGCATCAAGAGGTCGGTCAGATATCAGCCTTCAGAGATAAGGATTGTTATCTCCTACTCAGGCTGGAGATCATCTCTTAACAATCATTTGACGGTGCTTGATGAGTCCTCAATCTAACTCTTTAGATATTCATCCAAGCACCAGCCTCTATGATTCAATAGTTGAATCAACAGCTGTATGATCATCAAGATGACCATGGTACATAACCCTAATTGTACTAAGGGACCTATTATACAAATTATTCATTCTTCATTTCAGATCAGGGAATGATATTTGCAATAAAATTTATTGCATAATGGCTCGTCGTGGGCTCGCATTTCCAACAATCTCCCACTAGTCCAAAGAGCCATTAATGGGCTAATCATTTAAACTCGCACTCATGTGACAATCATATGCTATTTAGAAAATAGCTAGGTAAGTTGATCAGTCACTCTGTTCCCACGAGACTACGCCAAGTCCTTTTACGGCACTTGCATATCCCCAGTAACAGTGCTCGCATCCAATGCAAATGTTGCATCTTATGCAACTAATACTCAATTTTGTTAGTTATAGTGTCCTTGACACTATAGCTTAACAATTATCATGACCAGTTTTTCCATAATCCTTATCAGAATACCCTTATTCTTGGAGATCATTATCTCCTAAGATATCTACAGTTAAGACCTTTTAGATCACTATCTATAAAGTCTCAAGCTTTTGAAGATAAGACTTTGAGATCATTATCTCAAAAATCTTGTCATCTATGAAGATTTTGTTATTACTGCAACCAAGTGTTTTATTTCCATAGTAGGATTAGTAACAGTTTACTACTCCCACCGCATGGCAGCCACCTGGCTTTTGTACACATTTAGCACACACCTGGCTTCTCAGAACTGATGCCCAAGGGCAAGTAGTTCTAGCATTCACTTCCTCAACTCTTTGAGGTGCTATCCCTTTAGATAGGTCAGTACCATATCTTAAGGGTTAGAAGCCTTTCTTGGAATTTCTATGAATAGAATATGTCCAAGGTGTACTATAAATGTGACAGTCCCATTATCCTCTTCTCTTTGCTTCTGAACAACTTCAGAACTAAGATCTGAGGTATCTTTGAAATCATATTTCAAGATATGGAATAGCCAGTCCATAAAACACTTATTATTATCCTTATATCATTCCAAATGATTAGGATATTATCTACATTTACCACGATGAACATAATGGCACTCCCACTAAGCTTCACAAGGTTCATTAAGATTTTATCTGAAATCATAACATTTATAATTTCATCAAATCTTATGGTCCAACTTCAAGAAGCTTATGTGAGTTCATAGATGGATTCCTTAGCTTGCATACCTTGCTTTCCTCAACCATGAAGCCTGGGGGCTACTTCATGTGAATATCCTCAGAGAGGTATTCATAGAGGAATGCAATATTGACTTACATCTTGAAGATGCAATAGTCAAGTTGTGTAGCTAAGGTCAGCAATATTCTGATGGTTTTAAGCATGGTCACCGAAGAGCAAGTCTCATTGCAAGCAATGTCTTCTCTTTCGGTGTGTGGCTCATGGCTATGAACCGTGCTTTGAAGGTCTCTACCTTCTCATCAGGTTCCCTTTCTCTTGAAGATCTATTTACACATTTACAGGTCTTACCCATATAGGTGGATCCTCGAGGGTCCATATACAACACTTGTATATGAAGTCTACATTAGACTTTTATTGCTAACATCCATCTATCCATGCTATGATCTTCAGAAGCTTCATCACATGAAGTTCGATCATTGTCGGATTTCTCTAACACATGGAATCCATCCTCAAACTCAATTGAAGAGGTATCAGTGTTTCGTACTCAATTGTCCTTTTAGTTTCCAATTTCAGGAGCCTCATTATCTTCTCAAGATTAAATGAGTTCCTACACTTCATTTTCATCTTGATTCTCAAGAGTCTCAACCTCTAAGAATCACATTCCCAGAGATGAGATATTTTAAGAATCTCAAGGTCATAAAGTAGGTATCCAATACCATCTTTTATTTTCCTAATGAAGCAGCACTCTCTAATGCTCAATTCCAGCTTACTTGCATGGAATCTTATTAAGGATATATAATGTAGTCTCTACTATACATATATACCTGGAAACTAAGGGATAATTATGCTAAAATTCATCATCGATAAGATCATGTCACACATGATCCAATTGTATCTCCCTATAACTCTATTGAGTTAAGATGTGTTAGGAGGATTGAGATAGAAATGATATTCATATCTCCATAAGGTATTCTTTGAATTTATCTAGCAGGTACTTGCTACCTAGATTAGATCAAATTCATTTTATCTTCCTTCAAACTTTGGTTGTAAATCAAAATAATGAAATCTTTGAACATTTCAAAGGTTTCTTTAGATGAAGAGAAGAAATCTCATATCATTCATAATCATTAATAGATATCACATATCCATAATGTTTACTATGATATAGATGATCCGCATACATCAATATGTATGAGATCCTGAGTACCTTGACATCTTTACACCTTTCCCAAGGAAGGGTGTATTGGACATTTTTACTTTGAATAGAATATTCAAAAGTATGTAAGATTTGAACTTTTAGAAAATCTAAAGTTTCATCTCTCACTAGTCCACTGATCTCATCAAAAGACATATGTCCAAAACTTGATGCTAGATCATTGTCAAATGATCTTCATCCTCCTATTGATCTTTAAGGTTTAATTTCAGTATTTAGAAATGTTGATGAACCATTCATCAATTTCCTAATTTAGTGGAGTCCACTAGATTATAGATTACTATCTGAAATATCTCCATCACAACTCTTTATGATAGTTTTATCTCAGAATTCATGTTTATTTCAAACATTTAGAAACAAACAATGAGCGTATTCTTATATCTAGGTCATAGAGACATTCTATAAGACTAAGGTCTCTCCCACTGAAATTAACAAGTCTATCAATCCAACAGAGATTGTTGCAACAATTGCATCAATATCTATGTGGATAACTATAAACCTTTAAGATCAAATTTTCCAGTCTTCTAAAACATATGCAACCTATTGCAAATGTCATTAGAAGATTGAGATACAATTATTTGACTTTATCTTATTTTATAAGTAAGTCAATTTCAATGATTTATGTAGATTATTTTGATGCTCTATCCGAGTCCTTCTCTAAGGATTCTAGACAAACTTCATAGTCGTACTATCAACACATCAATTTATTGCAGTATTGGCATTCATCCAACTATTTGGATGTCATATGGAAATCACAGAGGTATAGTCAACTCTTTGACTATACTTCTTACTTGGGTCCAACCCATGCTTCCACTGCGCTCCCTTTATCTATAAGCAACCATTGCTCAGGACAGAGGATCTCTTATTTTAAATTCAAAAGAATTCAAAGTAAGAGTTTTTCAACACTTATACATGCTTCATTAAATTCATACAATATGAATATTATGAAGCTTCATGAATAACTAGAGTATAAACAGTAGAATGATGACACCCATCATCTACATCCATTTAAACTCTTAAAAATATTGGTTTAGGTAGGTATCCAAACATTTTGAATACATCATCTCTTATAGAGCTACCATTCTGCATGATGCAGAGAACCATGTCACTCATGATTAAATGTCAAGAGCACATATGTATGCCAGAATATCTTCATTGATTTTATAAGGATTATTTGACAATTGCGATCATCATCGACATGTAACTTCCAAAGTACATCCGATGAGAGATCAAGACTATTAGAGACATACAAACCCTAGGATTGTAGTCCTATTATCCATTGTCATTCCTCATTATTATGAGGAAACTTGCATATTGCAACCACATACATTATGTGTTCAATTGCAAGTATAATATCTGGATCATGAGTCCAATCCAAGATATTTCACTGGTTACTATTGAGTATATCATTGAGTGGTTTTAATGAAGGATTATCTGAACTAAAAAATTTGCATAGATGTATGTATTTATATATACATATTTTACTTTGATTTAGGAATTTTTATATCAAAGTTGTCTTGCCATGTCAACATTGAAAGTTCATTCCCTTAATCATTTTCAATGTAAGAGATATACTTACCATTATATCTCAAGTAAGATCTGGGATCTCCTTCCTTATCTTTGTTGCATCCCAATGATATGAGAACCTACAACTCGGATAAAAAGAAGCGGGAACACATTCCGCCTTGCAAGTCCAACTTGCATCTCCCAATTCGGTCTTTAACACCCGGGCCCACCACCCCTAAGGCGATGTTGACCCGTCATTAATTGAACCAACCGTCAACAGGAATACAACTCGCTATGCGCAATCCAATATCGCCCCAATAATATGAGGACCCGATATTGGGGTCACTACGCATATGTCCTTACTCTTTCGAGAAGCGAAGAGCCCGATCCAGATGCGCTTGCATACAGGAGCTGTCACTTCGGACAGGCGTCTCCCACATACAATCCCTGGCGACGGAACCCTCCGCCTTGACGGGAGACCATGGATGTCACTTATGTGATCCTCCATATCATATTCAAATTCTAATTAATCATTATGAATCATATTCATTATGATTAATTCTTCCAAGGGAAATAACATCTCTATTCATAATAGAGTGTTTTAATTTTTTTAATTGGATTCTAATTAATCTAATCATATTAAATTAATGATCCAATTAATATCCAACAAACATTTTTTTAATGTTACTTGAATTATGGTATTATCTCAAATACGTATTATTTCGAATTTTAATAATTAGAAATATATCATGATTTCTTAAGCATTATACTAACCCTACCCGCTGTCATGGCCAGTACCGACGAGAGTGGGACGGACCACATACGTTGCAACCCGCAACCCCAATGCTCTCCGACTAGACACCATATCCACCTCGGGAAAGGATAATGCAAAATAAATCACTTTGTATTTGAGATGATCATCGGTTCTTCAACCGAAATTATACCATATAATAATAATCAAAACAATTTTTTTGATTAACATTATAATGAGATTTTCTAAACAAATCCCAAGTCCTATTCAAGCAACATGTTTGTTGGAATGTTGATCATGTAGATCATATAACCAATTAGTGATCTAGATCACATCTAATCAATTATTGGTTAAGGCAATGTCATTTAAGAGAATAATTATCATAAAATATTTCTCAAATATTTATGCACAATTATTTCAAGAAATTAAACATTTTAATTTCACCAATTGATTAAATGACAATCACTATACAAGCATCAAGTTTGATGAATGTATTTCCAATTAAGATTTAGATCAAATCTAATCAATTAATTGGTTGAGGCCAAGTCAATTATGTAAATAATCATCTTCAAATATTTAAAAAATATTTTTCATGATTATTTCACGGAATTAACAATTAATTTCACTAATTGACAATCACTTGGTTCTAGATTAGGACAGTAATTTCAGCAGTGACCCCTACTTACTAAAATTAGCATATCTCAATCATATGAAATCCAAATTAGACAAAATCAATTTTCATAGATTGCTAATTTGATTTAGGACAGAATCCAAGTGATGTTACACGCATTTAGAGGCAAGTCTAAACAGTAATTAACATTTTAATCACGTTCAGATCTACAGTTCCCGCAACAGTACATACATGTTCATTAAAACAACCATATCTAGAGCATACGAAATCCGATTTACGTAAACTCAGATCCTATGGTTTCCTTATTTAATGGGGAACAAAATCCAAGTATTAAATTCGTTTTAAACAATTTAAACAGTGCCGAATTTATTTACTAAACAGATCTGCGAAATCAAATGCGATAAAAACTTTCGCGACCTTAACGAACCCAAGTCGTCCTCGGTATTCGAATCATATTCGAAACCGTCGACCTAAGGCTCTGATACCACTTGAAGGATATTGAATTATCCTCAAGCGCATCACGGAAGCGTGATCGTCGTATCGGATACGACGAAGAATGACTAGTCGTACTAGTTGTTCAGTGCAGCGGAATTTAAAATTTTTATTCGATGAAACCACATGATCTGAGAACCATTCTCAGATCGTTTCATCTATAACCACAACAAGTATAATGCAATACCTCTTGAAGCGTAGTTGATCGAGTTTCTAAGAGAAGAGACCTCCTGTCTCAAGTCCGATCGTCGGCGAGACTGCTTGCGAGCGCGGGGATGAACCGCGTTGTCCTCGCAATCCAAGAAGATGATCCAAGCGTGGTTGCTCCTGATCTCGTCGCACGAGATCGAATGTCTCCTTTGTGAGAGGAACTCTCCAAGAAGACGGAGAACCGAAGAACGTCGAAGCGGCGGCGTGGTGGCGAAGGCGACGACGGTTCTCTCCTCTAGGGTCTGGTGGTCGGCCACCAATTAGAGGGAGAGAGGGTAGACGTGTACCAAGAAAGAGAAAGAGAGAGAGCTCCAATATTCATATGTCCAGAGAGAGCATGGTATGCCTCTCTATTTATAGGGTTTTGGGATCCATGGATCTCAATCCATGTGACATATAAAATCAATGGATGACATTGATTTATGTCAATCCAATGGTCAAGATTGTTGTTGGTAAAACCAACAAATTTAGGTTAAAATATATTTGACAAAATCAAATATAAATTAGTCCTAAATCAAACCCAATAAATAAGGAGAGAATGTGCATGGAGATTTCATCTCCATGCACCTTCCATGTGGACGGCTACACATTCCTATTGGGAATGGTGTGCCGCCCACTTATTTCCATGGGGAGAGCAATCTCATGATAATTCATGAGATTTCATATCTCCATGGAAATCTCTCTTTATTTATTTGTTGGGTTTTATTCTTCAAAAGTAATTCACAATTATATTTGAGAATATTGCAATCTTGCCAAGGAAAAATTGTGAATCATATTCACAACCCAAAACAACATATAATTTACATTGTCAATTAATTACACAATGTGTATCCAATACACATAATAATTAATCAACACATATAAATTATAATTGGCTCTCTCTAATACATTATAAATCACATTTATAATATATTATGAATAATTGGATATTTCTATCCACATTATTCTTATCCATAATATTTAAATCACATTTAATTATATTGGATAATTTATTTCACACATCAAGATGATTAAATCACATTTAATCATTATTTCTTCATTGCTTAGATCTTATGGAATTATTCTCGAACCCTTCAAGAATAATGCAATCTCTCCGCAGATACTTGGAGATAAGGACATGGCGATTGTATTGTTCCACGTATAGTGACATGGATATTGAGATCATATCTCAAATCAAGATCGCGGGCCTCCCATAGATGCTTGATTAAATCAAGACCGTAAATCTAATCTTCTCATTGTATCTGAATCACATTCAGATTAATGTCCAACACTTGGACCAAGATCAGATCACTTCTCTACTGAGAGGAGTCACTAAAATCCAGACCCGTTTCATCACTCCCTAGGAATGGAAGCGTCATGGTTATACAACCGTTTATGATCAAATCACCCTCAGGTATTCCCAATACCTGTACATCCTGCATACTGGAAGACTCAGACTAAACCCGAAGTATTGGATCAACTTTATACTGTCTACTTCATGGTTTTATCAGTAAGTTTCTCATTCGATCATTGGGAGTTGGTATCGATCATACACTTTCCAAAAGCGTATATCATACCTAGGTCTTGATCATATACTAAAAGTATATATCAAACATACAAATTCAGGCAAGCTTCCAAAGCGAGACGACCATGCGCATGGAATTTGATTCTTCCCAATATCTCATGAGTGAGCTCATGTCTTCCGGTTCAGTAACTGAACCTGTATGATCCCTTTGAGAGATCGTATTACTCATATGCCCTTACATGCACACCAGCACGCCGGTGTATAGACCTTGATTAGGTCATCAACCTATTGGTCTGCCAAATGTACATACTCAGACTTATAGTAACACATCTGTCTCCGGTCAGAGGATGCGTGCCTATATCATGACAGCATACGATATAGGACTTTGGTTATCTTAATCTCGTTAAGTCAACTCTTTAACCAAACTAATCTGACACCTCCGAATCTCTATTCCTATGCAGAGGACCTGCATCAAGAGGTCGGTCAAATATCAGCCTTCAGAGATAAGGATTGCCATCTCCTACTCAGGCTGGAGATCATCTCTTAACAATCATTTGACGGTATTTGATGAGTCCTCAATCTAACTCTTTAGATATTCATCCAAGCACCAGCCTCTATGATTCAATAGTTGAATCAACAGCTGTATGATCATCAAGATGGCCATGGTACATAACCCTAATTGTACTAAGGGACCTATTATACAAATTATTCATTCTTCATTTCAGATCAGGGAATGATATTTACAATAACATTTATTGCATAATGGTTCGTCGTAGGCTCGCATTTCCAACAGTCTTCACTTTGAAAAGATAAACATCGCAATTTATTCTTACGTGTGTTTCGTATCAAGTCAAAAAAATAGATGAAACAAATGACAAACAAAATACTTCTTTTGTTATGTATGTCAGCGAAGCCTGTCAATCTCCTTAAATCTGAGAAGGATTCCAGAAATTTTAATTGAGCCAACATTTCAGGTCTGGGATTTGTCCCACCCTTCAATTTATTCTACACAAAGGTATTACGATATCGACATTGTGTTGTATTAAAAATTGTATTTAGATTTTAATTGGAAAATCTATTTAATAACAATTGGAGTTAATTTGGTTTCAACTGGGAAATTAAATGATTTGGATGGAAAGTTGGGAATTCCCAAATTTGAAACATGGATAAGTTTGAGTTGAAGTTTCGTACCATACTTTCGAGTTCTAAACTTTTGGTGGACTTATATATGAGTTCACACCTCAAGCTCTTGTAGCAATAGTAGAGAGGCGGAATGGAGGACCACACATGCACGCGCACGCTCCGCTCCGTCTCTGGCTCCGGGGAATCAATTCGGATCTCAGATCTCCCGTTGAGGGGCGTTTTTGGAAATCAAAAGTCATTGCGCGCTAGGGCACGTGAGCCCCTCTTTTTATACCCCTTACCCGACGTCATTTTTCTTCACTCGCAAGAAACTCCACTCGTCGTCGCTATTGCTCTCTCTTCTCACGCCTGCGGCCCTATTCTTCTCGACTGCAAGTTCTCGGAGGTACTTTCGAAGACAGTCTCGTCGGTGTACGCGAACGAGGACCGTAAACCGTCGTATCCTGGGAGCGGATCGCCAGTATCCTTCGCACCGGTATTGTGGGGGCGAAATCCTCTCTAAGAACAGTCCATTTCATGAACACTTCGTTAATCTCTGACCTAATCTTTCTTATATATTGTTTGCCGCAATTTATTTATTTCTTACCCTTTTCTGGATCTCGTCCAGTTGTTTGTTTACGTGTGATTAATCGGTTCCTGTTTGCTTTTTGTAATCGGATAATGGATTGGAATTGCACGTTATTAATCTTGATAATCTGTAATGTTGTTCTCTCAATCCATTGGAATCCATATGATTACTGTTTAATATATGCATGGTTGATCCTATTTACAACACATTGCACTGGATACTATCAGAACCCAAATCGTCGACATGACTGAATCAAAATACAATATGATAAGTATAACTGTCTAATTAAACCCTGATACCACTTCCATAAATTTTCATTATCCTCCTTATAAAAATGAGATTTTTTGTGTGGGTGGGGGGCTTGCCAGTCAATTACATACAGTGGTCCGTCTTCCCAACTGCTAGGAACTAGGAAGGTGGTATAGCGTTAGGCACCACCACCGGACCGAGAACACATCGAGGCGGAGGACGAGATCCTTTTCATATTGAAGCACATTAACGAGCACTGTCTATCATGCAAGGACAATGGTCCCTCTGGCTCGGGGATCCGAGCAAGCGTAAAGATATTGTATGTTCAGACTAGAATTCATGGTCCAGAAGTACAGACAGCAACGATGAATCTATCGTGGACCGCAATCTTTCATAGCTAGAATGTCAATGATTGGTGGCACCACATTGCAACAAAACTACCACAAGTGGCAGCAGATCCACATCTATCCAGGATATACCTATCCACATAAAATCAACCGGAGTCCACAATGTCTTGATGGAATGGGCAGATTCGCAGAAGAGCATATCTCTGTCTTAAATCGAAAACTTGATTGAATACTTTGTTGAAGGACATCCCACTATCTTAAACATGCAGTTGTACAGTATAAATACAAAGCTAGCACGTATAATGCTTGTTTTCGACCATGGTCGAGAATGGAACCAACCATAACATGTATAATACGATGCTGAACCTGTATACAAGGCTTGTAAATGAACCAATGGGTCCATGCAACATTTCTGTGGGCTCTATTTATTGAGATGTAAATGAGACAATCCCCAGCTAACCGCATAGTTCATTATAATTCCGACGGCCCTCCTTCCGTATATTCTCACATCCCTCGTTCCTACTTGATCTTAATATATTAGTAGTGATTGGGAAGGCATTACGTGAAAGAGATGTAGCTTATGTGCATGTGTCCGACGGGATCATTAATTAGCAATTAGCAAGTCAAGCAGACTCGGTCCCCGAACCGATCCCTCCGTCGAGACTCATGACGTGAGAGGTGACGCCTCATGCCGCAAAAATCTCATGACACGATCAGTATGGTCCTAAGGACCATGTAGTGGATGCCTTCAAACCCTGACCCTAAAACTAGTTGTGGGTGGGGGGAAGGCTTTTTTGTTCTTTAAGGTGGTCTAGGGGATCCAATTAGGTCAGGGCTGGCAAAGGGTCTTGGGAATCAAGGTAATAAGTAACCCTTGGGGGACCTTATTTCCATCACGTGGATGGTGGGTCGCTCTTTTCTCAATTTATGTGACCATGTGAGTGGACCCATATCTATAGGCTATAGGGAAAGGACCCAGAAACCCAACTCAGTGGACGGGGGATAGTCTTTTCCCTCCCACCTTTCCATGTTAAGGGGTAGATGTGGATACATATCCTCCTCTATCTTCAAAACCTTTTTTAGTGTTTGTTTGTGTGGGATCTTTGATTGCATTCACAAGGCAAGTGATCCGAGTCTCCCCCCATTGTGGTATCAAGATTGGAGTATCTTTGAGGCTTTCCATTTTTTTCAGTGGTCCTATATATGGGAAGTCCAAAGGGGTGTGATGGTTCCATTCGTTTTTGGTGTTCGAAATTATCTTGCTTGGATTTGCGAGGATTGGATTTTATTGTTTGCAACTTTGACCTCTCCCAGAAATCGCTCTCCAAACGTACATGTAAAGTTGAGCATCAGATCAGACTCGGACGACATGAGACTTCATGAAGTTCACGCAAAATACAAACTTACATATGCACGATTCTCATGAAGTTTCCTCTAAGCTCTCAAAACTACGTCTCCATCGAAGAGTTGTTGAAAGAACCCTCATCTTCATACCAAGGGTGACGAATTGGAGCACCTCCTCCAGTCTTTGTTTCCACATCCTTTGAGTCATAACTCACGGACAATGAACCTTCTTGAGGCTTTCCAACTCCGTGGAGCCTAGTGTCACCTCAACCATGAGGGACTATTCCCCTCCGGGCGCCACCAGATTATGCCGATAGAAATTTCTCGTGTTTTTTGTGCGCTAGATGGCAACAAGAATGGCAATACATTTTCCATAAAAGACTGAATTTGCTGCTAACCCTGTGTAACATTTCTCTTCTTGTTCTGTTCATGTAAAAGAGCAAAAGTCCGAATCAATAATGTTGGTATAAACTAAACGAGAGCCGTGCTTTTCTTTTACGTAAGAAAGAACACAAGATCAATAAATCAGCAAAGTTGGAGGGTATTACGGTAAGAATGTTCATTGTACACCAACTTCAAAGATACATTCAGATGATTGAGGATCAGCATGTAACGGTGTAGACAAACCTTCAAACTCGCTGCTCTTCCTGACAGATTCTGGGTATTTTTACTACGGTGCCACCTCAATGAGGGTGAGTCTACCGGTGGATACAGTGTCCGACGCTCCATCACAAACAGCACCTCAAAACTTCAAACTTTACGTTTGCTGAGGTGGTGGCATATTAGAAGGCGGAGGTGGCGGCATCGACATTTGGGGAGGGGGCGGCATGTGTCTCAAGCCACCTTGCTGAGGCGGTTGAGGTGCCCACATCGGTGGGGGAGCACCCATTGCCATTTGTGGGTGTGGGGGTCTCATCATTACTCCTTGTGGAGGTGGAGGCATGTTTGGTGGTGGTCGAACTGGAGCTCTAAACTGTGCCGGCGGTGGTGGCATGCCCGGAATATGTTGGCCTGGTGGTGGTTGTGCAGGCCATCCTGGCGGGCCGCCAAGCTGCATTGATGGCGGGAAACCTCCAGCTTGGGGTGGAGGTGGACGAACTGCTGGGATTTGTCCAGGAGGCGGGATCGAGCCATTCATGAAAGGTCGTGGTATTGACGCACCCGCTGCATGAGAAGCATTGGGTAGAGAAGGTGGACCGCTTGCGAATAGTGTGTGTGGCCTGTTCTTCGGTGCTCCAGGATTGCTTGCAGCAAGGACTCGCTCTGCACGTTTAATCCAACAAAAGCAGTGACCAAAGCCATGTTAGAGATCAAATGGCAAAAGTTGTTTGCGCTTAAACAGAAGGTTAAACAGTATATAGTGTATAATTGCGGAAAACATTCCATGAAAACACAGTTTTAGTGGAGCGCCGACTGAGACCTACTATCACCCAGTAAGATTTTAAATGCAGCAGTATATATAGTCATTTGTGATGCACCTACGATCCATGCCACCATATTAGTCCAAAAAGATTGTATATCAGAAGGATATTGTTTACTTAAAATCGTAACCTCGTACTAAAATCATACCCTCGTACTTCTATTTATTTTAGTTTTATTTTAGTATAATCAGAACTTAAAAGAACTAATATACCTATTATTACGATATTTATGCTGTCTCTGTTATTTACTTCTATTGTCTTGCTTATGTAATTTACCCATTGAGCTTCTCCTATATAAGAGAGCTCTAGGGTTAGATCAAGGCCCTAAATGTCGGTTTCAGTCACCATTTCGGTATTGACCAAAACAGAATTTCGGTGGAATTTTGGTGGAATTTCGACCGGAATTTTGGTCGTTTCGATCATTTATTGCACTAGGACCCCCATATTTCGGTCATTTCGATCATTTCGGTAGAATTTCGATTTCGACTGGATATCGATATCCGACAGAAATTCGACCGAATTTCGCTGAAATTTGAGGCCATGGGTTAGATGGAATACAACTTTTCATTCCTTTACACTTCCACACGATATCAGAGCGACGATCCTAGACCGGAGCCTGTGCCCTAATTCCTAATCCCCACCAAAAACTTCAAGCGCCGCCGCCGCCACACGCTCTACCCCTCCACGCTCTCTATGCCCTCGCGTGGTTGTGCCTCGCGCGTCTGTGCCCTCCTGCAAGTCTGCGCCCTCCTACACGCCTGCGCCTCACGCGTGGTTGTGCGCCTACGCACCCCTGTTCTCCTACGCACCTGTGCGCGCCTCCGAGCACTTGTGCTCCGTGTACCTGTGAGCATCACAGCCTAGCCCTTGAAAGAAGCCTTCAAGGCATGGAAGGGGTTGTGGTATTATGAGTCTACACCCACAACCACCTTCATATATGTCCGTGTAGATATTCTTCTCTAAGTTTGTAACACTTGTCGATGGAGATTGTTGTCATCATGTCGGACAACAAGGCAAATATTCCATCCATGGATGCCTTCAAAAGTCCAGCACCCATTGTGAAGATGGATGGGACGGAACTATGAACTGTGGGACATGTGGTTCATGAGTTTGATGCAGTGCAATGGAAAGAAGCATATCTTCACACAAGAGGAACATGTTGATAAGACTGAGGTTAACGCCTCATGGGAGGCAGACGATGCTTATGCACATGTATGATTATCTGGCACGGTATCCATGAAGATAGCCAATGACATTCTGAGCCAACCACAGCTAAAGCTATGTGGGATATCCTCGCCGCTACATATTCTCCTGCAAAGAATGGGTCGAAGATTCTGTAGCTTCAGCACGACATCTTCACGTCGAAGCAGAATGGTTGTCCTCTTCATACCTTGTATACCTCTATAAAGGGTATGTTTGAGAAGTTACATAGTTACATTCTTTTGACAGTCACACCATAACAACTCAAGTCATATAGGGACCCGGTGATGACAGGAGTATTTCTAGCAGCACTTGATCATGAGTATGATGCAGCCAGACCACATATTCTCACAGATGCTACCATACCTCCTATGGAGGAGGCATATCGCAGGTTGAGTAGACTCTCCATATCTCCTGGTGGAACACAACTGTCTCAGACGTACTCAGTCATGGCAGCATCCCGTGGTAAGGGAGGACCTCCACAATTTTGAGGTCGAGGTGGCTGTGGCAGGGGAGGAGGATAGTCGACCCCCTCGGCAGTCGTGTACTTACTATCGCAGAACAGGTCACACTAAGGAAACATGTTATTCCAAACATGGGTTTCCGACTACTATAGCTCGTGTTGCAGAGCAGACTTAGCAGGAAGGGGGTCCTTCACATGTCTCTGATCAGAGGTTTGATAATTTGGAGGTGCGACTTAGAGAGATCATGCTTAGCCAGGGGTCAGCAAGTTCTTCAGGATCTTCGGAGGTAGCTGCATCAGCATCAACATCCGCGTCAGGTACGGTATAGGCTCTTACTAGTTGTTACATGGCAGATTTATCAGAGTGGATCATGGATTCAAGACCATCTCACCATCTTTGTGGTGATAGAAGTCAGTTGAATGATTTTTGTCCATCTTAGACAGGACGATCGGTTGTGATAGCCGATGGGACACACTCTCTCATTACTCGTCAGGGGGAGGTGCAGTTGACTCCTGCGATGCGACTTCAGAATGTCCTTTATACTCTTGAATTTTCAATGAATTTACTTTCAATTAGTCAAATGACTAAAGATTTACATTGTCGTGCCATATTTGATCCATCTCACTTGTGTTTCAGGACATTCTCACGGGCAGGGTGATTGGATCTGGCTGTGAGCAAGGGGGTCTCTACAGACTGGTGCAATCTCCTTATTCGGGAGTCTCTTCTCTTCATGTTGAATTTGTTTCTCCCTACACATGGCATCTCTGGTTTGGTCATCTTCCTCTGCAAAAGATGGTTCATGTTCTTCCAAAGATTTCTCCTCGTTCCACTTTTCAATGGGAGGCCTGCCAGCTTGAGAAACATCATCGGTCTTCTTTCCAAAGTCGTCAGGGTCCAAGTAGTCATTGTCTGTTTGAGTTGCTCAATTTTGATATTTGGAGTCCTAGCCGTGTCCAGATCTTCAAGGACACAGATTTTATCTTATCGCAGTTGATGAGTTTTCCAGATTGACTTGGATTTTCCTTCTTAAGAATAAGTCCGATGCTGGTCATGTTACTCAGTCTTTTATTAATGAAATAGAGAACATTTTTTCTGTTAGAGTCAAGTACATGCGTTCTGATAATACTCTAGAATTTTGCAGTACTCAACTCTCTCAATTCCTTAAGTCTCATGGGATTGTGCATCAGACGTCTTGTGCATATACCCTCCCAACAGAATGGAGTAGCTGAAAGGAAGCACCACCATCTTTTGAATGTTACCAGAACACTCTTGATTCAGAGTTGTGCTCCTCATTCCTATTGGGGAGATGTGGTTCTAATTGCTTGTTATCTGGTAAATCGTATGCCTTCGTCGGTGCTAGGGGAGAAGATCTTGTTCTTGACTGTGCTTTCCGAGACGGATCTTTTCTCGCTTACGCCACGTGTCTTTGGTTCGGTTGTGTTTGTTCATCGATTCTCTCCTGGTCTTGACAAGCATTCTCCCAGAGCTGTCAAATGTGTGTTTGTTGGGTATTCCAAAACCCAAAAAGGATATCGTTGTTTTGACCATGTTCGACGAAGGTACTATGCCGATACTGATGTCACCTTCTTTTAGTCCATTATGTATTTTTCTCCCACAGGTGACAGACTTACTCCTTCAGAGGATGGAGAAGATATCTATATGCCTCCTCCTCTGTCATTACCATGTTCTACTCCATCGCCACGACCACCACCACTACCACCACTACCATCTTCTACTTTCTTTCCTCAGGTCTACCAGCGACGACCCCCTGCTCATGTGCCTCCTCAATCATCCAGCATGCCCGAGGTATGTATTGAGCATTTGAGCTCTTCTAATGGCACGGGTGATTCTACTCCTGTTGACGATATAGATATCCCTATTGCACTTCGGCGGCAGAAACGTGCAGGGACAATGCACCCCAAATATGGGATGGACTTTGGTTCTAAGGTTTCCTTGGAGCGTCTGTTTAAGGATTTTCAGCACTTTGTTGTAGGATTGTCAGCTGCAGAGATACCACGGTCATATCAAGAGGCACTGCAGAGCAGTCAGTGGCGTTTAGCTATGGAGGAGGAGATGGCGGCATTACAATCGCGAAATACGTCGAGTGTCGTCAATCCTCCACCAGGTGCGTCTGTTATTGGCAGCAAATGGGTTTTTAGTGTAAAGCATCGGGCTGATGGTACAGTTGACCGATACAAAGCCAGGTTGGTTGCTCGTGGGTTCACCCAGACGTATGGGGTGGACTATCAGGATACGTTTTCTCCAGTGATTGGCCCCTTTTGCAGTTGGATGTCAAGAATGCTTTCTTGTATGGTGATTTGCAGGAAGAGATCTACATGCAGCAGCTACCTGGGAGGGGAGTCCAGTATGGTGTGTCGTCTTCATAAGGCTATATATGGCCTTAAGCAGAGTCCGAGGGCTTGGTTTCAGAAGCTCTCGGAATTGATTGAACAAAAGGGGTTTGTCAGATCTACTGCAGATCATACTCTCTTTGTAAAGAGAGACCAACGAGGTATTGTGGTCATCTTGATTTCTGTTGATGACATTGTTATCACCGACAGTGATGAACAGAGCATTCAAGCAGCTAAGGATTTCCCTGGATAGCAGTTTGCTACCAAGGACCTGGGTACGCTTCATTACTTTTTTGGACTGGAATTTACACGAAATCAACAAGGTATGGTTATGACACAAAGGAAGCATGTTATTGATCTGTTATCTGAGACATGTATGACAGGATGTCGACCAGCCACTACCCCTATGGATCCTAATGTGAAGCTTTATGATGATGGATCTAAGGAGGTGGACAAGAGACGATACAAAGAGCTAGTGAGGAAATTATTGTATGTTACTATTACCAGGCATGATATATCGTTTGTTGTGAGTAGGGTAAGTCAGTGCATGGAGCAACTCAGACAGACACACATGGATGCAATTTTTATGATCCTGAGATATATGAAGTCATCTCCAGGTACAGGTCTTCTGTTTAGAAGAGATACGTCTCTCTCAGTTACAGGGTGTGCAGATGCAGATTATGTTGGATGTCCTAATGACAGGAAGTCTACTTCATGCTTTATTGTGTTTGTTGGTAGCTCACTAGTATCATGGAAGAGTGAGAAACAAATATCATGGAAGAGTAAGAAACAAATTGTCGTTGCTCGATCCAGTGCAGAATCAGAATATAGGGCAATGGCCCAAGGTAGTACTGAGATAATGTGGGTCAAATCTGTCTTGACTGATTTAACTACTGAAGTACCTCTTCCTATGCATCTTAAATGCGATAATCAGGCAGCTTTGTTTATAGCTAATAATCCAACCTTTCATGAAAGGACAAAGCACATTGAAGTGGATTGTCACTATACTCGTGCTTTGACCCAAAAGGGGCTCATTTCCACATCTTATTTATCATCAGGAGACCAGATTGCAGACTTGTTTACTGCTAGAGGTCCTTCTCATCATTGTTGTTCCAAGCTGAGCATGATAGATAAATATGCTCCAGCTTGAGGGGGGGTGTTACGATTTTTATGTTGTCCATGTTATTTATTTCTATTGTCTTGTTTATGTAATTTACTCATAGAGCTTCACCTATATAAGAGAGCTTTAGGGTTAGATGGAATACAACTTTCTATTCCTTTACACTTCCACATCTATAACAAGAGGCACATGCTTATAACAAGAGGCGCAGACCCTCATTATTAAGTTTGCTATTTTAAGTTATCAAAATACTGTTAGGATTCTATTTCATGTTTTGTATCCGATTCCCTATTGCCAAAGAACTACTTCTCTGGAGAAAACCAATATGAATGCTATTTTATGTTTTTCAGAGATATATCTTATAACTTATTAATTAAACAGGGTGGACGCTAGTGGCTCCCAAAGTAACGAGAGACAACGTGAAAGTTAATCAAGGAAAGCCATCATACCCGACGAAGATAATTGCACACACAAGAACTGGATGATAATTGCAAGAAAGAAAGCATTCCTCTGTCTCAAGGAAGGGCAAACCCATATCTCCTACCACAACAGCCATTTCATCTATCAATGACCTAGGACAGCGAGAACCTCGTGCAGCGCCGGAATCAAGTAACTTGCTAATTTTGCTTAAATAGATATTTAAAAAATAAATTTTAAGAATGGCAAATTGTAGGCCCCGCCAACTTTTCTTCTTAAGGTTAAGAGGCCAGATAGTAAATGTATTATGGGAGCCCTACCACTCTATATAGAGAGGGGATGGAAAGAATATAACAAGGAACCAACAGCAAGAGAAAAAACTGGAGTGGAAAAAAATAAAGAATAAATAGGCTAAATAAAAATATCAAATAACTCTCGGTTATTTCAACTTCTGCCTCAAGCAGGATCATGGTGGGATTATAAGCATAATGATCAAAAGTGATCCTTCAAGGACGCATAATACAAATTATCAGCAATCTTAGCAAAATTCTAACTCTTGATTAAACATGTCAAGACTAGATAGGGTCTTTTTGAATAATTTCACATGTGTAGTGACAATTATCTTCAATATGTTTAGTCCCCTCGTGTAAACATTATTATAGGAAATAAAAAAACATTGCAACTTGACCATCACATCACACCTCCGAAGACAATGTCAACTCAATGTCCAAGTCATTTAGAATGAATTTGACTGACATCAACTCTGCAGCAATTTGAGCTCTCTATACTCTTTGTGCTTGACCGAACACCAACATGCTTCTTGCTAAACCATACCCCCAATAAATGTGCATTAGCATGAAGCGGGTGTATGTCATATTTACATCATGCATAATCGACCTTAAAACATTGTATAATCTGTAGAGAAGAACTCTTCTTGAATAGGAGTCCTTTTATAGGGGAGGACTTGGCAATAAGTGACAGGTACTATCTGGCATCCAGCTCTTTTTATGATCATCATATAGCTGGCATTCATGTCCTTGGAGTTTGAGTTGTCTTGTATTCAAACATGACCATTGCTTCAAAGAAAGTCGAGAACATACTTCTGTGATGGGATAAGTTCTCTAGGTTGACAAACCACTTCTAAACCAAGTACCAATGGTGCCAACATCTTCAACGATAAAGAGCTTATTTAGCCTCTTCACCATATAAATATATTCATGGTCACTAATCACTATCAATAAGTCAATAACTACAATATCACCAACATAAATCAGAATCACCATTAATTTATAAGTGGTTCGTCATACATATAGAATTATCTGCACTAATGTAAACAGACTGCATTTGTTACATCACCTCAGTAACTTGTGGAAGCATGCCATGGAATTCTGCTTAAAGTCATCGATTTCCTTATAAAGCGTGCAGACTTTCTGATACTCTCAACGACAAAACAAGTCACCTACTCCATAGTAAGCCACCAAATAGGAAGACATTCTTCAGTGATCTCTTCCCACCACCGATCCTTCAGTAGTGTTGATGGCTTCTTGAAGTTCCAGGAATTCCTCCATGCGTTAATCAGAAAAGTCCGGGAGGAAGGTGGGCATCCATGTTCCATCCACCCAACAGTCCGATATCAGTGTGTCATGGTCAGAAGTTAAGGTAAACAATCTGGGGAATCATGTTGTCATGTCCCATCATCAGTCCAACTATCCATCCAGAAAGCAAAAGAGCAGCCATCCCCTAGAACTAGTCAGAAGAGCTAAGGAAATTGTGGCATTAAGATGCAGATACCCTTCCAAAACACAGTGGTGGAAAAAATAAGCGATGAATCATAGAAGACCAGGTGTGAATGCCGTAAATTTCACGAATAAGTCGGTAGCACAATCCTCGCTATCTCTCCAAATCCTTACAATCCATTTCAACAACATGGCTCTCTGTTCATAGTTCAGCTGGATGTACTCTAGAAAAACCTCAGCATTTAATCATCTCTAAGCGGCAACATACTCTAACTGATAGCAGCCTTGACGTACATGAAAAAGACCGAAATTGGCGCAAGAACGGCTTCTACTAGCACCAGACAACCACCTCATGAAAGTAAAGAGGCCTTCCACCTTGCGAGTTCTCTTTCCAGCTTTTCAATGATTCGGAGCCAAACAACAATCCGAAGCTGCCAACAATTCAAAGGCAAGTCCAGGTCTCTTCTTGAGAACTGGCTTCAGTAAGTTTTCCGCTTTGATATCATTTTGGGGCAGGCACTGATCACGGGTATTGTCCCCTTTTTGAGTCCAAAAAAAGACAATTCAAAGGCAAGCCCAAGTAACAATAAGTAGAGAAACATCAGTCATGCCCAGCTCTATGCCAGTCTGTCGCATTTACATCATAGAGACCAATATGGATCATCGTCAACTTGCTCTTGTTAAGCATCTGTCCAGAGAGCTCTCCAAATATGTCAGGCACTACGGGCATACCCATCGCCCCCCATTGCCCTCTTCAATGAAGATAGTAACATCCGCGTACTCTAGAGGGGGAATGGAGATCTATCCAAGTGAGTACCTTGCAGTAACATCTTGACAAACCACTTTATCCACCATACACGTAAGAACATTTGCAACCAAGATAAATGACATGGGTGCCAAAGGGCACCCTTGTGGAACATCCTGCTACAACTGGAAGAAACCTCCGTCCTAACGCTCATTCACGAGCATTGAGTAGGATGGTGTAGTAAGCCATCTTTTCATCCAAGAGATCCACACATCCGGAAGCCACATCTCGCCAGTGTAAACCACATGAAATGCCAATCTACAGCATTGTGAGCTTTTGAAAAATCCACTTTCCAAAGTAGATCATTTGACCGTGCCCCATTTCCAAACGATCAAAATCTCATTGGCCATTCCCAGCTTGTCCCATATCTGCCTTCCTTAGATGAAAGCTGATTATACTGGTGAGATGATATCATCCAAGACCTCACTAAGCATGTCCATCAAGACCTTGGCAATCACGAGATAATTGGTGTTGGATAGAGCAATGGGATGGATGTCATCCACGCATTCCCAAACCTCCTCCTTTGGAAGCAAAAAAATGAGCAATCTGTTGATCCTGTCAGAGCCTGCAATGCCATGTGCAAATTCCTCCATTACAGCCACCATAATATTCTCCACAAAATCCCACAGCTCCTAATAGAAAATATCAGAAAACCTATCCGATGACAATGGACCATGACATTCAGGCTCCAAACTGCTGCAGCCTTCACCGCATCATGATTTAAAGTCCTTGTTAGCTGACCACCCTAAGGTCCCGAGATAGAAGAGGCCCATGTGCCCGTCCATTTCCATAGAAGAGGCCCATGTGCCCGTCATCGGAATGAGAATTACTTGTTTTATTATGAGAATCCTAGGAGTCCTATATAGATGGAGACATAAGTTTGGGTTACAAGGAGAGATGCCTCTCCAATCAAAGATAGGAGTAACCCTAGGGTTAGGGTTTACAATATAGCACCAGCACCCCCTTCAGGCAGACCATTTTTAGGCCAAAAAAGAGGGGAAAACACGTTAAAGTGTCTGCCCCAAATATGCTAAATTAAGGAGAAATACCGAGGTTACCTTACAAAAGCCAATCCTCGACAAGAGTTTTGGCATAAAACACTATATTCTCAATATAGAAACGATCTACCAAAAAACAGACAATATTACCTAGTGAACGCCAGATCACCCAAATTGACACAATGGGGAGGAGTAGCTCTGTACCGGCTCTAAGTCTTCCATTGATAATCAAATTGACACAATGGGGAGGAGTAGCTCTGTACCGATGTGAAACTAAATAGAAGAGGGTGTGATAATTGAACCTTGAAGGTATCCGATCACCCACATGCCGATGCATACAATAACACTCCCCCTCAAGCTGGAGCACGCAAAGCTAAGCTTGGATAAATAGAAAGAAATCGCTCACTCACAATACAAGATACTACAGACAATATCAACTCAATGCAAACTCTGATGGTTGCATGCTAAGGACGTTGCTTCTCATGTCGTGCTGGTGAGGAGAAACTGAAGGGCTGGAGTGTAAGCTAAACCAGATCTCCTCGTCAGAGAACATGTGCTATGTACTACATCTGTCAGAGTCATTGAAACTGGATTGAATCTCTACTTGGAGAACTCTGGCACGCGACTGCTCCATCTCTCTGAAGGGCCAAACTGGAAAAAAAATCATGGAAAAATCTTCATCAGAGTTCACGGTCACTAGAGAATAGAGTCTGAAAGTATCCTCGTCGGAGAACTAAGTCTGTCCCATATCATCTCAGAGAATGGGATCTCTACTCTGGAGTCCCTATGAAAGCACATGAAAACCCTAAGCCTGCAATGCTCAAAGAATGGGATCTCTACTTTGGAGTCCCTATGGATCACATAAAAACTCGGAGTCTGAATCAAAGATGGGGGCCTCTTAAATAATTGCCGCATACATGTGCGCATCAAACTGTAGACTTTGAAACAATCTGAATGTAGAATCTACATCTGAACTGTAAACTATACATAATGCTCCCCGTTCCTCCCATACTAGTTGGAATAGATGGCATCGACCAAGTTGGGAGAAGAAATGAAGATTGAGGAAAATAAAATAAATAAGCATACTTTTTTTTGGCTTTTCTATTGAGCTTAAACACTTCATGTTGCTGCTCTTTTTTTCTTCATGTAGAACCCTACATAATGCTCCTCATTTCTCCCAAACTGATTGGAATAGATGGCATCGACCAATTTGCTAGAAGAACTGAAGATTGAGGAAAATAAGAGATAATAAGCCTATCTTCTCTTGCCTTTTGTATTGAGCCTAAATACTCCATGTTGCTGCTCTTTTTTGGTAGCAACGGTCCAATTTGGACCTAAACTCATCTCTTCCTCTCTTTTTCATACGAAGTAGAAGGGCCCACAGTTGAGCCCAAAAGAAACTTCGCCTCTCTTTTTTTAGTTTACTACCAAAATTGGGCTCTTTTCTTCCTTTCATTTTAATTTGCTCGGCAGCAGACAATAGGCTCACAACGCATTCAAATTTAAAAAAACTAACCAGAACAAGCCCGTTAACGACAACAACAAAGATTCACGGCGCCCTTCCTTCTCTACTTAGAAATAGAGTTCCCAAGAAGGACCCAAATTTTCACATGATGCATGTTGTCCCCATAAATGGGGAATCTGTCGTGTCGCTTCCTGATGTGCTACGGGAGAAGATTACATCCCCTAGAATAAGAGATGCATGCGATCCGTAGTGATGCCTTTGCGCGAAGGCTGACGAGGGGTGCCTTTGGCTGGAAGAAGGTGCAAAGCATTGAGGGATTCTTCAAACTATGAATTTCCTGGAGTTGTTGCGCTTGGGGTTTCTCAAGAAGCATGTGGTGGAGAAGAGGATCACTAAACAAGATTCGGGTGGCTTCTTCCTCTTCTTATCCTTAGAATATAGGGCTCTACGGCAGTTGCTAATGTTCTGTGAACTACGAACTCGAATCGAATCCAAAAAGGAGTGCCGCCAACAGCTCTCTGATTGAGTAGAATTCTTGTGTGGTGCGTGAGAAGATAAGGTTCCATCCTGGGGTCATTCATAGTGGTATCGTTGATATGGACTTGGTCTTCTATCGGCTAGAAGTAGGTAGAGATCCACGCCCAGGGCTTAGATCTTTCTTCATGTTGCAACATGGAGGATGGGGTCAGCACTACCATGGCGAGTTGCTGGCCAAATTAGGGTTCCATCTGGATCCCTAAGAGTTCTCTCGAACTTGGTGATGGCACGATTTCGACATCGGCTTGGAGATAAAGCTAGGATATGAAGGAGATCTACACTGCGAATTTCAAAAACTGTCATTGTGCCTAGAGAGAAATCATGTGCCTGCCTTGATAGTTGGTAGGGGCGTGAATTAGGATTTAAGAAAACCCTATAACTCTTCTCAAACTTGATCAAGAATATGAATAAGAATAATAATCTTCAACACATAAACTCAAAATCGAATCCACTCTAATAACAGAATCATGCAAAATTAAGGTTTCAAAAAACCATAGACGATTCTTGAATCTCGAACAATAAATCTTCAAGAATGCTCACAACCGTACCCGCTATGATATCATGTTGAAAATGATAATGCAGAAGCGCAATCAGAGATAAAAATAAAGAATAAGGAAGAACAACAGTATTTTACGTGGAACCCTACTCACTAAGGAGAGGGATGAAACCACAGGTGAATGCCGCTAAGAGTTGATTCTTCTATTCACTTTCTCAACTGATACAATGGGTGTGGGGCTTCTTATATAGCCCCCACTGGATCTCCAAATCCCACAAATAACCGATGTGGGACTAAACATAAGAGTGTGTGGTAATTGGACCCTAAAGAAATCCAATCACCCACCTGTTGATGCATACTCTTAACAATAACATATCTTTTCATCCAAGAAATCCAACAATCTGGAAGCCGCGTCTCGCCAGAGCAGACCATAAAAAGCACCAATCTATTGTATCATACGCATAAGAAAAACCAACCATCCACAGAAATCCATCCACTCGTCTTCTTCTCCAATCTGCAATAATCTTTGTGGTTATCAGGTTGTTGCCTATCTGTCTACCTAAAAGAAAGGCTGACTGCACTAGGCAGACTATATCATCCAAGACCACGTTCAATCTATTGGCTAAATCCTTCGAGCCACCAAGTAAATAGCGTTAGATATGGCGACGGGTCGAAAGTCCTCCCCCCGTTCAGAAGAATATTTCTTAGAAAGAAGGACAAGAAGAGATTTGTTGATCTTGTCGAAGCTCGTATTGCCAGATGTAAATTATTCCATTACCAATGTATTGTCCCAGCTTCTGGGGAGCTATTAGATCGATGTGAGATTATGGTTATGAGTACAGCATTTTCTTTTGCACTTGTTTGGGCGATTTGGTGTGCCAGGAATGACATTTTTTGGGGTGGGGGGGCATACGTTTTATACCGAGAATGCAATTGAAACTGTAGGGAGCTTTGTATATCATGGAGAGTAATATGGTGTAGTACGATGTAATTTCTAAACCCTTTAATATATAGAATGTATAGAGTTCCCTGAGGTGGGTCCCAGCTTGGGATACCACCCTCCAGTTTTCAAATAAAAACATTCAACCTTCCATAACTCCTGTTGGGAAAACTGAATAACTTGTTTATTCCATGAATCCTAGGCTCTCTTATATAGGAGAGTAGCCTATGGGTAAATTACACAAAGCATACTATGAAGAAAAACAAAATAAAGAAAGGTACAGATACTACTATTATTGTATACGTTAACACTCCCCCTCAAGATGGAGCATAGATATCAATCATGCTCAGCTTGGAAGCACACTTCTGAAATGGACCTCGTAGCAATGCCTTGGTGAATATGTCTGCAGTCTGATTCTCTGAAGTAACATGAGATGTAGCAATGAATCCTTTCTGAATCATATCACGTATGAAGTGACAATCCACCTCAATATGCTTGGTCCGCTCATGGAATGCAGGATTGTTTGCAATAAACAACGCAGCCTGATTATCACATTCCAAGTTCATAGGAAGTGGTACATCTAAACGTAGATCTGTAAGCACAGCTTTCACCCACATCATTTCTGTAGTAGCATGGGCCATAGCCCTATATTCGGATTCAGCACTAGATCTAGCTACCACAGTTTGTTTCTTACTCCTCCATGAGACTAGGGCATCTCCAACATAGACAGCATACCCTGAGGTGGACTTCCTATCCTTGGAACATCCTGCATAGTCTGCATCTGCACATGTTGAGATAGAAATCCCCTTTCCTTTCTTGAATAGCAGACCTGCACCTGGAGAAGATTTGAGATATCTAAGTACCATATGTATTGCATCCATATGCACCTGGCGTGGTTGCTCCATGAACTGGCTCACACGGCTCACTGCAAATAATATATCTGGTCTAGTGATCGTGACATACAACAGTTTGCCTACCAGTTCTCTATATCTTCTCTTGTCCACCTCCTCTGTGTTATCTTCATAAAGCTTCATGCTGGGGTCCATTGGTGTCGTAGCAGGTCGACACTCAAGCATACATGTTTCACTCAACAGATCTGTAACATATTTCCTTTGTGACATGACTAGTCCATAGGAATTTCTGGCAAATTCAAGCCCCAGAAAGTATCTAAGGACCCCAAGATCCTTAGTGACAAACTCACTACCCAGCATTTCTTTCGCCTGCCTTATGCCCTGCTCATCATCTCCTGTAATCAAGATATCATCAACATAAACCATAATGACAATGATACCTCTCGCTGTTTTCTGTACAAACAAGGAATGATCAGCATTGGAGCGTTTGTATCCTTGTTTCTCGAAGAGATCCGAGAGCTTCTGAAACCATGCTCTGGGGCTCTGCTTAAGGCCATAGATAGCCTTATGCAACCTGCATACCTTGGAGCACTCCCCCTCAACAGCAAAACCAGGTGGTTGTTGCATATACACCTCTTCCTGCAAATCTCCATATAGAAATGCATTCTTCACGTCCAACTGATGGAGCGGCCAGTCTCGAGCAACTGCAACTGACAACAAGATCCTTAGGGTGGAATGACGTGCCACAGGCGAGAATGTGTCAAGATAATCCACCCCATATGTTTGTGTGAAGCCACGTGCCACCAGACGTGCCTTGTACCTGTCAATAGAGCCATCTGCATTCTGCTTTACTGTGAACACCCACTTGCAGCTCACTGGGTTCACATCTGGGGGTATAGAAACCAAAGTCCAAGTTCCTATGGACTGAAGTGCGGCCATTTCTTCTTCCATTGCAAGCCGCCATCTACTATCCTGCAGAGCCTCATGATGATTCCGTGGAATATCTATGGCCGAAAGTGCCATAGCAAACGTCCTGAAATCTCCAGATAGCCGTTCAAAAGATACAGAAGTTGATAATGGATATTTGGCACAACTCCTCGTCGACTTCCGTAAAGCAATTGGAATATCCAAATCAGTTGTAGGCTCATCTGGCACCTGTAACACATCCTGCTCAGAAATGTCGTCAGATCCATCAACATTAATATTCTCATTACATACCATAGGCGAGCTAGTGGACGAGTCATGACCATGAGCTGGTGGAGGAAGCCTGCGGGTATAATGGAACGGGAACGGTGAGATAGGCTGTTGTGGTGGTGGTGGTGTTAATGATGGCATCTGAGGTGGTAGTGGTGTCATGTATATGGCATCAGGTGGTATAGGTGGAAGCTGGTTGTCTCCAGATGCTGAAAAATACATAATAGATTCAAAAAATGTAACATCTGCACTAATCATATACCGCCGACGCAAAGGATCAAAACACTTGTACCCCTTTTGAGTTCTGGAGTACCCAACAAAGACACACTTGACAGCCCTAGGAGAGAGCTTGTCAGTACCCGGCGACAACTGATGGACAAACGCAACTGACCCAAATACACGAGGAGTGAGAGTGAACAGATCCTTGTCAGGATAAATAAGTGAGAACGGAATCTGTTCATTCAAGACAGACGAAGGCATACGATTAATTAGGTAGCATGCAGTAAGAACTGCATCACCCCAGTAGGAATATGGAACATGACTCTGTATAAGTAGAGATCTAGTGACGTCAAGAAGATGACGGTGTTTTCTTTCAGCAATCCCATTCTGTTGAGATGTATGAGCACAAGATGTTTGGTGAATATTCCTTTTGATGAGTAGTAATTGGCAAGAAAGTTAGTGCACAATTCTAAAGCATTGTCACTTCTCACAATTTTCACAGTTGTAGAAAAAACATTTTGTATTTCATTCAGAAAATGTATAATTATATTTCCGACTTCAGATTTATTTTTCATCAGAAACACCCATGACACTCTAGAAAAATCATCCACAAATACAATATAAAATCTGTGTCCCGGATGATCAGGTACACGACTCGGATCCCAGACATCAACATGAAATAACTCAAACTTGGAGGTACTACTCCGACCAGGACGACTTGTGATGCTTTCCCAACTGACATGCCTCACACTGAACAGATGTGTGAGGAAGACTATAAGGCAATACCCGACGCAACTTCTGAAGCGGTAAATGACCAAAACGCAGATGCCACAGTAAAGGAGATACTTGGCCAGAAGGAGAGGATGTGGTTCCAGCAAATGGGATATGATTCAGGCGGTAGAGGCCCTTGCTCATAGCCACGACCAATCACGTTGCCCGTATGAATGTCTTGAAAAATCAAAGAGGATGAATCAAAAATTGCCCGACAATGGAGATCCTTCGTAATCTGACTAATTGACAATAGATTCATTGAAAAATCAGGTGCATGTAGCACATTCTTGAGCTGCATAGACGATGTCAGTCTAATCTCCCCCTGACCAGTGATGGAGGAATGTGTGCCATTTGCAATGACTACTGTCCGTCCTGGAGGGATCAGAGTGTATCCTGTAAGTAGACTCTGGTCGCCACATAGGTGATGTGTAGCGCCTGAATCCATAATCCATGGCAATGTATCAGAACTACTACTGTGAAGTGCAAGTATACTACCTGAAGCACTAGTAGACGCGGAGGCAGAAGCAGCAGCATCAGAATGACTCTCTGTAATCGGTGATGGACCAGATGGTGGGATAATGCCCCTCAGACGGGCAACTAGATCATCAAATCGTTGGTCCAAGGTAGCAGCAGATGGAGGCTCTATCTGCTCAGCAGCTCGTGCAGATGCAGGAAATCCATGCTTTGAATAGCATGTATCCTCATTATGTCCAACTCGGTGGCAGTAGGTGCATGTTGGCCTAGTGCGACCACCTCTCCCACGGGGTCCACGTCCACGGCCCTGGTAATGAGAACCACGACCTCTGGTTGCTGCCATGGCTGAAGAATTCTGACTTGCAGCAGTTGAGGGAACTGTAATCCGACTCAGTCTATGGAAGGCTTCCTCCATTGGAGGAATTGTAGAGTCGGCCAAAAATTGTGATCGTGCTGCCTCGTACTCAGGATCAAGTGCAGCTAGGAACACTCCCACCATAGTAGCGTTCCTATATGTCTTCTGCTGTTCTGGCGTGGCTGTCAAGGGCATGAAGCTGTATAGCTTCTCGAACATCCCTCTCAGTGACGTATAGAGAGAATGTAAGGGGCGACCATTCTGCTTGATGGTGAAGATGTCGTGTTGGAGTTGCAGAATCTTTGTCTCGTTCTTTGTCTGGGAATATGTAGCCGCCAGAATGTCCCACATATCCTTTGATGTGGGTTGATGGAGGATGTCATTGGCAATCTCAATTGCCAACGTGCCAGATAGCCAAACTTTGGCGTATGCGTCATCAGCCTCCCAGGAGGCATAGATTCCAGTCTTCTCAGTAGGCTCTGGTTCGGTAAGAATATGCTTCTTACCCGTAGACTTCATCATACTCATGAACTGCATTGCCCACAGTTCATAGTTGCTACCGTCCATCTTGACAATAGGCGCTGGACCACGGAATGCGCCAATAGATGGGACATCTGCCTTGCTTTCTGACATACTGGATACTGAAGACTGGAACGATTGATAGAGAATGTGATTTGTCTACAAAGACATAGATGGGTTTATGTGAACCCCCGAGGATCCGGGTACCCGTTTACACTACCCTCGCGGCTTTCCATTCACTAGAGTTCGCATAATTTATAAAAAAACAGGGAAATTTTTCGCGCGGATAATTTTCCACATGACATTTACAATCATAACCACAAGTTAATAGAACAATTGTCAACGAAGTTTGACAGTACATACAGTATCCCAAAATCTGATTGAAGAGAAAGAAACATAATACATTATAAATTGAACAAAAACTGAGACAAAGTAAATCATATCGTCTAGTGTATACTTTATCTCCAAGAAGCATGTATAGCTACGGAACTGCTACTAAACTGCAGGTTGTTTGTCTGCCAAACACGTTAGGAAAGAAGAGGCGTCAGCGGTTGCTGGTACCTCCAAAAACTTATATAAAAATAACAGGCATTTATTATTTACAAAAGAAAGCAAGTAGAGAGGCATGAGCAACTCAAATTTAAAATTTATTTCTACTTGCAAATGTAAAAGGTTTCCAAATTTCTAGTAAGCACATCTCACGATCAACCCTTATCCCAACATTTCCCACATAAGCATATATCTATGGTAACTCATTGATCGTAAGTAAGTATATTTTTTTTCTCATATTACTTAAAGATCATATTTATGGATTTTGATGATGGGAAAGATGAGATGAGAAGATATAATGATTTATTAAATTCATAAGTCTAGTGGATAGTCTGTGGTCTTGGTTCATGTGAAACCTCACACTATGACTCTAAAACTTGGAAAAAGTCTTAGGGTTGGGGGGCCTCCGTAGGCATGCGGTGTTGTATAATGCATCCTAACTAAGTTCCCAACACGTCCACTAGCTTAGTGAGATTTCGAATTAGATTATAGTCTTTTCCATTTACTCAATTTTAATTGTAATCCCTTAAAATCTCAAGTGCAACTGTCTCAGATGTAATTCTAGATGATGTAGATATAGAAATGGATGATCCGGATGTAAAATCAATCCCTTCAAATATCAAGTGCAACTGTTTCATATGTAACCCCAGATGATGTAGATATAGATATGGATGATCTGGATGTAACATCGCCAAGTCTGTTGGCGAAAGTAAAAACTCAAGCGGTGAAGAAGCCAACAAAAAGGCTCTTCCGTCTCGCCCCCTAATTGGAAGGACGGTCCAATAGAGGGATAGGTCTACTACCAAACTACGCCACTGAGACGGGTGAGAGGGACTTCCCGGAAAAGTCGCTCTAAAAACAGCCCGACCGGTAACGGGCAACCGAGCTCGTACGTAAAACTGAAAACCAAGGATCCCCCGCCTGTGTATCCTAAACAACGAGTCAGCATAACTGGTCTAAAGTCGAGATCCCAACGAGGTGTAAAAACACTGTGAGCTCACGTTAAAAACCGAAGGGGGACTGGGATCCTAGACCCGCGCACTTGGCGGCCGCTGCCCAAACTGGGTTTCCTATCTCCCGCCCAGTTGAGAGTCACCGCGCTCTCGCACAGTCAAGTGTAAAAGTCACCTTGACCGGCACTTTATTAGCAGTCCTTACTGATATTATCATTACTTGATTCATCATCCTTTCTCTTTTTCTTACGGTTGACTATAATGATTTATGTCTTTTATTCGTAAGAATCATAACCTTATCAATAGTGATCTATATTAGTAGATGATAGTTCAAGGATCGATTGTCTGAATATTGTCGTTACTCGTGTATTTCAATTCTCTTCTATAAGGTAATGATTTCAAAATCTTATTTTGGTCAAGGCAAGATCTTTGATTCAAGACTTGAATGTTTAGCACTGCTATGTTTAAAAGATTTGCATATTTCGGGTTTACAGACCTTGATATACAATCCTTAAGAAAGAAATTGGTGTTGCAAGGTAGATTTATGTTTAAGAGCAAAATTCTGAGATAGTTGAATACTGGAGCTTCTCAGATACTAATACAAGTCTTATGGATGTGATATTACTTATGAATGCCACTCAAATGTAACAACCCATATTCGTAATATTTGACAGTACCACTTTTAAGAACCAACAATTACTAATAAATTTAAATCCCAGATGAATTCGAATAAATTATTGTGAAGAGTCTTATTTTAATATGAAAGGATTTTCTTGGATATTCCAAAGATGAAACTAAGGTGTCACAACAATCACAAGCCAATGATAGAAGTCGTGAGATTTGATTAGGAACCTAAAATGGTTGTTTATGCTAAACAATGATGGGGTGGTGAATGAAATTCTGCTTTATAACAAGTACTTATTTGAAAGATGTTTACTTTCAACTCATTTCATATCATTTGTATTCATTATCATCCCAAATTTACCTCCATACATATATAATATCCTCAATCCTTTCTTTATCTCTTATGTGATCTATATAATAGATCTCGATATGTCGATCAACTATCTTATTGATAGTGAATCAAATAAAGCAGAATAATTCTAAAGGATATTTTTAAAAAAAAATACATTTTCGTCACTGATTCTTATTAACTATCTAGGTTCATTGATCATATATTTATACTCCCAAACCTTATATGATTTGCTTTTCAGATCTACTTGAACAGTCCCTCTGGTCATTGTGATATGTTGTATTCATATAGTAGGTTAAATTAACAACTAGTATAAAAAAACACTTAGAATTTCATCTTTTTTTCTTAATATTGTGAAATTCAGAATCAAAGACTGATCTAATTCCGGTGTTTAATTCGCACAAAAACCTCAACTATTGAGTTCTTGAAGTATGGATTTTAGAACTAATACACAGATCTGAATGAAGTTTAATTTACACCAAAAATCCTCAAATCTTTCAGATTCTAAGTTGCTTGACATAAAGAGTAAAAAGATGTGTCAATTGTTGCTTATCATTTTTCTGATTCCAGCTATTCAATTAATATATATACCAAGTGCAACTCATTAATAATTATCCAACATGCCCTTCATGGAAATTTATTTCTATATAGCACTCTTCCCATGACACTCCATCCTCCACCCACAAGAGTCATGTAAGGTTATCTCTCCCTCTCTCTCTCTCTCTCTCTCTCTCTATATATATATATATATATATCTGCATATCTACATACATATATTTAAAGAAGCATTTCCCAAAAGCCTCATAATAGCCTTTATTTCATTCTGCAACTTCCTGTTATCTTCTGTCAATAATATAACTAGTATTATATTTATAATAAATATCACAACCTCCTGCTTAATGCAAAGATCGGTTCATCGAAAGCCGTTATAATTCATCTGACTACATTCTAATACCAACACAATGGATGCTTATATATATATATACATAGACAGATAGATAGATAGATAGCAAGAATTTAGCCCTTAACACAATTCCCGTAACTGCAAAAATTTGTAAATTTATGAATTGGAATGAAGTCTGAATAGAGCAGAAAATAATAACAGATCTTCTGCCAAGTCAAATTTCTGAATGTATATTTGTGATAAAAATCTGAATAGAGAGCAGAACACAGTAGCAGAACTTCTGCTAAAATCAAAATTTTGAATTTAATTTATAATTTGACATTAAAATCTGACTAGAGCAGATAAGATAACAGTAACAATAGCAGTACCAGGTCTTTTGTTAAATCAAAATCTTGAAGTTGAATTTATTATTTTAGATTAAAAATCTGAATAAAAAGAACAGTAGCAAGCAGTAATAATATATATATCCAAGTTCCAAGATTCTCAAGAAACAAGAATTTTGATTGTGTAACCACTCATGCATGGCAGCAAAAGGAGGGAATTTAGAGGAATTGTACATATAATCAAGTGAAATAAGCATGCATGGCAGCAAGGGATGGGGAAGGAGGTACCTAATTTGGGTCTTTAACAAGAAGAAACTGAGATTGCATGCAGCAGATTTGGAGCTCCAAATTGGTAGGATTAGGCTGTAGCAGTATCAGCACCAAGCAACAGAGAACTGCTGCAATTACGGCAGTGGAAGATAGAGTTGGAGCTCTCCTTCGGCTGAGAAAGGTAGTTGGGGATTTGGGAAATTAAAGGCAGAGAAAAGGAGAGAACTTCTCTCGTTGGGAATGGGTTGAATAAGAAAGAAGAGGGGGAGATTAGTAGTGACGTTGGGTTTATTATATAGGGAAAAGGGGTGGTTTAAGTGTGGCCAAGTGTTATAGGTTTTGGGTCCAAGTGGATAATATTGGGATTAGGTGGCCGTTACATATACAATACCCCATATATATGTAATACAATACCATATATATGTTACTGTAGCAGATATATATATACACATTCGGCTACTGTTACTCTAATAATTAATATATATATATATATATATATATTCAAGTTATTTATCTCTCTCATTGAGATATCAAAATCATCCTCAGACGTGCCTTGAATCTCCGAATTAGACGCGCGATATCTTATTTTGATCGCCTCTGAACGACGGTCAAGATGAGTATAATATTGATATACTTTTGATCGGGTTTGAATACCCGAAATTTTCGAGATACGATTTTGGTTTGGGGTTAAATTTTGGGGTTTTAAAATATCAAATGACCTCCGATTGACGAACGGTTGATTCCATTGGTCTTGTTTGGTCGAATCGGATCTAATGATGGTCTCGATTCTTTTTGTGGTTTCTAAATTTACGTCGCGGCTTTTCCGCGGCACGCATTATGATGCGACCGATTTTTGGTTGATTTCGCCCGAACGACTTTTGATTCATGACCAAATATTCGATATAAGTCATCCGATGCCGACCGGCAACTTTATTGGGTTAAACGGACCCTAACCGGATCGAGTCCGGGTATGATTGGAAACCGGATGTTACAAATATAAAAACCTCAAAGGGAGTCTCGTCCTCGAGACTCGAGTCAAGGTCATTAGGAGTTCTTGTTTGGATTTCATATGGCCATAAAAACCTCAAAGGATTTTGAACCCATAAAAACCTCAAAGAGAAAACAAGCCATATATTTTAACATATATCTAATTATAAAGGCTTGTTTTGCTTACAACATTAGAAAAGCTGCGGGTATCGTGTCCGCATGTCGACTTCGGTCTCCCATGTCGCTTCCTCGACACCGTGTCGGTGCCACAACACCTTGATCAATGGAATCTCTTTGCTGTGTTGCTTCTTCACAGCACGGTCAAGTATTTGCACCGGCTTCTCCTCGAATGTCAAATCAGGCTCCACATTTAGATTTTCGTAACTGATGACGTGTCGAGGGTTATGCACATACTTCCTCAAGTTGGATACATGGAAGACATCATGTATAGCGGAAAGATGTGGAGGAAGGGCTACTCGGTATGCCACCTTCCCCACTCTAATGTGCATGCGCGAAGTACATCCTCAAGCGTCTGGATGGTACGCTCACTCTACCCATCTGTCTGTGGATGATATGCAGAACTCATTTCCAGCTCTGTCTGTAGTGCTGACATGAACTGATGTCAATAGTGCGATATAAATCTCGAATTTCTGTCAGACCCCACCTCTCGTGGTATACCATGTAGTCCGATGATGTTCTGCACATATAACTTGGCCAATCTGGATGGAGTGTAAGTCGTGTTGACATGTAAGAAATGAGCTGATTTGGTTAACCTATCAATAACGACCCAAATGAAATTATGGCCACCTGGTGTTTTCGGCAAACCTGTGACAAAATCCATAGAAATGCTCTCCCACTTCCACTCAGGAATGGGGAGAGACTGCAGTAATCCCGGTGGTCTCCCATGGGTGCCAATCAGTCAAAGATGCGAGCATATCCCACGTATATAGCCAGTTCACCGTACCCTCTGCATGTGCTCTCCTGCTAAGTGCATCAGCTACCACGTTTCCCTTACCGGGATGGTAAGAGATCGTGCAATCATAATCCTTCAGTAGCTCGAGCCATCTGTGTTGCCTCATGTTCAACTCCTTCTTATCAAAGATGTACTTCAGGCTCTTATTATCAGTGAAAATCTCGAAATTCACCCCATAAAGATAGTGGCGCCAGATCTTCAGAGCGAAGACTACTGCCGCCAATTCCAAATCGTGTGTGGGGTAGTTCTGCTCATGCGGCCTCAACTGTCGTGATGCATAAGCAATCACTTGTCCTCTCTGCATCAACACTGCTTCTAGACCTTCTCCAGATGCATCTGTATAAACTGCATAGTCCTGAGTGCCTGAAGGAAGAGCAAGAATAGGTGCTGTAGTCAATCTCTCCTTCAGTGTCTGGAAGGCCTGCTCACATGAATCGTCCCTAATGAATGGAACTCCCTTCTGCGTCAATCGTGTCAGAGGACGAACGATGCGTGAAAATCCGTTGACAAAGCGTCTGTAATAACCCGCTAGCCCAAGGAAACTCCGAATATGTGTAACTGTCTTGGGTTGCTCCCAAGACTTAACTGCTTCAATCTTCGCAGGATCAACTACGATACCTGCTCCAGAAATGACATGCCCTAAAAATGAAATCTGAGATAGCCAGAACTCGCATTTGCTCAACTTGGCATAGAGCTTGTGCTCCCGTAATGTATCTAAGACGATCCGCAGATTATTATCATGATCCAATTCATTCCGTGAATAGATGAGCACATCATCGATGAACACCACTACAAATTTGTCCAAATATGGACGGAAAATCCTGTTCATCATATCCATGAAAGCCGCAGGTGCATTGGTGAGCCCAAACGGCATCACCACAAACTCGTAGTGTCCATAACGAGTCTTGAAGGCTGTCTTCGGAATATCCAACTCGCGGATCCTCAGCTGATGATAGCCGAGCGAAGATCGATCTTCGAGAACACCGAAGATCCCTGGAGCTGATCGAATAAATCATCGATGCGCGACAAAGGATAACGGTTCTTCACCGTTCTCTTGTTCAGCTGTCGGTAATCAATGCACAACCTTATGGATCCATCCTCTCTTTTTTTTTAACGAAAAGGACCAGAACACCCCAAGGTGAAGTGCTCGGCCTCACGAATCCCAAGTCAAGTAACTCCTGTAACTGTACCTTTAGCTCCCGCAACTCAGCTGGTGCCATACGGTAACGAGCCATCGAGAACGATTGTATTTTTGATAGTAATGTGATCTCAAACTCAATCTCTCTCTCAGGAGGTAATCCCGGTAGCTCATCAGGAAACACATCTGGGTATTCTGAAGACAACCGTCTTCCTAAAGCAATCAACAAGTGCATGATGAGCAGATAACTAATCCATGCCTAAAATCAAATCAAACTCATCAAGCCGTAGGAGTAAACAACCTGCGATCATCTCGTGTCCGTCAATAAGTATGGGCAATTGCCTGACTATCAGGGATATGACAAATAACTGGTCACCTGACCCTCGGATGTGATACGGAGAAGAGAGAGTCTCTACGACTCTACCTAAAGAAGCTTAGTAGTCTCGAAGCAAGAAAAGAGTGTGCCGCACTAGAATTAAGTAGATCATGGAAAGGTTGACAAGAGTAGTCAGTATGAGTACTAGTTGGTTAGTCATCTCCTGGTCTGGTCGGGATGACATGGCTCTGCATGAGAACCATTTTTAGTCATAAAATCGATGGTTCGCAGATAATATGATATATGCTTTTCTCTTCTTGGGATATAATATGAAAATTAATGAAATTGGTGACATCTGTGGTAATTGAATCTGAATGTCATTTTTCCCTTCTCGGACTCACGACAAGTCGGAAGACTGTCGCTATCCGAGAACTTAATGCGATCGGAATTATAATACTGCGAATGTGCGTATCGGGGTACCACTGCTCTGATACCAAACTGTGAACCCCCGAGGATCCGGGTACCCGTTTACACTACCCTCGCGGCTTTCCATTCACTAGAGTTCGCATAATTTATAGAAAAACAGGGAAATTTTTCACGCGGATAATTTTCCACATGACATTCACAATCATAACCACAAGTTAACAGAACAATTGTCACCAAAGTTTGACAGTACATACAGTATCCCAAAATCTGATTGAAGAGAAAGAAACATAATACATTATAAATTGAACAAAAACTGAGACAAAGTAAATCATACCGTCTAGTGTATACTTTATCTCCAGGAAGCATGTATAGCTACGGAACTGCTACTAAACTGCAGGCTGTTTGCCTGCCAAACACGTTAGGAAAGAAGAGGCGTCAGCGGTTGCTGGTACCTCCAAAAACTTATATAAAAATAACAGGCATTTATTATTTACAAAAGAAAGCAAGTAGAGAGGCATGAGCAACTCAAATTTAAAATTTATTTCTACTTGCAAATGTAAAAGGTTTCCAAATTTCTAGTAAGCACATCTCACGATCAACCCTTATCCCAACATTTCCCACATAAGCATATATCTATGGTAACTCATTGATCGTAAGTATATTTTTTTTCTCATATTACTTAAAGATCATATTTATGGATTTTGATGATGGGAAAGATGAGATGAGAAGATATAATGATTTATTAAATTCATAAGTCTAGTGGATAGTCTGTGGTCTTGGTTCATGTGAAACCTCACACTATGACTCTAAAACTTGGAAAAAGTCTTAGGGTTGGGGGGCCTCCGTAGGCATGCGGTGTTGTATAATGCATCCTAACTAAGTTCCCAACACGTCCACTAGCTTAGTGAGATTTCGAATTAGATTATAGTCTTTTCCATTTACTCAATTTTAATTGTAATCCCTTAAAATCTCAAGTGCAACTGTCTCAGATGTAATTCTAGATGATGTAGATATAGAAATGGATGATCCGGATGTAAAATCAATCCCTTCAAATATCAAGTGCAACTGTTTCATATGTAACCCCAGATGATGTAGATATAGATATGGATGATCTGGATGTAACATCGCCAAGTCTGTTGGCGAAAGTAAAAACTCAAGCGGTGAAGAAGCCAACAAAAGGGCTCTTCCGTCTCGCCCCCTAATTGGAAGGACGGTCCAATAGAGGGATAGGTCTACTCCCAAACTACGCCACTGAGACGGGTGAAAGGGACTTCCCGGAAAAGCCGCTCTAGAAACATCCCGACCGGTAACGGGCAACCGAGCTCGTACGTAAAACTGAAAACCAAGGATCCCCTGCATGTGTATCCTAAACAACGAGTCAGCATAACTGGTCTAAAGTCGAGATCCCAACGAGGCGTAAAAACACTGTGAGCTCACGTTAAAAACCGAAGGGGGACTGGGATCCTAGACCCGCGCACTTGGCGGCCGCTGCCCAAACTGGGTTTCCTATCTCCCGCCCAGTTGAGAGTCACCGCGCTCTCGCACAGTCAAGTGTAAAAGTCACCTTGACCGGCACTTTATTAGCAGTCCTTACTGATATTATCATTACTTGATTCATCATCCTTTCTCTTTTTCTTACGGTTGACTATAATGATTTATGTCTTTTATTCGTAAGAATCATAACCTTATCAATAGTGATCTATATTAGTAGATGATAGTTCAAGGATCGATTGTCTGAATATTGTCGTTACTCGTGTATTTCAATTCTCTTCTATAAGGTAATGATTTCAAAATCTTATTTTGGTCAAGGCAAGATCTTTGATTCAAGACTTGAATGTTTAGCACTGCTATGTTTAAAAGATTTGCATATTTCGGGTTTACAGACCTTGATATACAATCCTTAAGAAAGAAATTGGTGTTGCAAGGTAGATTTATGTTTAAGAGCAAAATTCTGAGATAGTTGAATACTGGAGCTTCTCAGATACTAATACAAGTCTTATGGATGTGATATTACTTATGAATGCCACTCAAATGTAACAATCCATATTCGTAATATTTGACGGTACCACTTTTAAGAACCAACAATTACTAATAAATTTAAATCCCAGATGAATTCGAATAAATTATTGTGAAGAGTCTTATTTTAATATGAAAGGATTTTCTTGGATATTCCAAAGATGAAACTAAGGTGTCACAACAATCACAAGCCAATGATAGAAGTCGTGAGATTTGATTAGGAACCTAAAATGGTTGTTTATGCTAAACAATGATGGGGTGGTGAATGAAATTCTACTTTATAACAAGTACTTATTTGAAAGATGTTTACTTTCAACTCATTTCATATCATTTGTATTCATTATCACCCCAAATTTACCTCCATACATATATAATATCCTCAATCCTTTCTTTATCTCTTATGCGATCTATATAATAGATCTCGGCATGTCGATCAACTATCTTATTGATAGTGATTCAAATAAAGCAGAATAATCCTAAAGGATATTTTTTTAAAAAAAATACATTTTCGTCACTGATTCTTATTAACTATCTAGGTTCATTGATCATATATTTATACTCCCAAACCTTATATGATTTGCTTTTCAGATCTACTTGAACAGTCCATCTGGTCATTGTGATATGTTGTATTCATATAGTAGGTTAAATTAACAACTAGTATAAAAAAACACTTAGAATTTCATCTTTTTTTTCTTAATATTGTGAAATTCAGAATCAAAGACTGATCTAATTCCGGTGTTTAATTCGCACAAAAACCTCAACTATTGAGTTCTTGAAGTATGGATTTTAGAACTAATACACAGATCTGAATGAAGTTTAATTTACACCAAAAATCCTCAAATCTTTTAGATTCTAAGTTGCTTGACATAAAGAGTAAAAAGATGTGTCAATTGTTGCTTATCATTTTTCTGATTCCAGTTATTCAATTAATATATATACCAAGTGCAACTCATTAATAATTATCCAACATGTCCTTCATGGAAATTTATTTCTATATAGCACTCTTCCCATGACACTCCATCCTCCACCCACAAGAGTCATGTAAGGTTATCTCTCTCTCTCTCTCTCTCTCTCTCTATATATATATATATATATATATATATATATATATCTACATACATATATTTAAAGAAGCATTTCCCAAAAGCCTCATAATAGCCTTTATTTCATTCTGCAACTTCATGTTATCTTCTGTCAATAATATAACTAGTATTATATTTATAATAAATATCACAACCTCCTGCTTAATGCAAAGATCGATTCATCTAAAGCCGTTATAATTCATCTGACTACATTCTAATACCAACACAATGGATGCTTATATATATACATAAGACAGATAGATAGATAGATAGCAAGAATTTAGCCCTTAACACAATTCCCGTAACTGCAAAAATTTGTAAATTTATGAATTGGAATGAAGTCTGAATAGAGCAGAAAATAATAACAGATCTTCTGCCAAGTCAAATTTTTGAATGTATATTTGTGATAAAAATCTGAATAGAGAGCAGAACACAGTAGCAGAACTTCTGCTAAAATCAAAATTTTGAATTTAATTTATAATTTGACGTTAAAATCTGACTAGAGCAGATAAGATAACAGTAACAGTAGCAGTAGCAGGTCTTTTGTTAAATCAAAATCTTGAAGTTGAATTTATTATTTTAGATTAAAAATCTGAATAAAGAGAACAGTAGCAGTAATAATATATATATATCCAAGTTCCAAGATTCTCAAGAAACAAGAATTTTGATTGTGTAACCACTCATGCATGGCAGCAAAAGGAGGGAATTTAGAGGAATTGTACATATAATCAAGTGAAATAAGCATGCATGGCAGCAAGGGATGGGGAAGGAGGTACCTAATTTGGGTCTTTAACAAGAAGAAACTGAGATTGCATGCAGCAGATTTGGAGCTCCAAATTGGTAGGATTAGGCTGTAGCAGTATCAGCACCAAGCAACAGAGAACTGCTGCAATTACGGCAGTGGAAGATAGAGTTGGAGCTCTCCTTCGGCTGAGAAAGGTAGTTGGGGATTTGGGAAATTAAAGGCAGAGAAAAGGAGAGAACTTCTCTCGTTGGGAATGGGTTGAATAAGAAAGAAGAGGGGGGGATTAGTAGTGACGTTGGGTTTATTATATAGGGAAAAGGGGTGGTTTAAGTGTGGCCAAGTGTTATAGATTTTGGGTCCAAGTGGACAATATTGGGATTAGGTGGCCGTTACATATACAATACCCCATATATATGTAATACAATACCATATATATGTTACTGTAGCAGATATATATATATACACATTCGGCTATTGTTACTCTAATAATTAATTAATATATATATATATATTCAAGTTATTTATCTCTCTCATTGAGATATCAAAATCATCCTCAGACGTGCCTTGAATCTCCGAATTAGACGCGCAATATCTTATTTTGATCGCCTCTGAACGACGGTCAAGATGAGTATAATACTGATATACTTTTGATCGGGTTTGAATACCCGAAATTTTCGAGATATGGTTTTGGTTTGGGGTTAAATTTTGGGGTTTTAAAATATCAAACGACCTCCGATTGACGAACGGTTGATTCTGTTGGTCTTGTTTGGTCGAATCGGATCTAATGATGGTCTCGATTCTTTTTGTGGTTTCTAAATTTACGTCGCGGCTTTTCCGCGGCACGCATTATGATGCGACCGATTTTTGGTTGATTTCGCCCGAACGACTTTTGATTCATGACCAAATATTCGATATAAGTCATCCGATGCCGACCGGCAACTTTATTGGGTTAAACGGACCCTAATCGGATCGAGTCCGGGTATGATTGGAAACCGGATGTTACAGTTTAGTTGCACGTGTAGACCTCAAGCAACTAAACCCATGTAGACGAAGGTGTGCGCTCTAGGGCTTGGCACTTGCACGCGTACTGTCAACCGTGAGACTTAGGCGCACTGGTGTGCGATGCGTGCACTGATGGCGTGCTTGAGTGGCGCTGATGTGCGTGATGAGACACACGCGGCCGCACAGGAGACAGATGATGCTGCAGCGCTACCAAGGATCCAGGAGCACCGCAGGAGCAACGCACGCACAGGCTACCAAGCACGCAAGCGCACGCACCAGGAAACAGTGCGCGCAGGCAGCACTTCAGGCGCAACGCGCGAGCGCAGGCGATGCTTCAGGAGCACCGCACGAGACACTGGAGCAGCGTGCGCAAGGGAGATGCGCAGAGAAGGCAAGCCGGCGCAGATTCGACCGAGGAACCACCGTGCGAGCAGCCCACGCGGGGCGGCGCTGATCGAAACAAGAGGGAGAGAGGAAGAGAGGCCGGCGGGTGGGGTAGGGTTAGGGTTAGGGTTTCGAGAACTCCGGTCTAAGACCGTCGCTCTGATACCATGTTGGGAAAACTGAATAACTTGTTTATTCCATGAACCCTAGGCTCTCTTATATAGGAGAGTAGCCTATGGGTAAATTACACAAAGCATACTATGAAGAAAAACAAAATAGAGAAAGGTACAGATACTACTATTATTGTATACGTTAACAACTCCTAATAGAAAAAAATCGTGAAAACGTCGGGTAAAGGTATGCCATCTGCGTTCAAACTCCAAACCGCAGTCTTGACCTCCTCGATGAATCTCCACCGCTCAAAGTGTTCCGCTTGTGGGTCTGAAATAGACATAACCTCATTACTTGTCCATCTCCAATGTCTCACCTCTTCTTTGTGAGAGAACTCCCAAAAGTGTGATGCCAACTCCCTTCCTATTTCACGATCAGCTTCGACTCTGAAGCCATTCACCATCACCGCATGTAGTAAATTTTCTTGTCTCCTACTTGCAACCCTGTGGAAAAACTTAATGTTGGTATCTCCGTCTTTGATCCACTTTAATCTAGACCACTGCTTCCATTCAATCGCATGCTTCTTATATTCATCTACGACGACTTTTAGGTGTGTTGCCCCCTCACCAAGTTCCACTTCTCGTAGATCCATGGTGTCCTCTCCTTTTTCTAATATGTCAATCACAGTCTCCATCACAGAGCGCAAGCCCTACATATCTCGTGAATCTCCTACTTGTAGGAATAGAGACATCCACGCAAAGAGCATAACTTATGTGCAAGTCGAGCCATAATTGATCATGTGCACTCAACATTAGTCTAACGCTCAGAAAACAACTCTCTGAAATGGTCTTCCAAATGCTAGGATCTCTCAAATCGAAGAAGGACCATGGCCTAAGGCCAATCCCCGAGTCCATATCAACGACGTATGGTCAGACCTAGACCATAGTCTAGACAAGATCGACAAAGGGAACTTCTTTAACAGTTCAGATGAGGCCAAAAAATGGTCCACCCTTAAGAGAGATCAAGAGTTACACCACGTGTATATAATATCATGCGTGTCAATCACCTCCATCTAGAGGTCCTTCATCAGTTTAGCAAAAGATTCTGCACATGGGACTTATTCCCCATGCAAGTGGGACCAATCTGAAGTGAGTAGGGTCACATTAATACGCCCCACACACAATCCTTGCTCTAGTTTCGCCTAGCTCCCCCCACAAAATGCTCCTTTGGGCCGGATCCATTGGCCCATAAACACTCGTTATTACCAAAGGTGCTTTTGTTCCACGTCTCTTATGCAACAACATCGAATGTATGAATATTCCCATTGGTTTAATGCTACAGGAGAAATCTTCATCCTTCCAAGCGATGATCGTTCCATTACGCTACCCGTAGCATCTACTACACAGAAGTCTGTCAAGGGCATGGCTCCCCAAGGAACCCCACAAACAGTCTGACCAACCGTGTAGCTTTGATTCCTGCAAAGGACATCACACGACCAACATCTAAGAAGAGATCCAATCGATCCCCTCTTCTCGGTCCCATACACCCCCTACATTCTGCGTGAGAATCTTCATTGAGGCAACTTATTTTCCGCGTAGCCTGGACCATCCCCGAGGCCTGAGAAACCCTTCCATGGAGCTCATAATTCAAGGAACTGACCTGATGGGAGGACACACAACCTTCATCCTCATATGTGTGCCACCCTCGAGCTCTCCTAGGTTCATGATCAAAAGCTTTGTTGCCCTTCATCTCGTTGGGTACCATTTCACCTTTTTCCCCCGAAGTTGGCCCGTGGTAGAGGTACTTGTGAAGCAAGAGGTGCGCTTGAGCATCTTGCTCATGGACTTGTTCCTATCGCATCACTTCACCAATGTGCACAAGCTTCCGGGTGGAGGAGACATCTGTAGATGTGGTTGCGCTCACGACAGCAGAGAAGCTCTTCTTCTGACCCACCTGACCCACCTCTTCAACCTTATGACAGGTGCAACGTTCGGGACTCCAATGGGGGGACTACAAGGATCGAGTGATCAGGATTCATACCACAATAAGGGCATATGTGATCGGGTCTTCAGCTAGACCCAAGAGCTGCAATATGGGTGTAATAATAGCAGAGTTTCACTTAGGTTGTGCCATTTGGGTCAGATCCAGGGATACCCAATAGCCTCCCACGACACCCCTTAGAGAAAGCGAAATCAAAATCCTAACGGTAGCCCACAGCGAAGAAAGCGGTAGAGATTTCCAGATCCACAGATCACGCTCCACTGGAGGAAACGATTCAATTTGATTTTGAAATTCGAAACCGCCCAATGCCTTCAGCTCCAATTCTGAAACCAACTTTGAGATTTTTAGGAGATTGTTTCCCGACAGCTCTGCAGCTTCCGACGAACTACCTCCACTCTACCGATTTCACCTCCTCCAATCATCATTAAGGGTCAGCCGGCATCCGGTGGCGGTGGAGGCATAACCACTTGAACAAGAAGTCTGCTCGAAGGGGGAGGTGGTGATGAACCCCGGAGAAGCAGCAGCATTGCATCAACCTCCATACGCAGTCTCCAGCCATCAAAAATGATCTCCATAACTGTCTCCAAATCTCAGATAGCATGTCCCGATGCCGAAGTGTTCCTTGAGAGCAATGACATCCCTAAGACCCGAATCAACCAATTTTCTCTATCTTTTTCTCGTCATCCTTGAAACGAGGCTTACGGCAGGGACCTTGCCATCGAGGTTGTTACAGAGAAACAAATTGCTCTCTGGATATGAAAGACCTCGAATGCAAAAAATCGCATCAGTAATTTGTGTACGATTGCATGTGAAGGATGTTCCCAGTGATTTCATGATCGAAGACATCACCGTGTTTGTGGCATAAGTTCCATCTTTGCGAATACCGATCAACATCTCGCTTTGAGCGGTGTTTGGACTAAAGGGACCTCCACGAGTTGCCTTCACATATGAATTCCCCATCAAAGACCTTAAAATTTCAAGCTCTGCACTGATCACCAACGAGAAAACATGATTGGCAGGCCTTTGTGTCGAGCAGCTAAAACAATGGTGGTCCCAACCCCCACAACAGAAGTAGCAAGGTGGCCTAGAGCAAACAACCACCCAATGGTCGAACTCCCAGCATCTGAAATGAGGACCTTTCATGTAGCACTCTTCCAGAAACCCTTCACCAACCTCCCTCGCCCTTCACTCCTTCCTCTCAGACTAAATGGTGGCCCTCTTCCAGTTTCTCTCCTCCCTCGCCCGTCAATGAAACCTCACACGCTTTCTCAGAATCCTTCTCCCTCCATCGCATATCCTCCTCCTTAGCTCAGCAACTACCTCCAAGGATAGCTTGATTTGATCTCCAAGCTCCAGATCTTCAACATATATGTCAATCATGCTCAGCATATGACAACATTCTTCAAATTGTGTGTGAGCACGTAGCTTGGTAAATATGTTAGCAATCTGATCTGTAGAGGTTGCTAAGAGTATGAAGCAGTCCTATTTATATATGACCTATGGTGTAATGGCAACCAACTTTCACATTAGCAACATTAATGATAGGGTTTTTATCAATTGTGCCCCTCTAAGATATTGCAATCTCATATATGCCCCTCCCTTTTTGGGAATATCAGTTGTACCCCCAACTTCTTGTTGTTTTATCAATTTTGCCACTCCGTTACTTTTGCCATCAATAAGATGAACTTAACCATCATTTTTTCAAACTTATGGTGCAGTTAAGAGGGGCATTACAGTCCAAACATCCCAATCACATCCTTCTTTTCATCCTCTTCCTCTCACCCATGACCCGGATTCAGCTGAACACCAGCAGAGGATCGATTGCAGGTGATTTGCTAGCAACACTTGAAGAGGAGGGGGTTCTTAGATGGTGACTTACTGACGACGCTCGAGGAGGAGGGGGAGCAACATGCGGAGGATGATGAGGGGTGTGGGGGAGGAGCAACACGAGGAAGAAGCAGCGGGTGGAGTAACGGGGGGAGAAGGAGGACACAGGGAAGAAGTAGTGGGTGGAGGAGGGTGTAGGGGAGGAGCATCGGGTGAATGAGGATGGCGTGAGGATAAACAGGCAGAGGATGAATAGGGGGCGGGAGCACGGGGGAGGAGTATGCAGGGCATGAGCAATAGGGGAGGGGGAGGAGGGGGTTCGGAGGAGGGGCTAGTAGGGGCAGAGCTAGGTAGGAGGGGGTAAGGGGAGGAGGAGAGGGATTGGGGAGCAAGGGGCGGAGGTCGAGGAGGAAGTGGGGGGAACGCACGGGGGAGGAGCAGCATGTAGAGGAGGAGGGGTGCGTGGGAGGAGAAATGGAGGGAGGACACAGGGAAGAAGCAACGGACGGAGGAGGAGGGTGTCGGGGAGGAGACGGACGAAGGAGGAGGCATGGAGGAGAAACATGCGGAGGATGAGGAGGGGGCACGGGGGGAGGAGCGTGCAGGGCAAGAGCAACAGGGGAGGGGGAGGAGGGGCTGGCAGAGGCGGAGCTAGGGAGGAGGGGGCAGGAGAGGATGAGCGGGACTGTAGAGGAGGGGACGGAGGCCGAGGAGGTCGAGGAGGAGGAGGAGGGGTGGCGGCAGTGATGGAGAAGGTGTTGGAGTATGGACTGGGTCGGGAAGGGGAGGGGTGTTGGAGGGCCAGGAGGGGGAGGAACGACGATAGAGGCATGCCTGGAAGGGAATGGGAGAAGAAAAAAATATTTTTACCCTTCATTTTTGAATTAATTACTCTTGTGTCCCCAAAGTTAACGGTCGTTTAGAATGAGGATTGACAGTAACTAACCCGAGGGGCACAAGTGATCAGTGTGGAAGAAGTCATGGGCACAACTAATATTCTAAAAAAGGGAGGAGCATAACTGATATCACAATATCTCAGAGGGGCATAACTGATAAAAACCTTAAATGAAACATGGGGTTGTTGAAGCATTATCTCTTGATCATCATATCTGAGCTCGATGGAGTTGGGTGGGTGGGAGTAACTTAAATATCTGAGTATCGATGGAATCTGTAATAGTTTTATTGTTGGGTGAGCCATAGCTCTATACTCACTCTCATCATTACCGAATTTCCTGCAAAGTATGTGCAGAAACCAGTAGTTGATTTTTTGCCTAGCATGCATCCTTTCTAATCTGCATCATAATAGGCTATAAGATCAAAGGCGTTGTCTTTGGTGAATAGTTGTCCCTTCCATTAGGAAAACTTGATGTATCTCAATATCATCATACAAGCATTAAAGTGTATTGAAGTAGGAGAGTTTATGAATTGACTCGGCTTGCCAACTACAGTAGATATATATAGTCGTATAATAGTTGAATACAGTAAGTTGCCCACAAATCGTCCGTGTCAACATGTATCTTTGACGGTTCCTAGTTCATAATTGTGTGCCGTAGGATTCATATGTATATGTGATGGCTTAGATCCGAGCATCTTTGTCTCTTAAAGGAGATTAGTAGCATACTTATGTTGGGACATAACCACGACTAGCTTGGTATGAGTTATTTCGATCCCAATAAAGTATTTGGCCCCAAGTCTTTGATTACATAGGAATTTATACTAGTTGATTCTTCACTTCTCTAATGTCATCAAAGTCATCTCCAGTAACGACAACATCATCTACAAAAACAAACATTTCCACGGTTCTTTTCCATTCTATCCTATGAACGAGGAATAATCCGTTGATAACCTAGCAAGACCTAGTCTTTCTAGTACATCAGATAACTTCTGAAATCATGCACAAGAACTCTAATCTAACACTTCCATTGAGCCTTGAAGCCAAGATATATTGTTGCATGTATACTACCTCTGGTAGGACACTATAAGAATGCATTTTTATATCAAGTTGATGTAAATATCAATCAAGTTGCACGAAACTGTCATAAGGATCCATACCGAGGAGAAACGAGCGCCGATGAGAATATGTTAAAGAAATTAACACCATAGATCTGTGTCTCGGTCCAATTCAATGAGGTGTGGGCTGGCAAGGTATTTTTGCTTTTTTGGAGTATTTTGTTAATGATTTTAATGGTTTACCTGGTAGTTTGAGAAGCTTATAAATGTTTTCTTATTTAGGATAATGATTATACAAGATGAATGCCTAAATCTGATGTTACTTTATAACTTCATATATCATTAATCATGTCCAACTATTTTGATAAATTCCTAAGGTTGAAATATAAATAATGAGGGAAAATGAGTTGTCTACCCATAATGCCCAAGGGTTCTCTGATATAAAAGAGAGAAACCCTAATGGTAAATTACATAATAATGACTGAGAAATAAATAAACTAAGAAAAGAGTAACATAACATAAAACTCTCAACACTCCCCCTCAAGCTGGAGCATAGATGTCTATCATGCTCCGCTTGCAACAGCATCTCTAAAAGGATCATCGGGCAAGCGCTTTGGTAAATACATTTGCAGACTGGTCTTATGAACTAAACATGAGAAGTGGCGATAAACCCCTTTTGAATCGTATCGCGAGTGTAGTGACAATCCACTTCAATATGTTTAGTTCTCTCGTGAAAGGCTAGATTATTTGCAATACAGAGAGTTGTCTAGTTGTCACACAACAACTGCATGGGAGGAGTTACATCGACACCCAAACCAGAAAGAACAGAACTGACCCACATCATTTCAGTACTACAGTGCATCATGATCCTATATTTTGATTCCGCATTGGATCTCGCTACCACTGTTTGTTTCTTGTTTTCCCTGATACTAGAGAGTTTCCCACAAACACAGCAAATCCTGAGGCATATTTCCTATCCTAGTGGGGGGGAGCCAGCATATTCCGCATATGCACAAGATGTGACAGACAATGAAGTTCCTCTATTAAATAATAGACATGTACCTGGAGAAAACTTCAAGTATCTCAAAATCATGTACACCGCATCCATGTGCACTTCTCGTGGTTGCTCCATAAACTGGTTGACCTTACTCATTGCAGAAGAAATACCAGGCTGGTGATTGAATCATAGAGAAGCTTTCCAACCAGCTCTCTATACCTTCTTTTTTCTACCTCCTCAGTTTATCATCGTGTAGTTTTATGTTTGGATACACAGGTGTGGAGGTCATTTTGAAACCTGTCATTCATGCTTCCAAAAGGAGATCAGTTATGTACTTTCTTTAAGCCATGACAAGGCCTTGCTGATTTCTAGCAAACTCCAAACCCAAAAAGTAACGCAGTTCATCCAAGTTTTTGGTGGCAAACTATTGTCCCAAAAAATTCTTGACCGAAGTTATACCCTCAATATAATTTCTGGTAACAATAATATCATCGACACATACCAAGATGATAATGGTACCTCGTTGAGTCCTCTGAACGAAGATTGAATCATCTGCAATCGATTGTATATACTATAAACCCCTTTCTATTTATTCATATCTAACAGCTTTTGAAACCAGCCCTAGGGCTCCGCTTAAGGCCATAGATAGCCTTATGGAGCCGACACACACTACCCCTCAATAGCCAACCTAGGTGGATGCTACATATACAGCTCAACCTGTTGATCACCATGAACAAAAGCATTCTTGATATCAAGTTGAAATAGAGGTCAATCACATACCACAGCACTGACAGTAGAATCCGCAGTATGGAAGGTTGAGCAACTGGAGAAAAGGTGTCGAGGTAACCAACCTCGTAGGTCTATGTAAATCCTCTGACCACCGAATGTGCCTTGAACTAATCTACAGAATTGTTTGCCTTGAGCTCACAACAAATGCCCCTTTCGGAGCTGAAACAAGAGTCCATGTCCCACGAGACTGGAGTACAACCATCTCTTCCTCCATGGCAAGCCGCTAGTGGTTCTCCTTGAGGGTCTCCTGGTATTTGGGTGGGATTTCAATGGCAAATAATACCACAACAAACTTCTCAAAATCCTTCAAAAGTCGTGCCAAAGACACGTGTCTAGCAAGGGGGTATCTCGCACAAGTACATTTGCCTTTACGCAAGGCAATAAGCCATCCCAGATCATTCTCCTATGTTGGTCTTTGCTCATCATATATACCTTCCTACTCATCATGTACACCTTCATGCTCATCCTGTAAATATTCCTAATCACCATTCAAACCAGCAATGCCATCCGTTGAAACTAAATTTTCAAAATTTACCCAAGGCGTACTGAATGTTGCAGAAGGCATTAGAGCATGGAGAACATGCTGAGGTATGTGTAGGAGTAAAAGAAAAGCCTCATCCCTAGACTCAGACAGACTCAACCAGTCACATGTAGGAGTAGAGTACATGATGGACTCGAAGAAAGCAACATCAGCGCTAACATATTATTTTCCATGTACATGATCAAAACACCTATAACCTCTTAGGTACAAGAGTACCCAATAAACATATATTTGACAGCTCTAGGAGCGAGCTTGTCACGGCCTGGATGTAGAAGGTGGACAAATGCTACACAGCCAAAAGCCATTGATGTAAGAGAGAAAAGGTCATTCTTAAGAAAAATAAGAGAGAAGGGTGCCTTTTCACCCAGAAAGGTAGAGGACACCCGATTGATGAGGTAACATGTTGTCATCACAGCATCTCCCTAGAAGGAATGAGGAGCCTGACTCTGTATGAGAAGAGTTCTCATGATGTCCAGGAAGTGATGGTGTTTACGTTAAAGCATCATCGTTCTGTTATGAAGTATAAAGGCACGAAGTCTGATGGATAGTGTCGCGTGAACTAAAGAATTAGTACAGTTGAATAGTACAGAACTCCATAGCATTATCAAAACTGTATTCAATAGAAGCATAGAAAAGATTTTTCATTTCAATCACAAAATTCTGAATCATATTACTAGCATCAGACTTATTCTTTAACAAAAATAACCATGATAGTATGGAGAAATCATCCACAGCAACTAAATAATACATGTATCCCTGATGATCTAGGACATGACTTGGACCCCAAATATCAAAATAAAAAAGTTCAAAGAACTCTGACTACTACGACCTTGACGACTTGGAAAGCTAGAATGGTTATGCTTTCCAAGTTGGCATGTTACACACTGAAAAGTGGACTTAATATAAATAAGATGAATAAGACTACAGATATTCTGCAATGGAAGATGACCAAATAGGAGATACCAAGTTTAAGGAGAGATTGATATAGTAGAAAGAAAGCTAGCACCAACATAAGGAGACTGGATCAATCTGTAAATCCTTCATACTCACAGCCACATCCAATCACCCTGCTCGTGAGTATATCCAAACATGGTCAAATATGGCTCGGCAATGTAGTAATCTGGTTGATAGGAAATAAACTCATTGAGATTTCTGATGCATGAAAGCACTCTGCAAAGGCACTAAAGGAGTCAAATGGACCTCCCCATGCTCGGTGATGGAAGAATGTGACTCATCAGCAACCACCACTGATCTATAAGGCTAGAACTGAATTGTGAGTGATCTCCACAGAGATGATGAGAAGCTCAATAGTCCATGATCCACTCGGAAGGGTCTAGTCGAGAGCGACTACTAAATACATGAGTAATACATAAAGTGTTGCTGGAAGCAGAAGCAGAAGGTTCGAAAAAACGAAAGACGGAACGAGGCGTTTTCCCTGAAAGCGAGGCGAGGCGTAGCCTCGAGGTGGTCGAGGCGTAAGCCTCAGTTTTGCATAGAAAATAATTATAAAATATATAATAAATATATTTATTGGTGAAATAATACAATCAGACAAACATATAGTATATAACAATGTAATATATGATGATATTATGAAGATAAGAACATGAAAAAAGGATATGTCAATGACTCAATGCCATAAACCTTTCTAAATTTCTACCCAAACAAAAGGAAATCATTGGTTATAACTATCACTAAAAATTTATCTAAAATGGATTGGCTATAGTTGTCATTATAAATATCCAAGTTGTTGATATGAATCATATGATTTGAATCCTAACTATATGTTCTACTATACCCAGATGAAGAACGGTTTGATGCCCTCCTGTGCCACCAAATTTTTTTTCTTATATGAGTATTCGAATTCGTATACACATTTTTATATGTTTAAGGATGTAATAGTAAGAGTTCACTAAAATAATTTGGCATGTTAATGGTAAATATGAATATGAAAGAGGTCAAATTTAAGCATTTAAATCTGAAAGAGGTCAAATTTAAGCATTCGTCTTGCATAAATTAATAGTTAGACATAATTAATAGTATATATGAAGCAGTTTGCTGAAATAGTTACACATAATTAATAGTAAATATAGAGTTATGGGTACAAAAGAAACATCAGATTTAGGCATTTAACTTGTATAATCATTATCCTAAACAAGTATATATTTATAAGCTTCTCAAACCACCATGTAAACTATTAAAATCATAAAAAAATATTCAAAAAAATAAAAATGCCTCGATCGCCTCGAGGCTACGCCTCAGCCACTTGAGGCGCACGCCTCACTGGACAAGGCTGAGGCGCACGCCTCGAGGCTAAAAAGGCTCGCCCCGCCTCGAGGCGTACGCCTCAACCACCTCGAGGTGCGCCTTTTAATACCAAGCAGCAACATCTAATGGGCCAGTAGAAACACTAGAAGATCCTTTAGCTAGGGGCATAATCTCTCTCATTTGCGCAACAAAGTCATCAAAACGATGATCAGTAGAATCATGAGCAACCCGAAACTGCTCAGCAGCACGTATGGATGGTGGAAAGTTGTGCTTGGAATAGCATGTATCCTCTGAATGACCTGACCAGTGACAATAAGAGCATGACTAGCATGAGTGTGGGCCTTCTGAGCCACGTATGTCCCGTCCTTTGAACTGAACAAATCATCTCTACCACGGGAAGTTGCCATAACCGACGACGTTTGAGAAGATGCAGCAGAGAGGATGCCCAATATGCAGTATGCCTCCTCCAAAAAGCGGTATAGTAGCATCTGCGAGTAACTGAGAGCAAGCTGAATCGTACTCCGGGTGAGTGTTGTCAGAAAGACTCCAGTCATAACGGAATCTCCATAGATCTTATGTTGTTATGGTAAGGTCGTCCGAGGTATGTAGCTATGGAGTCGCTCAAACATACCCCTAAGAGATGTGTACAGGGCATGAAGAGGATGGTCACCTTGTTTGGTTGTAAAGATATCATGCTGGAGTTGCAAGATCTTCGACTCATTTCTCGCTTGAGACTATGTAGCTGTGAGGATGTCCCTTGTGCCTTTGATATGGGCCAACAAAAGATATCATTGGCTATTTCAACAAATACAGTACCAAATAACCATACTTTAGTATAAGCACCATTTGTCTCCTATGAGGCATTAGTCCCAATCTTGTTTACCGACTCCTCATGCGTCAGAATATGCATTTTATTATGGTTTTGAAGTAAATTCATGAATTGCATCGTTCACAACTCGTTGTTTGTGCCATACATCTTGGTAATAGGTTTTGGACCCTTAAACGTTGTGCATGGGGTATCAAGTCTGTTTTCTAACATCATGTCGGATTGGTGCACGACTGGGATCGTAGAAAGATAATAGAGTGTCTACGCATACATCAAGAGGGTGGTTGTGAGTGCAGATTCATACCACAACCAACTCCAAGCAAAAATCGTCTGCACTAATGCTCAATGGGGACCACAACAATCTGATTTTTCCTTTTTCAGATCAAAATCAGACCAAATCAGCCAAACAGACCAATACCTCCATGTTGGGCAACATGGGGTAGCGGAGGGTTCGTTGGGAAGGTGGTAAATGACAGCAAGTGGTGGCAAGGCCACTAGGTGGTGATGCTGGGCAACATGAATGATGTTGGGCAATAGCACCGGGAGGCAGTGGAGCCACTAGGCAAAAGCAGTGTCGTTGGGCGGTGGCGGTGCACGAAGGGCTGACGGGTAGGGGAGGATCAAGGGTATAGGCTTCGGTTTAGGACCACGCTTTGATACCATGTTAAGGGAAAATGAGTTGTTTATACATAGAGCCCAAGGGTTCTCTTCTATAAAAGAGCTAAACCCTAATGAGTAAATTACATAATAAGGATTGAAAAATAAATAAACTGGGAAAAGAGTAACATGAAATAAAACTCTCAACGATAAAGAATGTCGAATCAAAACAAATAACAAATATAAATAATAATATTATGAACGCTCAGATTTAACGTGGACTCTACCCCCAAGAATAGGATGAAATTATGAGAGAAAGCCTTAAAGGGACGGATCATTTATCGCCATCTCTCAATGAGTACGGGGTTTACGGGGCTTCTTATACAGCCCCACAAATAGATCGTAGTCACACTCATCGATGATGTGAGACTAAACATGAGTTGAGGCCCCGTTGTTACATACTTGATACTCCAACACTTCCCCTCAAGGTGGAGCTGAGAAATGTACAACTTGCAAAAAAAGAAAATATACAACACATCTCCACTCGATACATTTAGGAGAGATAAGGATAGGCATCCGCTTGAATTAGTTGATGCTGGTATAAGACCTCGTACGAGGACGGGTCTGCGACAATTAGGTCATGCCTGGAGTAAAATCGCTATGACAATCAAGCCATGCGTGGAGTAGAGTCATTGTAGAGGAAATCCAGAGAGGAGTAACAGTCGATGCTCGATGAAGACGGATGATAGCATTAGTAATCTGAAGTGTCGGTCTGTCATGTAGTAGATAAGGAATAGAAATCTCAGACGATCTCCAATAGAGAAGTTCATCCAAAGTTGTCGGGAACAGCCATCCGACGATCAGGGATAGGCAAGGCCCAAATTTTTGGTTTTGGTCACCATTTCGGTGACCAACCGAAACGGATTTTCGGTCGAATTTCGACCGAAATCTCGATCATTTCGATCATTTTTGTACCAGGGCCCCGTATTTCTCATTTCGACCATTTCAGTCGAATTTTGATTTCGACAAGATATAAATATTCGAGAAAAATTCGACCGAATTTTGCTGAAATTTGAGGCCACGGGGATAGTCACCATATGTAGAGTTGTCATCCTCTATGCAGATCTCAAAAGTCATAGAGGCTTATCTGCCTCCATTGGACCTCTTCTATACTTGAACCCAGAATGGCCTCTCCAGTTTTTTATGACGGCATGGAGTCGCTTGTATATGACGGCATGGAGTTCTGTAGATAGTAGATACATTGCAAATAGAAGAAAATGCCCTCTCTCACTCCCCCTTTTTCCCATACTTGATAGAATAGGAATATAAATCTCAAGTTGAGTGAAACAAAATGAAACATGTATTTTTTTCTTTTTGTACCCTTTTTGTGTTTTTTTGCTCCTTTTTTGCACAAATCATCCTTCTCTTTTTTTTAGTTGTTTCCTTTTTTCTAAGCTATTCTCTCTTCTTCTTTCCGTACTGCATCTTCTTATACAATTCTTTATTTTTTCAAAACCCATCTCTCTTTCTTCTTTCGAAACTCACGAGCCTTTTTTTCTTCTTCAAAACATCCGCCCTCTTTTTGTGTGACTTTTTTCAAGTATGGCCCAATTGGGCAAAAAAAATCTCCTTAATTTTTTCAAGCAACAGTACAGGGCCCATTTAAATGGTTTGGTGGTAGTATGATGTGCCTACCACCCAAAAGACCACCCAAAAGACCAGGGTTCAAATCCCCCTTGTGGGGTTGCGTTAGGTAGTCAACAGCTAGTGTAAAAATAATCGAATCTTTCAACATGGAATTGAGCAAGAATCCATGTAGACGACCCTACTTATAGTGGGAGAAGGCTTCGCCGTTTTTAGCGGTACAGGGATCATTTCTTCTTTTGCCTGATCCTCTTTTATTTTTCAGCCCACTTCATTTTTTGTTTCTTTCAGAAACAAGATCAGTAGGCCGACCGGACCGGACAGAGAGGGTGAAAATAGCTGGGAAATAAAAAAAACATGGGCTTGGGAGCCCAAAGTACAAAGGCAGCAATCCCACTTTCTCTCTGCCTTTCATTTCTAGGGCTCCAGCAGCGGAAGCAATCAACATATGGAGTCCCTCCGCCTCACTTATTCATGGTTGAAGTCGTGCTTAGCTATTAATTCATGACGGTCCTACAATTGCTTCTGAGTACCTAGTTTGCAGGAGAAGACCGGCGATGGGAGGAGGTGATGTCAAGGGTTGACGACAATCTATGGTGCCAGATGGTGTCTCTCGTTGATGCCAATTGGCTGCAAGTGCAGGATGTGCAGCAGCTCCTCTGCTCGATGGATTCCAAGTGCTACTCGAAGACATGACGGCATCTCCAACGCACTCCAGCCTGAACCGTGGGTGCTACAAACGTAGTTGTATCCACGATCAAATGCAGATAAGATCGCTCGGGGCTGCAGCTTCGATTACGATATGGTAGAAGCGATCTCAGCATCAGCAAGGAGCCATTTGGGATGTAGTTGGCGTCTATTTGTGGTGAAGGGTTCAATAAGAACCCAAACTTTATTCTTGATAAGATTCTCCATGGGGACATTAGAGATCTAGGGTTCCAATGGGAATCCATCACGCATGATAGAACTGTGATCGGTGTGGTGCATCCTAGAGAAGGTGTGGAGGCGTGCAGGGGTGTTGTATGTGCGAATATCATGCGTGGAGAAGTGGCCTGGAGATCTAGGGTCCTGGGAACCTTCGAATTTCTTGAATCTTGGCCATGGCCTGACGTCGTGAGATATGGAGTCACCGCAAATTAGGGTTACAAAAATCCTAGTTCTCCTTTAAGTTCGGCGATGATAGTCTTCAGAACATTAAACAATATGAATAATAATCAACCTTAAAATTATAATTAAACCATGGAATGCAACCGCTCTGATGCCATGTTGAAATACAAAGAACACGGAAGCGGAATCAAAGCAAAGAACATAAAAATATAATAAAAGTATGAAAACTCATATTTAACGTGGAACTCTACTCCCGAAGGACAGGGATGAAGCCACGGAAGAAGACCTCAAAGGACTGGATCGCTTATTGCAATCTCTTAATAACAACAGTGGGTATGGGGCTTCTTATATAGCCCCACAGACAGACCAGAGTCCCGCAGAGGTGTAGGTAATTGGATCTACCAACACTTGCCATTTCACTCTTAATGAATAAATTCATAAAAATATCAAATCCAATAATACTCGTACATTTAACGAGCTTTGCAATGTATCGAGCAAGATAAATGGATAAGTTTCAAGGTTTCTCATTCTTCCATTTATTATATGTTATACACATAACATAAACTTTTTGACACATTTAATCATATTTTTATGTACAAAATATTTCAAAGACATATATGTAATGTTTTACCCCACTTCAATGGTTTGGCGGTGGTACAGTGTGCCTACCACCCAAAGGACCAATCCGCCCTAGTGGGGCTTGTGTTAGGTAACCAACAGCCAACGTAAAAAATAGTCGGGTCTTTCAACATGGATTTGAGCAAGAATCCATGTAGCCAATCCTATTTAAAATGGGAGAAGGCTTTGCCATTTTCTTATATATGTATTGCTTAATTCTTTCGCAACATTTATAGACAATGAATACCTTTTTTATTAAATGAAAATGTGGTAGAAAGGAATATGAAGTTGTTATATCTTCTCTTTTGACATTCTTATCTTTATTATTTCAATATATCTTATAGAGCTAAGTATAATATGTTGAGCCGAAAATATATAATTACATTATCATATATAATTATAGTTTTATGATATTTTTCTCTATAAACGGAGGCTTATACCTCGACTCGATTTCGAGGAAACACATCATTCTACCTTTTTTTTCAAACCTTGTTAGTACCGAGCAATTGATCCATCAGGCTAATATTTCATTGTGAATAGCTATCTGGATCCAACCAACTTGTTGCAACCAAATGGATCAACAAGTTAGCGTATTGCGTGAAACAAGCGTAGACATCTCTTCTTCCATTGCTAATCGTCGTATGGAGTCATGAAGTGTCTCATTATAATTGCGAGTCTCAGAAAATTGTCTATAAGAAGACACGAAGCATGAAAAAGACACGGTCGTCGAAATAGGATAGTTGGTGCATTACTATATCTGCTTTCTAAAAGGTATGGAGATTTATTGTATCACTTGCTTGGCTATATGTAGACCATGTTGTGTCTATAGAGGCAGAAATGCCACCAATATATAAAACTTCAGCAGAATGGCATACTTGAGGGAGAGGTGATGCCATCTCAGAAGGGGTGAGCCTCTGCTGATATGTGTCCATGTACAGGTCATCCTATGGAATGGGAACAAGAATAGGAGCCGTGTCTAAGATAGGAGGTGGAGAAGGCACGTGTGTTCTGAAACTGGAATAGAAAGGAAGTGACTCAAAGAATGTAACGCATTGTGTGTCATAGCATCGATATACATTCTAATTACTAGTGTATCCTAAGGACACACATTCGACTTTCGGCTGGCAATTTATCTCGACCGAGACCAAGGCGGTGAACAAAGGCCACATACCCAAACACTATTAGAGGAATATGGAATACTCCTTTTTTAGAGAGAATCTCAATGGGAACCTCATCATCACACGAAGTGGAGGGCATAGGATTGATGAGAAACGTCATAGTAAGGATGGCACCTCCCCAATATGTTGAAAGAACATGATACTCAACGAGTAATGTATGGGTGAAATCAAGAATATGTTGATGTTTGTGCTCGGCACCCCCATTTTGTTAAGGAGTACAAGCATAAGTGATTTAATGTATAATCCCTTTTGTAAACAAAAAGGATTGCATTTCATAAGAAAGGAATTCTCTAGCATTTATATCCAAAAGTTTGACATAAGCATCAAATTGAGACTTTATTTCATTGATAAAGCGTACTATAGTGTAAAAAACATCATATTTATTTTAGAAGTTCCATGAAATACGAGAGAAGTCATCCACAAGTAAAGATAGTATATGTTTTCTAGGCGATCAAGATATCGGTTGGGTCCACATACATCAAGATGAACAAGCTCAAGGAGTACACTGGAATGGACAGTATTGGAAGACGAAAAACAATGTTAGTGATGCTTCCCAAGTTGGCAAGTCTTACGCTCTAGGTTGATAGTGTGAGGGAACTGGGGAATTACCTGATGAAGCTTCTGGAGAGATGGATGTCCTAAGCATCAGTGTCAGATAACACATGAAAAACTGGAAAAATGAGTCCCAAAATATGCAACGATACCAAATGGCTGAACAAGGTGGTAGACCACCCCCTTCTTCATGCCATGCACCAATCGTCCTCACACTCAGTATGCCCTGAAAGATACAAGAAACAACATCAAATATAGCTCAACGGTTAAAATCCTTGCAGATATGACTGACAAATAAAAGGTCGATAGGAAACGCATGAACAAATACAACATTGTTGAGCTTGACTTTGGGGGTGAGATGAACATCCCCTTTTCCTTGAACCAGGGAAACTCTGATGTCTACAACTTAGACAATTTGTCCCGGATGGACTTGTCGCATTTGATGTACAAGAGTCCCTCTCTCCACATAGGTGTGTAGAGCATGGGATCGAATTTCGGACAAATTTCGATTTTGGCAGGTGGTCCAAATTCGGTTGAAATGGCCAAGACTGAAATCCGGGGGGCAGTTCAACAACCGATCGAAATGACCGAAATTTGGGTCAAATTTCGATCGAAATTCGGTCGAAATTTCGTTTCAATCGAGTCACTGAAAAGATGACCGAAATCGAAATTTGAGGCCTTAGTGTGGAGCATCTATATCAAGTAACCGATCTATTTTTGCAATTTTTTTGGCGGAGTAAACATAGATACATGTGTGTATGATAGCAGCAATCTTCGGATGGTCACCTCGATGTGAGTGTGAAGTATCCCCAAATTCGTGCTTGTTTAGACATTGCATTATATCTTCAAAGTCCCCTTTTGGGACTATCACAAACTGGCCACCACCCTCAATAATGACAGCTCGAGCAGTAGGGTTGGATATCCATGTTTATTGTAGCAAATTGCTTTAGAATGACTTATTTTATTGCAGAAAATACATTGGATCATGATGTGTCCTCGTCCTGTCATGGAACGACCACGGCTACTGTGTGGGCCATGACCTCCTCGTCCGAATGGAGCAGTAAGAGTAGTGATTTTTCCATGAACATCCTTACTAGCGTAGTGTGGAAGACCGCAAGACGGTTGAGAGTATTACATGCCTCTATAACGGTTGGCATAATAGCCAGGGTGGTCATCTAGTCACATGTTGCAACATAGTCATGTCAAGGCATGCGAGTAATACTAGAATTGCCATGTGTTGACAATATAAATTTGTGTGCAGTACACGTGCATCCTAAAAACAAGCATTATATCTTTCGAATAGAGATTTAAAAAGGCATAAGTACTTTAATGGGGTGTCTTGCTTGCTTTAGGTTTAATCATATCAAAATATGCATGGAACATCATGTTCGATTTTTTTGATTGCTCGTTTGTGCCTTTTAGTGAAGTCTACATCTCATGGGCACTTGTATAATAGGGCAATCCATCTGTAATTATGTCAATTATGTTGACCATGTTCTATGAGCTCACCATTCCATCATCATTGGCCCAGGTTGCATTCTTGCATGCCTTCATTGTAGGTTCGAGATTAAGCAAAATATGATCATTATCGTTTCCTCGAACGATCATCACAAACATCTGTGACCATTTGGGATAATTGGTCTCGTCTAATTTGGGGATCGAGCCAAATGAGGGTATGCAGTGGGATGAGCATCGGGACAGATTAGGTCAGGTCCCGTATGGCCCGGCCATGACCGTCCATTCATTTTTTCTGAGTTACAGCCCAAGCCAAGGTCCGACCAACAATGGTATGGGTTGGGCCATCTTGGTCTGGTAACCTCGTCCAGTTCTAGATGGGGCGAGTTTTGATATCAGAAAAAAGAATGCAAGGAATCAAGTCTGATTTATTTCTATTGGAATATGTTCAGTATGTGTCACTTATGTGGGATATGGGTAAATGGATCCATCCAGGATCCATTTACTACATCTAATTGTTTTGTCCCACATTGACCATCTGTGGGATGTGGAAACTCAGTGGGGTTATATAAGAAGTCCCTCAACCTCCGTATCAGTTGAGAAAATGCAATGCAACATATGGCCCTTTGAGCTCTTCTCCTGTGGTTACATCATGCTCCTTAGGGAGGAGGATTTCACATAAAATCTTGTTGTTCCTTAATGTTTTATTTTTTTCTCTGATATGCTTTCGCATTCTTATTTATAATATGGTATCAGAGCGGGTTCAATTCTCGAGGAGTATTTTTCATCATTTGTTCGAGATTCGATTTTGGTGTTTTGAAGATTATTATTATATTCTGAAGATTGTGTATCAATTCTTGATATTGTTCTTAAAGATTTTATTACATTTGCTTCGGTTCAAGTTTTGGTTCAAGAACTCTAGGGTTTCTGAAACCCTAGATCTACAGTCCAAGCCTCGTTCCAAATCCAACCGTAGGATCCCATCAACACCGCAAGATCAGCAGTGGAAGCAATCCATCGATCGATAAACTCTGGCCTATAGTTCTCAAAGTCTTCTCCACACAGTGAGTCCCTCGATGCCCTTCTCAATACTCCAGGAGGAGCATCTCACCCTCCAGGTGGCTCCCATCCAGCATCTTTCAAGTCTCGACGATCACATGCGACGTCGCTCCTCTCAGTTGGTATTCTTCTCCGGATCCAGTTCGGTGGTGGTGCTCGCTACAACATTAGCACAGCGGAAGCGTAGCGGAGCCCTCCCCTATCCATACACTGCAACCACCAGCGCTCGTGCAGCCCATGCGAAGGTTGTTGCTCCTCTTTCCATCTTCAGCGGGAGCAAGAGGCCACAGGAGGAGCCTCCTTCCAACAGGTGGAGGTGACAGCGATCCTCTCCTCTCGATCTCGCACAGGCGAGATCTCCTCCCCACCTTCCGTGTACAGGAGAAGCCCTAGGCAAGCCCCACACCATGTGGCGCCCTTCTCATTCTCCACCCGAAGAGCTCCCAGGTGAGGAGCCTCTCCTCCTTGGCGACGGCGATTCCCATTGTGTTCGAAATCAACAATGGCAGTGGCGCCGCCCTTCTTTCTCCTCCAGATCAGTACCTCTCATATTCGACATCCTCTTCCAGCAGGTGACGATGGCCACAACCTCAGTTGTCGCTCCATGTGGTATCCTCTCGAGGAGCTGAGCCCTTATCGAGGATGGCGAGCGTTCGAAGAGAAGGTTCCCAAGCAGAGAATCCTAGATAAAGACACCAAGTCCAATTAAATCGTGATTTCTTTATAAAAATTTGTTTCGTTTCTCTTGCTGCTTTTGTAAGGACCCAAATGGACCAAATGAAAATTAAAGAGAGAGAGAGAGAGGGTTGCAACATCAATTAGAAAAAGGAAGATAATTCGGCTAAAAAATGGATTTGCTAAGAAAAAATGTCTAAAAAAAAGAAAAGATGTAAAAAATGAATGAACGTCCTATTTAAAAAATAGAAGGAAAAGCCGAAGAGAAAAAAATGTATGTGGCTTATGTGATTCATGTTTCCTCATTTTCATGTCTCCTCCCAACTTTGTCGATGTCATTGTTTTCCGACAAGTATGGGAGAAAGGGGGAGTATTGTGTTGAGTTCTACGGTCATGATGATTCTAATTTAGATTCGAATTCTCTAGTCAGAGGCAGGTCAGATTTTCCAGACTCTACAATTCAGTTTCGACTCTGGGGATTGGTTCAAAGTACAAGTTCGAGGCATTCCATAATTGAGTGACAATTTCTTCGAGTTCTCCAGAGAGAGACTCCTTTTTAGGCGTACACGTGTGCAATCTTTTTATGTGGAGCCCGTCTTTTGTTTTTGGTCTCAGAGTTTTCATGTGTTCCATATGGACTACATAGTAAAGATATCATTCCCTATGCCATGTGGGCTAGGGTTTTCATGTGGTTTCATAAGGACTCCAGAGTAGAAATCCCATTCTCTGAGCTAGTATGGGAGATACCCAGTTCTCCGATGAGGAGACGTTTCAGACTCCATTCTCCAACGATCGTGGACTCCCGACGTGGATGTCTCCATGGCTTTTTCAGTTCTGTCCTTTTCAGATATGGAGCAGTTGTCCACATGATGAGACATGCTAGAGTTCTCCAGGTGGAGACTCATTTTCAGTTGCAGTGACTCGGACAGGCGCAGTTCAGAGCACATGCTCTCCGACGAGGAAATTCAGTTTGACTCACACTCCAGCTCATTTGTTCCTCCTCATCTGCATGACATGAGAAGCAATGTCCTCGACAGTAGTTGACAGTTGTGTTTGCGTTGAGTTGATATTGTCCGTAGTGTCTTGTAGTGTGGGTTTGAGAATTCTTTCTGTTTGTCCAAGCTAAGCATTGCATGCTCCATCTTGAGGGGGAGTGTTGGAGTATGTTGAGTATGCGTCACTTATGTGGGAAATGGGTAAATGGATCCATCCAGGATCCATTTACCACATCCAGTTGTTTGGTCTCACATCGATCGTCTATGAAATGTGGAGACTTAGTGCGAGCTATATAAAAAGCCCCCCACCCTCTATATCAGTTGAGAAAGTGCAATGCAACATATGGCCCTGAGGCTTTCTCCCGTAGTTTCATCTTGCTCCTTAAGAAGTAGGGTTCCACATAAAATACTGATGTTCTTTAATGTTTTATTCTTTTTCTCTATTATGCTTCTGCATTATTATTTTCTAACAATTTCCATTGTCATAATCACATGTTTTAGAGCATTGCAGTCTAAATATCTCCTTCAAAAATCACATTCATCTCAATCAGTGGTACCTTCTTAACACCCCCTCTGTACTCAAGACCCATACGAAAACCATGTTCTACATCATGTCCTCATCCTTTTGAAGATGTGCAAATGTCAGGAACATTAATTAAAACCCTTTAAAAGAATAAATCCAACTACATGAAAGCTGCAATTAAATCAATCAGATCCATATCCTTTACAATTAGATTCCAACATGTGGTTGTTTGAACTACTTGTGTTTTAGAAAGCAAGTGATGCACTATGAGCAATAAAGCAAGTTGACGTAAAAGAATGCAATTAAAGCGAGGGAAAAGGTGCAAAGATGTTAGACTACCTCGATGCTCCTAGTTTTCTCATCATTGGAATCAGGCAGTCATCCCAAGCTCTTACACCTAGAGATTGTCGTCTCAATGCTGAAAAAGAAGGAAAGATGAGTGCTCTGTGCAAATGCAGAGAAACCTAATAAGGGTTTTCATATACAGAGAAAAACATACAGAGAAGAGAGGAGAGGGCTCTGGGTCAAGACGACAATAGGAGGGGGTAGGGGTCAGGACAGAACCGGAAGATGGAGAACTTGAAGGTGGGGCGGCACAGATCAAGTGGAGAAGAAAGCAGAGGAGATCGGGTCCTCGAAGTCGAAGAGTTTCAACTTTCGAAAAGGGGGACCGATTTGGGTAAGGTCGATGGAAAACATGGGATGCGTCAGTTAGGGTTAGAATTGGTTAAGGTCGAGCCATGGTCAGACCGAATTCGGGTTGTGAGTCGGGCCACTATACGGACCGAAAACCGGGCTTCGGGTTCGAGCTAAGTGAAACCCGAGCATGGCCTGATATCTCAAATGGGCCAAAATTAAGGCCCATGCATACCCATTACATGCTCAAGCACGGGCCTAGGTCGGGTAAATCGGGTCGGGCATCGGATTAATGTGAGTCGATCCTACATAATGCTCAACCCTAATAGGCTGCTGACACTACCTCCCTCGTATTCCTACAGTGCATGAGATGTCACTTTAGATTCGATCATATCTGAGTTCACCAAGCCTGCTTGTAAGCAAAAAATTAGATGGTAGTTGTTAAGATCATATCGAACTGTGATTGATCAGAGTTGCCGAAACATTATCAACTAGACCTCGTGGGGGTTGTGATGCATCGTGAAGACAGAAAGAATGCTTCTAATGCAGTTCTTTTTTGTACAAAATGCTCAAGTGTGCAGTTAAGGTTGGTAGTGGCTAAGGGACAAAAAATTCGCGCGAACGAGATGTTGTGGCAATGAAGGCCCGGATGGGAGGTAGGCAAGGAAGGAGGAACGCGAGGTAGGGCATTGGGAGCTAGAGTTCGGCGCAATGGGGGTTGGGGCCTGGCGGTAGGAGTTTGGGGGTGAAGGGTGGGATGTCGGTGTGGGGCTAGGGCATGGCAAGAGGCAAAGTCTGTGTGGGAATGGGAGGCTGAAACTGCAACGGTGCTCTTCGAGGTGGAGGCGGGCGGAGAGGTGGACCGCAGGAAGGGGAAGAGGTAGGCGGCATGGTTGAGTGGGCATACCAAGTTGAAATCGGAATGAGAGTTACTATTTTATTAAGAGAACTTTAGAAGCCCTTATATAGATGAAGACCAAGGGCTACGATTACAAGGACAGATGCATCTCCACTCAAAAACTAAGGTTAGGATTTACAATATAGCACTGAACACTTCTTTACATGTCTCGAATCTCCTTCAACACGCATATCATCCCCCACCAGGAAATGTATCATATTATGCATGCGCCTCTCGCGTGCAATCCAATGGCGGAATTTGGTGTTCATGTTCCACTCCTTGATCCATATATGTCTTGAATTTCGAATTACATTTTGTTACTTGGTACTTATCCTCATTTATGATGATTTTCTGAAACATTACCACCTCTTTAGTTCCTTCTCAACCACCTCTCTTACATCTTTGACCTTTTGTAGCCTTGAAGCTTCAAATTCAATGGCAGAATGGCATTCTCTTTGTAACTCCCAAATCCTCTCTTTTAAGTGCAAAATCATCCACGTAGGACGATCAAATTCTAAGCTAATCGAGCAACGATTGAGCTCATGTACTAGATAGAAGAACACGGATCAGCTGTCGAATCTCTAAAGTCATCCTCGAGAAACCGAAATCTCTTAAACATGAAAAGGGACAAGGTATAATCCCCTCTTTTGAGTCCCAAGCCAACGGAGTGTGATTGGATCTTGACCATTGTCATGAAGTAGTAGTAGCTAGGGGGAACCTCCAACAATTCAACGGATGCCAGGAAACGGTCAAGCCTCGAGGGATACCCGGGGTTTATCCATGCATAGTGAATATATGTCGTATCAACAACTTCCAATTGCAGTTCACCCACAAGTTCAATAAAGTCACAAGCGTGTGAATCTTGCCCCTCGTGGAGACGACGACGATCAAAAGAAAGCAATGTTGCACTAAAATTTCTATCGACGAACCATGCCTCGACCAAGAATATTTCTCTAACCTCATGGAGCCCAATCCACAAGCAAGACCTCGGAGATGGGATGGTTGGAACATAGATGCATGAGATAACCAATGATTGATGAATCATTTTGCCTTATATAACACACAAGTGTCTATAGTTGCACAAACCTACCCTTGAGTTCGAAGATAAATGAGTACGTTTTATTCCTTCGTGCAATAAATGTTCCCTTCATGATGCCAACCGCATTTGTTACTCTAAAATCTGAGAATGTTGGTACCCCCATAGACTCTTGCAGGAGATTCATCCAGTCATGTCTTTGTCCCTTGCAGCAAGACAATGTCATTGTACAACCCACGCATGAAAGAGCCTACAGATCTGCATTTTTTTGAATTACCCATACCTCTAACATTTCAAGAGATGATCTTCATGGAGCAATTTTTTTGCACGTGGTTGGACCCACGCCCGACATCTGAGCAATGGTCCTGCAAAGTAGGACCTTCATGTATTTAGGATATCAATATGGGTGTATCCATCGGGTACCCAACTCAAAACCGATCCTTTAAATGACCCGAAACATGTTCCATTTATTTTTAAATGAGTTTGAGTTTGGAACTTACTACCCATGCAGGTAGGGCTTCGAGTTTGGGATTCCCTTATGGGTATTACCCGAACCCGAACTCGTCCCAAACCCCGAATACATATACATACACATGTACATGCACGTGCACATGCACACGCATATATATATATATATATATATATATATATTTGAATAAGAAAACGGGGGAGCCCTCCCAAGGCGGGATTCACCACACCAAAGTATTCATTAATTAACGAAAAGATACATCAGCTGGATATCCAGAAATTGTACAGAGCATATACATCAGATGCATATATATATATATCCATGTGTGTGTTTATGTATTTCACGTTATTCAAGCTAGCAAACATGACACATCTCTAATCATTTTCAATCCACTTATATAAAAGTCTAGCTATTTCTCCCCATTCATTTCCAGATTTAGAGTCATCTATTTCTATGTATCTCTAATATACATATATTTTTAATCCAATAGAGGCAAACCATCCAATTAATATAAGCTCATGGTATTCTTTGCACCTATGTTGCATATATTTGATGCCCCCACACTGACTTCACACAATATATATTTCCCACGATCTATATGTCAACATATTATGCATCTTGAATATTTCAGTTCAATATATATCCCAACCATCCTCAAATAATTTACTCCTGTAATTGATTTATTATTGATTATATATTCGATGTGTAAGTGAAGTTTCTATAACCTATTTGATTATCTTTTTTGTGAGAATATATTGTAAGGTTAATGTAGCATTGATTTTATACTGGATGCCCATTGGGTACACGCCCATTGGGTACATGGATACGCTATGGGTATATGGGTATCTGCTGACAACTGCCTAATTAAAAGACGGGTGGAGTTTGGGTAGTGATTTTATAAATGAGTACCGGTTTGGGGATGTATACTAATACCCACCCTGAACCTGACCTATTGACATCCCTAAGTTCGATCACTTCGATTTGCTGCAAGTTCAGACTTTCTGCAGTCCGACCTAATCCAGTCACGGTGATTATCTACACCCCCATGGTGTCCAACTCCTCTACAACTGCACTCAATGTTTGTGACGAGGGCACACGTCTCCTCTTTCTATAATGCTAAATATTTTTGCCCTAGACAACTCCAACGACAGAGATCTTAGAGGATGTTGTTGGGGAGGTAATAGCCTTCATCGTCAAGGAACTCTCACTGTCAGCTCCAGTAGCCCCTGGCTAACTCTTGACTCGTAGACAACATGGGGACAGGCCTAGTCTCCCCAAGTTCAGGTATGATGACATCATGAACAATCTTAAGGTCCTCCAATATGGGGCGTTCTCCAGTGCCCAAAAAATCCAATTTGAGGACCTGAACTGCAGTCGGATAGGGCACCAATTCAAAAAGGTAAAACCAGTTCCCCAATAGAATGCATATGCGAGTCGGGTCTGAAAGAGAGTATGAACCCCGACTCTTGATGAGCACCTCCTTCAGGCATTGACTCAACAAAACCCTGAATCACATTAGTAGCCGAAGATACTATATACTCTCAAAAGACACTCAAAGAGACAACCAAGGAGTATGCGCCATAGTTCATGTGATAAATTGGTTGGCAAACAGTGTGGATTTGTCCGTTGCAATTAATCTTATATATAAGGAGACTTCCAAGGAGATATGGTGGGAGTTATCTCAAACACATACCCAACAGACAGTCAAATCACGTATTGATGATATCTACATGTGGATCTCGTAGATCTTTCAAGAGCTCCTCTCTCATTCAATACTACTAGCACAAACGAGGCTCTATGAGGAGCTTGCAATCTTCCAGTCAGTTTGTGCCATACAGATGAAGAAGTGGGAAGAATGGCAGGAATACATGTTCTTTGATAAATTAGACCCTCATTATCATATAATGAAGGATCAGTTCCTTAATTCTAACATGATCCCTTCTTTCCATGTGACTTTTGAATGTCTTCGACAACTTGACAATACTCTTGGTCAGTTTGTATCTTCCTCTAGTTTTCGATTCAGACTACATAGAACATAGCTTTTCTTACGTCCACAAGACATGATGTTGTTCAAGATTTCATGGTAGCAGAAGACGTGACACTAACCATGGTCGTGGACATGGTTTTCCTCCTCATATTCACCATAATAGGTTCAGTCATCCTTTTGACATAAGGTGGGCAACCTCGTACTAGAAAACCAAGCTTCTGGAGGATCTGATGATTTTCACACCACTATTGAGATGACAACAAACCCAGGATTCTTCAAAGTACCCTAATATTATGCAGCTCTCCTCTACAAATTACCCTAATATTATGCAGCTTCTTCAAAGTAATCTTGCTCCTATTGAGTCTGATGTTGTTCCATCTGCTAGTATGATTACTACTTCATGCACGAAGGCCAATACCACATTTGCATATCCTTCTATTTTTTATGGTGCTTCTACTCATCTAATTGGTGAAGGTAGATTCCTAATCCTCACAACTATTTGCACCTCTAAAATACATGCAATTGGCTAACTTTGTTCTTTCCACTATTACCTCTGTCGATAGCATGAAGTCCTCATCCATACTTAGATCATACAGAGTATCCTGTGAACCAAATTTCATTTGAACTTATTATCTATGTATAGATAATCTTGTAAACTCAATTGTAGAGTGTTTTGTATGAGTACTTTTGCTATGTAGATATTTGGTGGGAGTCTTCAGAAGGATGGTCTCTATTATCTTAGATTCTTAATGTTCCCAATGACTATGTGTTCGTTGGACCTACCTCAATCTATGTTAATCCATTCAGAACGATCCTCGTTAAAGACTTGACGCCTTTCGAGTGTTAAGCTCATTTGTTAATAGATAATCTTGTTAACTCAATTGTAGAGTGTTTTGTATGAGTACTTTTGCTATGTAGATATTTGGTGGCAGTCTTCAGAAGGATGGTGATGAATCTGCGATTCGTCACTCTAAAAGTTGAAAATAGAGCTTTGTTCCCGAGTAATTAGCTGCATATTTCCCCTTATATTGCATAATTAGCATTCATACATACATTGATAATATCAGCATTTTATGCATTAAATAAGAAGTCAATTTCACTTGTAAATATTCACCTGTATATTAGATAAAATACCTTATTTGTATATATTTTATACTAACTCCAAATCCAATAAAACCAACTCTATAGTGTATGTATTACTAACACTAATTAAAGAAAAATATCAAAAAAATACTAACTTATAAAATTACCCAATAAAACCCCAATCCAAATTTGAAATCATGAACCTTAAAATGTGCATATCTCTCTCATACAGCCTCTGAATTAGGTCTACTAAATTTTAAAGTAATATACATTCCAAGACCTTTGAAACAAGACCAATTTCATTAAAATCGGAGCTCGTATGCAAAACTTGGGTTTTGGGCCCTTTTTGTATATTGTACATATTGACCGTTTTGCCCCTGTATTTTACCATTTCATTTTCCTAATTATTAAAAATCCAAAAAAATAGATTAAGTTGTAAATATTCTTCTCATATTTTCTCTATTTTTATTTTGATTTTTCTCTTATTGAAAAATGACAAAAAAATTGCAAAAGGACAAATGTGGTATTTTATACCTATAAGGTACCACCCAAAAATACACTTTGTACAGATGATTTCATTTAATTTTCGGTCATTCACGAAAGTTGTAGATCTCGTCGAGACGAGCAACTTTCGTGTTGATCACTTTTTTATTTAATCCCTTTTGTTATTTCTTTTTGAATTTTCTTTACATTTAATTTTTGAATTTTCTAGAAGCGACATGTGGCCGCTCCTGGAGCCGCTACATGTCACCCCTTTTTATTATTATTTTCGGATTTATTATTATTATACATTAATTAAATGAACGCCACGTGACCGCATCCGAGCGCGCCAAGTGGCGCCATCTCATCTCCCATCTACCCATTCCACCCCACTCTCCCTTGGCTTGAGGAGGAGGCAACCAACGACGGCCACTCCACACCCCACCCCCTCCGCCTTCTCCATCTCTTCTCCAACCTCCTCCTCCTCTTTATATTCTCCCATCCTCCCTCATTCATCTCCATCCACCATTTTTCCAAAGAGAGGAAGCAAGCTCCGACCACCTTAGGTGACAGCTAAGGTATCATCGTTCAGCGACGACCTTCAGTCTTCTGGCGAGATCTGGCGAGACTTCAACCTTCACCGCTGCAAGCTTCACACGAGGCCTGCTCGAGCTCCGCTTGCCGCACGTTGAGCGATAACCAGGAGTCGGCCCTTGCCACTCCATTCTACGGGTAACTTCTTCTTCCTTATTTCTTCTTCATCTCCATTCTTCTTCATCCTCTCTCTCTCTTCGATTCATCTTCTTCCGATCACAGAATCACCAAACAAATTGCACTTTCACGGATAAATCACACGTTGCGAACGCAACGGTGATTTTTCTTGAATTTTTTGGCGATCTTTCATCAACCGATTAATCATTTATTTGCGCCCGCTAAACAAATGCATGAGAAACAGGGGATTTTGTGAAATCCCCTGTTCTGCCCTCCCTTATTTATGCTCTCTCTCCCTACTTCTTCTTCTTCCTCTTCTCCTTTCCTCCACCCTCCACGTCGCTCACCTTCGGCCAACGCCACCACCGCCGTCGCCGCGTTGCTGCCTCTGCTCCAACGACCCTTGGTCGTGTGTCGGCCAAACTCGCGACTCCCAACGCCGCCGCGACCACCTCCGGTCGCGCGTCCTTCAACCCAACCGCGAAAGCCCTCCATCGAGCCGCCTGCCCATTGGTGTAGCCCTCGTCCTTGCTCCTCCACCCTCTAGTCGTGTGTCGACGGAGGTGGAGGTCGTCAGCCGTAGCGCCCCCAGGCGCGCCGCCCCCTCGTGCGTCTCCTCAAGCTCGCGGCCACCGCCGCTCCAGCCCCTCTGTGAGCTCCTCCAGCAGTCCCCCCCTCCTCTCCACACCACCGCCCCGCGCGGCCTGACCTCCGCGCCCTCGGAGCCCCCGCGTGCCCCGCCCCTCCAACGTCGGTCGCCTCCGCGATGGGCCGCCCCTCGCCAACGTCAAGCCTCCAAGCTCCCCTGTTTCATGCCAAGAAACAGAGGAGTGTTATCGGATAATAAGACAAAAATGGTATTTGCAAAGGGGACACTTGCACCCCTTTGCAAGTTTTTAAAAAAAATTCAAGTTTCCGGTAATTGTATGTGGTTGGAGTCGTTCCAAGTTCCCCTGTTTCAAGCCACAAAACAGGGAAGATTTATCGGACAAATGGGCATTTGCAAAGGGGACACTTGACACCCCTTGCAAGTTATCAAGGAAACTTTTACTTTCCGGTAATTTCATTCAAGTCCCTGTATTGCATGGCATTGCATCCATAGCATTTGTCATTTATTTTCTTTGCACTCATACCCCTGCATTTGCACGTTTATTTTATTGTCATTTTGTCATCCATTTTTAATTCCGAAAATTGCATTATGTAGCATACATTATCCTCTTCATTATGTGATGCTTGGCATATTATTGTAATATCAATGGATTTTTCTATCAATTAATTGGTTCAATTTTGCTATATTTTGCCCATTGATGCTTGTTAATTGATAGTAATTTTTCTGTGACTCCAAAAATTCCCCAAAAATCACAGTAGATCTAGGATAAGAAGTTTTACTTTGCATAAAAATTTCATCTCATTTACACGTATCTCGAGGCCTAAATAAATCATGTAGTGATTTGCTTAATTAATTTTTAATAGGTCCATTTCACATAAAAATTTAGATTGATTAATTTTCCTGGATTCTTCACATTTAGATCTATCTAGGATAATTTTGATATCTGAAAATAGTGTAATTTGATACTTATTAAAATTAAATTAGTCAAAATCACCTTGCATTCATTTTTAATTCATAGTTAATTCATTTAGTGTCAGAAAATTCTAAAAAAAATTAGAGCACCTTAATTTCATCCCATTTCATAATCTGGACAAGTTTCATAATTTTTGAACTTAATCTGAACACTTATTTGAATTAACTTGTAAAGTGGCCTGATTTTGCATGTGTCTTGCATAAAAAAAACGAAAAAGACCAAAAATTATCCCCTGAAAATCAAACATTGGACTTTGCTAAAAATTCACCTAAGGAGACAGTTGCCTCCCTGAGTTCGACCTTGGACTTCCAACCAAGTAAAAAAAATTGCCGCTCGAAATTAATTTGACTATAATTGAAAGTGTTGTTTGATCTGCTCTCATTATCCGACTGCAACGAACATTCTTAATTAATTTGAACATTAATCTGCTCGAATTAACAAGAGTAGTGGGAGGCATTTCAGATGGTCTCTATTATCTTAGATTCTTAATGTTCCCAATGACTATGTATTCGTTGGACCTACCTCAATATATGTTAATCCATTCAGAACGATCCTCGTTAAAGGCTCGAAGCCTTTCGAGTGTTAAGCTCATTTGTTTGGAAACATCACGGAACATCGTTTCCTCGTTAATCTGAATCTTATCGTTTTACACCTTTTGTTTAGTTCATTGTGATGTATGGGGACCATATCCAATCTATATTGTGTGTTTACATGTACTTTGTTGTTTTTATTGATGAGTTTTGCAAATTTTCTTCGATTGTCTTATAAAAGAACAATCAGAGCTCAATAAAATTGTTGTCTTTCTTTACTTTAATAAAAACTTCTTATTCTAAATATTAAGATGTTATGATTAAATAATGCTCTTGAATTTGTTCAGAATGAATTGAATTGTCTATTTGCTACACAAGGTGCCTTACATCAGACTTGGTGCCAGCACACCTTGCGACAAAATGTTGTAGCGAAAAGGAAGATTTTCCATCTTTTTGATGTTGCTCACTATTCTTACCCAAATGAAGGTCTCTAAAAACTTCTAGAGAAACAATGTTCTCATTAGTCATCACCATGTACCTTATCAACTGGGTCCCTTCCTCTATTCCTGGCACAGTAGCACCTTTGTCTTTACTCTATTCTAATAAGGATCATTTTTCTTTACCTCTTCGGATTTTTTGTTGCATCTCAACTGTTTATAATTTTCATGCCCATATAAATAGTCTGCTAGAGCAATCAAGTGTGCTTTATTGGGGTACTCCAAAACCGAAAAGGAACACAGATGTTATAATTATCTTGGTCATTGGTATTATATCTCCAGTCACCTTTTTTGAACGAATAAATTACTTTTATTAAGCCTACAATGGCATTCCCTTGGAGCTCCCTCCACCGCTCTAGATCTACCAAAGGACGCGCTACAAAGTTCCTAAGTCTATCCATTTGCATGATGCTCCGAACTTGCAAGATTACGAGTTTTCCTTGAGCGAAACCCTATTGCAAATTCAGATGGTCTCTCTTCCTCTACCAAGTTCTCCATTTTTCCTTATGGAAGACCGTCAAATAAGGTATGTTATATAATGTCTCACTATACAACTATTAATGGTTTGTCTAGTTGTGACAAATAGTTTATAAATACTCTTATGGTTGTACCTATACCAAGAGATCATCATATAGTTGCTGGATACTTGATGGAAACAAGTTATCGATGTGGAGATGGATACCACTATTTTTAGGGGTACTTAGAACCTAGCACAATGTCCTGCAGATGTCACTCATGTTGCTTGCAGATGGTCTATATGACCAAACATGCCATTGATGAGTCTTTATACAGGTTGAAGATCATACCAGTGGCAAAGAATTTTACTCGATATATGATGTTGATGATTGCAAATTTCTCATTTATGTCCATTGCTGCGAATAAAACTTGGTTTATCTTTCAGCTAGAGGTCAAAAATGCTTCTTTATGTTGACGTTGAAGAGGAAGTCTATATGTATCAATCGTCATCGGGTTACATCATCAATAGGGATATCAAGGCAATCGATGATCTAAAACAAAACCCCGGACCTTGATTTGACAGATTCACCACCAATATTAGTTCTCTTATCAAGTACTCGCAAGGAGAAAGATAATAAATTAAATGTCCATAAAGTGTGTAAAAAAATCCACTTAAATGCTCCGGTGGTAGTGCAGTGTGCCTATCACCCAAATGACCAGGGTTCAAATCCCACTATTGTGTGGGTTGCGTTAGGTAGTCGACAGTCAGCGTAAAAAATAGTCGAATCTTTCAACATGGATTTGAGCAAGAATCCATATAGCCGACCCTACTTATAGTGGGAGAAGATTTTGCCATTTCGCCAAAGTGTGTAAAAAATATCAAACCGGTGACTTGGAAGACTCTCATCACTTATCATATATAACTAAACTATTTGAGCATGGAAAAATAATCCAGACTGCCAACTAGAGCAATCCCCCCCCCATATCTTAGAACCTTCTCCACAATTCCATCTACTAACTCCAGTTATTACGCTGAAGTGCATCTTATACAATTGTATGATTTTGTCCACAAAATCAATTTCACGATTTTTTGGATAAAGAGGGATAACTGTTCTGAGATGGTATCAAGGAATGTAATCAAGTACCATCAAGATTTTGACCTAACCCCACCCAACAAATTGAATAACAAATCAAACCGACAAAAAAGGTGGAAGAACTTATCCTTGGGAAAGCAAAATGTACCTGCGGGGGTACCATGGCGCTCCCCTTTCGTGTCTTTCTTGTATGCATAGGAGACACTGATTTGACGATTGCAAAGGTACTGTCCATTCATGGACTGCAAAAAGAAAGGATTCATTAATAAATTTTATATCCCAAAGCAAATACAAGCACAGATATGCCAGGTCATATTCCCGAGCAATTTGGTCACCTCGATTGCCGCATCGGAAGACTCGAATGAATCATAGCTAATGAAGCCGAAACCTCGAGAATTCCCAGTTTCCGGATCGCGCATTATCTATGAAAATGCATGGTGACGGGAATTAATTCATGATAATGGTCTAACAATAGTACCTCAGATTCAAACTTGATAGAAGGTTAAACAAGAAAAGTTGAAAGTATTATGAATAAAATTACAAGATGGGGATTCAAGACAATTTTGCATTACTGTATGGAGGGAATTTTTCTTAGTATATTAGATATTTAAATTCAAATAAAAGGAAGATTTTAAGAAATTAGAAATCCCCAAACAAATATCGGGTTGTGTCATACACATTAGAGTATACAATAATGATGTATTTGTCAAATACCTGGTCTTTCTTATTAAATAAATTAATTGATAATATTAGTTTAGTTGAAATTTTTTTGAAAGATTCTTTTTTTCAAAGGTTTCATCCATGCCTATTCCATGTCTTAAGCAAGAAAAAATGAAAGTATTGTGTACAAGCATGTTAATCTAAGAATAAAATTACAAGATGGCAACTCAGGACATAATTCAAGACAATTTTGCAGTGTATCATATCAAAAGACCACAGAACGGGGCCATTAATTTCAAGAGCAAATGCATCGGAAAGACAACCACGGAAAATTTATATTAGATGTTGCCAGATTCTTGCAAGCAATATAAGATAACCCATATGGATAAAATAGCCAAGACGGTAAAAGAATTCAAAAAGCGTTTGAAGAATTCCAGCATCTAAACTCCAATAGTTTGAAATTATAACTTGTACGTTTTTTTCCTTTTCAAAAAATGTCATGTTTTTCATTGACCAGAGAAGAGGAGACTTCTAGCACAAATTACCGCATACGGAAGCTGTGAAAAGGAATGAACCGCTATTATTGATAAATGAACTCTGGTCCCATAGAGAGAGGATAGGGTTAGGGTGAGTACATAAAAAAGTACAAAAAATTAAAGAATGTAATATACCCACATGTTTTTTTATGAGAAGGCAACCGGTAGCCTCCCAAGTTGGGAGATACCGCCTATGTATCAAATTAATTAATAAAAGATGTAGTTACATTAGTGAGAAGTCCACAAATTGTAAAGGGCTTTACAATGGATAAGAGTACTCTCCGAGTAGAATATCTGATTTTTAAAAATACGGTCATTTCGTCCCAACCAGAGTGCCCACAGCGTCGCGAAGGCCTGTGAGACATCGTCAGTGGAACCACACCCCACCCTCCAGATCGACCTCCAAAACATCGTCGCATCATCAAACCGTAGCCACGTCAAGCCCAGCTCTCGCCAAACCGCGGCCGAGGTTGGACACTTGAAAAAGATATTATCCGCATCTTCTTGTTGACCATGGCACATGTCGCACATCGTGTCTTGCGCCCCAAGAAGATGAGCCCGCCTAACCTTGTCACAAATGCAGTCTCTCCTCAAGCACCACAGGAAAATCTTGACCCTACTAGGAATCCTTGCTGCCCAGATCACCCCTAAATCATGTATAAATTCCAAGTCCTGCTCCTCCGATGATTGTCGCAGCTGCTCGTACACCTTCTTCGTAGAGAGCCTCCCTTCCACCCATTCGAAGTGATCAACGTGCTCGGCAGGGGGCATCGGAAAGGTATCAGCCATCGTCGTCAACTCCGACTGCATCTTGAAAAACTCCTCCAACCTCTGTTCTGAAAGCTCGCTGATGAAATCTGGTGCCCAAGTGTCGGTCCCCCCGACCTGGCAAAGTAAGATATCCCGCGATGCCGCAAGGGCAAACAACCTCGGGAACCTTGCGCTCAACTTCCCCTCCCCAGTCCAGTCGTCATCGGAGAACCGAAACAAACGCCCATCCCCCACCTTCGGACGTATGCTATGTGCGAGATCAAGGAGGACTCCTCGGACACTAGACCAAAGAGTTGACTCCCACCGCACTCTCCCATCCTCCATCTCGCCCCTGACGCCATAGATCTTGTGGATTAGCCTGAGCACGAGAGATGAAGAGGCGCCCCAGATTTGGGCCATCCATTTTACCAGCAACGCTTTGTTCATGCATTCTACATCACGGATGCCAAGCCCTCCATCTTTTTTCCCCTTCGTCACCTCCTTCCACCCCACAAGATGAAACCTCGCCTTCTGTTGCTTGCCATCCGACCAAAAAAAGGATTTCATCAATGCCTCAATCTTCCTAGCACGCCGACAGGAAAAATACGTGTAGAATAGAAGAACAGTAGTATCGTCGATAAAACTTGTTTCAGCAAAATGAGTTTGTCCCCTAGATAAGGTGATTGCCTTCCATCCCGCCATTCTTTGTTTCATCTTATGAACCACAATATCCCAATCTGCTTTCTTCAATTTCCCATCAACCAAAGGTAAACCAAGATATGTCAGGGGTAACGACCCCAAGGGGCACCGGGTAAGACCAGCAACCGCTTCACGCTCATTGCCGCTCATCCCAAAAGTAACTACGCGGATTTGTAGTTGTTAGACACAAGCCCTGATAATTCACCAAATATACCAACCAGAATAGATGCATTCGTCGTGCGTTCTTCCGAATGCGTGTAGAACAAAAGAACAGTAGTATTGTCGATAAAACGTGTTTCAGCAAAATGAGTTTGCCCCCTGGATAAGGTGATTGCCTTCCATCCTGCCATTTTTTCTTTCATCTTATGAAGCACAATATCCCAATCTGTTTTCTTCAATTTCCCATGAACCAAAGGTAAACCAAGATATGTCAGGGGTAACGACCCCAGGGGACACCGGGTAAGACCAGCAACCGCTTCACGCTCATTGCCGCTCATCCCAAAAGTGACTACGCGGATTTGTAGTTGCTAGACACAAGCCCTGATAATTCACCAAATATACCAACCAGAATAGCTGCATTCGTCGTGTGTTCTTCCGACCCGCCCAACAAGAGCAATGTGTCATCAGCATACTGTAGCAAAGGAATTGACAAATCCTCCATGTGAAAACCTACACACACACCTGCTTCCACTGCCTGGTTGAACAAGACTGCTAACACATCGGTCGCGATCACGAAGAGCATCGGGGCCAGGGGGCAACCTTGGTGCACCCCCTTTGCGATTGGAATGGACCGCCCTCTGGTCTGCCATTAACAAGGACTGAAAAGGAAGATGGCGTAACGCATCTTTTCATCCACCCGATCCACTACTCCGGGAAGCCCCTCCGCCTCAACGACGTCCACAAGAAGCTCCAATCGACACAGTCATAAGCCTTGGAGAAGTCCATCTTCCATAGTGCTCCTTTCGTCTTCGATCTCTTCCAATGGAGGCAGATTTCGGTCACCATTACCAAACCATCCGCCATTTGTCTCCCTGGAATAAATGCAGACTGCCCCTGCATGACCACCGAGTCAAGGACCAGCTTAAGCTGATTTGCCAGGGTCTTTGCGACAACGAGATAGATTGCATTTAATAACGCGATCGAACGATAGTCATCTATTCTCTCCGGATTGTCCTTCTTCAGGAGCAGAAATAATAAAGCTCTGTTAATTTATCAAAACCCATATTACCTTCCGCAAATTCATTCATCAGTTATGCAATCTCTCCTTTCAACAAGTCCCAGAATTCCTTATAAAAGAAGACCGGGGAGTCGTCCGAGCCTGAAGCCCCCTCTGCACTCAAATCCCACACTGCACTTTTTATTTCCGTCTCCGAGAACGGCACCTGTAGCGCCGCCACATGTGACTCATTCAACCGCCTGACGCCTCTTCCCGACCACCCCCAGCCATTGTGTCTCTACCTCCTAGAGGTAGCCACAAAATGCTCGCGGATAGCAAAGCCAAGGCGCACCTCCCCCGCAACCCGTTGTCCCCCCACAAGGAGCTCGTGGATGTGATTTCTCCGACGCCTCACCGATGCCATGTTATGGAAGAAGCGCGTATTGGCATCCCCTTCATGAAGCCACCGTTGCCTGGACTTTTACCTCCACTCAACTTCTTCTTTACAGTCTTCCAACCTAATTTCTTCCAGAAGTTTCAACCTCTCCTCCATCTCCTCCGGATCAAGTCATCTCTCGTCATCCAGCTCATCAAGGCGTGACACACCCGTTTGCGCCTCTACTCTCTTCAGCCTTCGTCGCCGCCTCAGGTCCCTACCAAAACGTATAATGTGAGTCTTCAAGAGAGATAATTTTGCAGAGAAGTGGGCGACCGCCGACCCCACAGGATCCCACTCCCGCCAACGAGCGATCACTTCATCTCGGAAGCCCTCCTCAAGCAACCAGCACAGCGCAAAATGGAAGAGAAACATGTCCTCCTCCCCAAAAGATCAAACAATCGGCATGTGGTCGGAGTGCGCTCAAGGTAATGCCCACGCCCGCAATAGGGGGAAGGCCTCCGCCCCCTCGACCGACACTAAGAATATGTCTAACCTCGAACAAGACCACGCATTGCGCCAAGTGTAGGAGCAATCAGCATCGTCAACAATCAAAAGGCCTAAAGCATCCAAAGCCCTCCGCATTGCCTCGGAAGTCGCGTCTCTGGCACCACTCTGGTATGGTCGATCCCCCAGAAGTAACGTGACGTTGAGGTCTCCCCCAATCAACAAAACCCCTTCCTCACGCTCTGCCCCCAAGGCCTCCAACTCCTCAGCCAAAGGGCCATGCTCCTGGCCCGTGGGGCCGTAAACATTAGTGACGAGGAGCTTGAGCCCATCCGCACGCCTCTTGAGCATTACAGAAAGAGATGAATGTGAATGTGATACCGCGATCAATTCAAAACATGCATCCTTCCACCATGTGAGCAAACCCCCAAAAGCATTGGTAGCCTCCAGGTCTGCCACACCGAAACGGTCGCCCCTGTCGTGCTCCCTCAACAGCTCTTCCGCCCTCTCCAGGTCTTGGTTTCTTGAAGCAAAAAAAATATCAGCCTTCGCGTCGTCCGCAAGGTTCTTTATCGCATGTCGCTTCTCGGGCCGACCTGCACCCCGCACATTCCAAGTGAGAATTTTCATTTAGTAACTATGTTGGTCATCAACTTCGGGGGCACCACCCTTAGACGCTCCACCACGAATCTATCTAGAAGGCTGAATCTGAACACCGGCAAAGTTTGCGTTTGATCGCATGGTGCGGCATCCTGTGATCCATGATCCTCCAGGGCTTGCGCCCGCATCGCTGCCCGCCTCGGTTTTCTTCTCAACGACCTTGGGAGAACCCGTCTGGAGTAACAGGTCCCAAAACGAGGCCGATCCTCCGATCTGGGACCCGCAGCATCACCACTCGGAATCATGAATTGTTGAGTTTCGTCCATCGGGGCCCCGGTCGCAGGATCTTGACCACCCGAGCTGAAACCTTCCTACCCTTGCGTGGATGTGGTCGAGCAGTCCCTCACCTCCATTAGCTCTTTATGACATGCCGCGTGTCTCATGCAATCCCTCCCAGGCAAATTATGGCTAGTCAGACCACCATTCTCCGAACAAGGCAAGGCATCATCAGTAGAGCCCTCCTGTTGAGGGGGCGGAAAGGGCACTACTAACCCCCTATTAAGGCGTTGTGAAATGTCTCGAAATGAATATTCCACGGAAGACGAGCGGTCATTATTGTAACCGCCTTCGAGTCCCCCCAATGGTGTTCTGCCTTCCTGCTCGGCCCGATAGAGATGCTTCATGGAAGACGAGCGGTCGTCGTTGAAACCGCCTCCGAATCCCCCCTAGGTTGAAGCGCATTCTCGCCAACTTCTCTGTCCGCCTCCACCGGGCCTCCATCACGCTCGGAGGTCGTACCTCCGAGCAGCCTGTGCCGAAGAAGATCATCATGGCGCCTGGACATGTCCAGCGACGAAAGCTCCAAGAACATAGTCTTCCCCAACGACGCGATCTTCCACCAGTCCAGTTATATCCCACAAGCCCAGTTATGTCCCAATCATGGCACCTGGATATACCCACATGTTACGTCCCACAAGTTACCAAGTACCCCTATCATGTTAAGTCCCACATCATCTACCTGTCGGACACCGGCCTATCTGTGTGGCTCTATAAGGAGCCCCACACACCTTGTATTCTTTGAGAGATTAAAATACAAGATCATATCTTTGATGAGGTTAATGTATAGGATAAGTAATTGTGACTTCTCCAAAATTCTCCATAATATCTCCCTTGGGACAGAATCATAAGACTTCTCCAAATCAATAAAAATCATATGGAAGTTCTTCCTTTTAGCTCTATAAATCTCCATTATTCTCCTCAACAAGAGGATGACTTCAATAGTTGAGCGACCTGACATGGATCAGAATTGATTTTCTTTTATTTTGAAAAATTGCCTCAACCTTCTTTTGATCGCACGTTCCCAAATTTTCATATGTGACTCATCAACTTGATACCTCTGTAAGATGAACAATTTTGAATGTCTCCTTTGTTCTTATAAACAAGCACCATGATGCTTTTCCTCCAATCTTCAGGCATTTTCTTGCTTCGTCAAATAACGTTGAATAAATCTATAAGCTAAGACAAATTACAGTCACCTAAAACTCTTCAAACTTCTATAGGAATATCATCCGGTCCTACACATACACCTTTCCCAGGTCTCATAACCTTCAAAGCCTTCTGTATTTCAATCTTTTGTATTTGTTTATACCTTGCACGATTCAAATAACTTTCACTAGTAGCTAGATCTCCCAAAGTGATCTCTCTATTTCCTTCCCTAATGAAAAGCTTATGGAAGCATTGCTTCCATCTAAGTCTATATATCCTTCTAAGTAACAAGCATGTGGCCTTCCTCATCCTTAATGCATCTCACTTAAGAAAGTTCTTTGTTCTTTCTTTCTCTTGCTTTAGCCAACCTGAGCTTCAAGCCCTCCTTAGAGTCGAGATTTTTTACAAATTTTCATAAGCTTTTAACTTAGCTTCGCTTACAATCTTTTTTGCTTCCTTCTTCGTGATTTTGTAGTTTGAGACGGTTTCATTTGTTCTATCCTTACATAGCTTTAAAGCATGCTCTTTTTATTTTGAACTTCTCTTGCACCCCTCCACTCCATAACCAAGCATCCTTTAGGCATGTAACTCCTCCCTTTGACTCGCCTAGCATCTCTTTGGCAACCCTTTGGATACAAGATGATACCGCCTCCCACATCTCTGTACAGCAGCATGCGGACGAACTCGTGGTGCAAAGGCACAAGTTCATCATTGGATTATATGTAGAAGGATAAGGATGCCCTCGTAAAGAAAAAAATCCCTAGACGCACAGCAGGAGACACAAGGCCTTCTACGGCGGTGCAACACCATTTCCCCCACTCCAAGCAACGCTATGGCAGTGCAATCTCAACCAAGCCCTCCTCTCCCAAGTGACGGCTAACCTCCAAGCCGATGGAGAAACTCCAGGCAGTATCGGTGTTGCAAATATCTAGATCCACGATGGCGCAGCCATCTCATCCGTGACACATCCTAGGGGGTCAAATCCATGCGGTAGCGTAAGGGCACACCCTCTCTATGTGATTTGATCCAATTTGGGCCTTGCCTTCGTCATAAAACGAGAGGATCCCTCCTCTCCCAGGTGTGTACCCGCTACAACTCCTTAAGGTGGCAGTGAGATCCGGCTGCTCCAAGTTGGATTCTCCCCTTCAGGTAACCCTAATGTTGTGCATAAGATGGAAGGGAGCCCCTAAAAAGAAGCAATGTTATTTCCTATTTCAAATCCCAACAGGGTTTTGGTCTAAAAAGCCCAACGGGTCCGGCAAAAAAGGAACATCTAAAGGTGGGTTGTATTCAGAGGAAAAATATGTATCAGGTGTTCATTTGGACAGTGAGGCCACATAAGATTTGAGAAAAAAAAGGAAGACCAAAGAAAAAAAGAGGAAGAGGCCAATTAAAAAAAAGGAAGAGGAAAGCCGAGAAAAAAGTGAGAGGCTTATAAAAAAGAAAAAAAGAGAGAGAATCAAAAAATGCATGTTTTATTTCTCCCAACTTGAGATTTATATTCTTTACTCTGACAAGTATGGGAGAAAGTGAGAGTGAGAGAGGGCACATTCTTCTACTTGAGATGTAACTACAAGAAATCTATCGCGTCCATCATCATCTACTCGTGGCTCCTCAACAAAAGCAATCTCTTCTCCGCAGTCCCTATATAAACGAACCAACTCTAGATCCCCATAAGAAATGAGAGAGGACATTCTCATAGTTCATGTATAGGAGAGGCCCAACTCTCAAGATCTGCGTAGGGGACGACCACTCTGTATAGGATGTCTATCCCTGATATCAACTACTCCAGATGGACTTCTCTAACTGGGATCGTCTCAAACTTCTATTGCTCATCCACAACATAAAAACCGGCATTTCAGACTACTATTGTATACTGGTCATCTTCTCGAGCATCGACTACTCCTCGTGCTAAAACGTCTTCTACAGCGACTCTAATACAGGCACGACATGATCGCCATCAACTCGTCTTCATATAAGGTCTTCTCCCAATAGCGACTACTCCGAACGGATCTCCTCCCGTCTCTTTCAAATGTATTGATTGAAAATGAGTTGCGTATATTTTTCTTTTATTGCAAGTTTCAGCTTTCTCAGCTCCAGCTTGAGGGAGAGTGTTAGAGAATGTAATAGGCAAGTAAATAGTTCTCTCCAAGATCCAATTAGTCCCTCTCATGTTTAGCCCCACACCGTCTTTTTGTGAGACTCCGGTCAATATGGGAGGCTATATAAGGAGCCCCACACCCCGTATATTTATTGAGAGATTGAAATATAAAATCCGGTCTTTAGAGGCCTTCTCTCGTAGTTTCATACCGCTTCTAATAGAGTAGGGTTCGATGTAAAATCTAAATGTTCTGTGTTTCATATTTCTTTTTTTATTCGTTCTTGTTCTTTACACTTCCGCATTAGTTATTTCTACAAAAATTCCCTCAATGGGGTAGAATACTCGTACTCTAATAATTCTCCTAAGGTTGAAGCATAGAAATCTAATATGCCCAGCTCGCTACAGCATCACTCAAAAGAAGCTCTAGGAAATGCCCTACTAAACATATATGTAGTCTAGTACACCAGAAGTCCAGAGAAAACCTCTCCAGATGAGAATTCTAATAAAGTGGCATTCAACATCTACATGTTCACCCTAATTGCTTATATCTACTGCATCTCTATTGCAGCATGGGCCATTGCATTGTATGATTCGTATTTGTTTTTTGCACTCAAATGAGTTGTCACCACTTGTTTCTTGTTCCTCTAGATGGCGTGTCCCCAAGGTAGGTGAAGAAACTCGGTATGAATTTCCTATCAAGAAGGCACTCTGCATAATCTGCATCATAATTTAATGTAATATCTGGAGATGGTCCTACTGAAAAGAATATCCCCTTCCCATGGACGACCTTGATATATCTCAAAACAAGGCATGGTCATAAATTGGCTAAGTTCTAGAACTAGTAGGGAGATGACAGACCAGTGATAGCAAGATAGAGAAGCTTCCCAACTAACCAACAATAGTGTCCCTCATCTACTAGCATGTCCTCATACAGTCGAGCTGTGGGATCCATATGAATATATTTTAGTTTAGCATCTAACATGTCAGCTTCATGCATAAAAACATAAGATTAATTGCATACTTTCTCTGAGACATCAAGCCCTAAGTCACTGCAGGCTAATTGATCATCCCAAATTTGAGTATCGCCATCTATTGCATTTAACCGATGTCATGCTCAACATCTCCTGCTAGGACTATGTCATCGACATAGGTCAACATAGCCACTGTCGTGTGCTTGTGCTCATGGTAAACAACGAATGATTTGAGGAAGATCAGCAAGCATCTTGCTCTGTACCACCTCTGAGATTCTTAAACCAAGCCCTAGAACTCTGATTAAGACCATAGATGGCCTTCCACAATAAGCAAACCTTCTAATACTCCCCGTGAAGCTCGAACCTATGTGGATGTTACATAGAAGTGACCTTTCAAGATCCCCGTAGAGAATGGCATTCTTTCTTTCTTCTTGAAAGGAGTACTGTAAAGACCAACGATTATGCACATCCATGACAAGAATAATACAAAGAGTCGATAGATGAGCCATTCGAGAGAAAGTATCAAAGATGCACACTCCATAGATCGGAGTGAAACCTCTAGCAACGAGTCATAACTTGTGCCTTGAGATTGTTCCACATGGATTATGCTTCACAGTAAACATCCATTTAGAACTGACTAGTTGCAATCTGTGGGTGGGTCCATCAACGGCCATGTACCCTTAGATATCAGAGCCATTGTATCCTCCTCAATGGCCTCCTTCCACTGAGGATAAAGAAGGAACTGAGTGTATGAAACGGCCAAAAATGAAATTGTTGATATGCCCTCTGTAAACCAGTTATAGTTGTCACTGAGGTGATCCACAGACACCACCTTGGCGATTATATGCACAGCGCAATTGTGGGATTTCTGTCAAATGAAAATCAAAATAGAAAGATCCCATATAATGTCTCCTCACTAGTATGTGTCATGAGAAACCATGTTAGTATTTAAAATCTCATGATCATGAACTACCTCAAGTATAGAGGGGGAGCGGTGATGATTGTACTGAACCATGAACATGGTGTCATCATGTACAACAAAATCTATAATGCTTAAGGTGATAGAACAGAAGATATCGAAGTAAGAAACTAAGGGGTGTCCTCCAAGTGACCAATAAAGTAGAAACTAAGGGGTATAAAAAAAGGAAATAATTTCAAAAAAGATCACATTGCACCAAAATAATGATAATGTGTTGCAATCAAGGAAAACCCCTTTTCAGTCCTTACATATCCCGGTCCCAGAAAACACATTTAACTAGCAAAAATCGGGCAATCGGGATAAAAAAATCCCAATGGAAGCTTCTCATCAATCGTTGAGTATAGGAGAAAATTAATGAGATAAGAAGTTGTGAGCATTGCATCTTCTCAATATGATGACAAACACTAAGCAAAGTCCTCCACATCAAATATACAAAGGTGTCCTTATTCTGCAACAATTTTATGTTTCAAGGTATAAATACACGATATCTGATGACAAACTCCAAAACGATATAGAAATTCTGTAACTAAGAAGAACAAAACCTGTGAATATTATCAAACCGAACAGTTTTAATAGTGACACCAAACTACATGTTTATTTCATTAACAAGATAAAATCCCTCTTGTTAGAAAAACAATTCAAATTAACTCCATCTTCCCCGTCAATGATAAATTCTCAAATTGCAAAATAAATTTGTGAGCAACAAAAACATCCGACAGAATGCCAAAGCAAACATTTTCAGAGAATTTGAATTTCTCATAACTTCGATATCTAGTGTAGTAAAGACAGAAAAATTCCTACCTGAAAAGACTGCAGCTGATTGTCAGAGAATTTACATGGGAAATGCAATGTGAATCAAACTATATTAAACTAGGTTCGGGTAGCTTATGCATGCAAAAAAAAAGTCGAATGAAGACTACTGTAAGTGGCTAGTCATCATCCAAGCATGTAGTACAAGTCTATGACAAGGAACTCTCATGCTTATTACAAGACAAAAAGTCACTCCCAGTTAGCAATTTTAACTACAGTTTCGAAGCTTAAAAAATTGCCACTTTAAAAAAAATGTGAAATTGCTATCCCAGATTTTATGATCCAACTAGACATCAGTTCCTCTAACCGACCATATTTCTAGCAAGACAAAGAAACCCAAAAACTGAAGAAATAACTGTGAAAAATCATCGTATGTGCACCCAGGGAAAAGGGTTGACAACCAAGCAAGATGCAGAACATACAATATTGTAGTACCTTAGGATTGGTGACAATAACACCAAATGCGCTAAATGTATCATAAAGAAGCTTCTCGTCAACATCCTGGATGGCATGGTAAATAAAAAATTAAGTCAAACATAAAATGAAAAAGTAAAAAGAGATTTATTCATTTACAGGATCAAGATTTCCAATGAAAAGATTTGCTCCGACATCCAAACTCTTCTTGTCCTGGGAAGCCTGGTATATAGACAAGAGTCAGCACACCAAACAAGAAGCCGGAAATTAAAGCCTTGCAATTGTCAGGCCGCGAATATATGTCGAAAATGACTAGATAACAATCCAATTTCAATAAAAGCTAACAGAAACGCAACTTTCTACAGAAATTTCTCATGTGCAAAGCATTATAACTTTTTAGTATACCCTACATGTATAAAGCAATTGTTAACTCGACTATCATTTGCATGTTGGATAGTGATTGAAAGATCAAAACAGCATTGGAAAGATATATTGGCATGTTCTTGTTTATTTGAATCTAACACAGGATAAGACTTCAGATAGTCTCCTATGGCAGGAAACAACAAGGACTGTCTTACCTCCGGAGACAACAACACGAACAAAAAAGAGGACTGTACCTTCCACATCAGCAGTCAGCAAGAGCCGAACTATTCCATTCATCCTCAAGCCAAGAGAAGTCCCAACAAAAAAGAAAGAAAGAAAGAAATGTTGATTATGATGTCCCCCTAAATCCAGAACATATCTGCCAGCCTAACACCAACACTCTATGCGATCCTCATGAGGACACTCCTTACCAAAATGAATAAATGCAGTGACATCAGGTATTCTTGTCTTCAGTCAAGTTGCTGGAACATGAAAAAACCAATATAGACATTTATAAGGATATAAAGGAACTAGAAACACATCTTGATCCAGTACACCCAAATTCTCAGAAAACCATGCACAAGCACAACATTTCCCCGAGCAGTTCCATTTAAGGGAAGTATGGCCTATCCTGGCATTCACTTCTCATAAAAAGTAAGCTGAAAGGACTGATCCCTTCTCCTTAAGTCTAAACATTTGTGATGATGAACCAAGAGGCATTTTACAATGCACAACAGTTTACTCCATTGCAGAATAACTCCACAACAGATTTTAAACGTCAGCTTGTCTTTTCCAAAACCTAGAATGTATTCAATCATTAGATTCCATAGAACGATAGAATGGTCATAAACATTTCAGCAGGCCCTTGACAGCTGCACAACAGAGATGGTGGAATTTCTCTCTTCAGAAGGTGGTGAGGAGTTTGTTAACAAGATTCAAATCTCACCTCAAGTCTGAGAACTCATAGACTAACCCAGTATATCCATGTTAACAATAACCCACTATATATTAAAAAGGGACAGGAACCAAGCAAATCGTGTAATCCTTTTGACAATAAAATTCCGGTCAAGAACAGTATGAATGACAATTAATATCTAGTAGCCATCCTTTGTCTTTTCAAAAAAAAGGAGCTCTAGCTCACTATGAGCAGTCCCCTCCCCAAATAATGAATAACAACACCATCCCTTCCCTTGATGTGAATTCCACAAAACCTTCAAAGTAATAGCTATATCTTTATTTTCAAACCAAAGGCCATCAATAATCATTGAGTCGATGAAATTTGTGCTCGATAATTAGTCAGTCAAGAAAATTCGATTCGAAGCCTTCTCCCACTATAAGTAGGGTTGGCTACATGAATTCTTGCTCAAATCCATGTTGAAAGGGTTGGCTATAAGTAGGGACAGCTACATGGTCAAAGCATGAAAAAAATTAACGGTCCTCATCCTTCAGCCATCTATGCGACAAATGCTATTTCAACACCACCCCTCTTTAAACACCTCCACCACACATCCTTTGCTGCCTCTCTGTTTGAACTTCTTCCTAACAGGTTCCAATTGACTTATCATCCTAAATCCAAGCCATTATACTCTTCAATCCAAGTAGCACCAGACTCCCCAATAACAAAGGAGACATACTTGTCAAGCAAAAGAAGGTGATCAACCACGAGGTAAGACCTCCAATAAATATGGTCAGTGGGCTCATACAAAAGTAAAGTTTGATTGTAAAGAATTTATCTGTGTCAGTCACCGGTTTCAACAGCAGACACCTTTCATAAAGCTCTGGCAAAATTAAACATCCTGTTAAACTGGAATAAGGAATTGATCACTCATCTCCTCAATGACGAAATTCAGCGTCCAATCATTTGAAAACCAACCAACCCCCCTTTACCCATCGTTTTTGCAGTCCTCCATCGCAACACATGCAGGTGATTTATCATCAACCCCGAAGCTGGATTACTAACATTTAGAGTGTTCAGCAAAAAAAAAGTGCACCTCAAGGAAATCCCTTCAAAAATTGAGTAGGTGACAAACAACACCGTGAGAGCAAGATTGTCTTTGAGATTGGTTGAAGTAATGTTTTTGGGATCGGTAGAAGCAAGATGTTAAGAAAATGCTAAACATCACTCTGCCACAAAGTGGACAAAAACTTATAGATGCATTTCTAAACTTCAAAACAGAAGGAATTAAATTTAAAAAGGAAAAAGTTAGGTAATAGTGTCAAATACTCAAGAATATCTAGAACGATCAACCCTTGACTCAAGTCAAAGTCTCATTCATAAATCTCCATGTGTTATTTACTTTTCCAAATTCCACATAAAATATATTGTAATGAAATATTTTCTTCTGAGATTTGCCAAAATAATCTCAATTTCAAAGAGAAATCACTGGGTAATATTAAAGCAAGGAACAATAAAAGGGATTTTATTTAAGAAGGGTTTGTCATTAAAGTGAAATAAAGAGTGCAAGGACATTATCAGTCAGTATAAATTATTCTGTATAATAATAGATTATTATTCGACGGTCAATCAAATCATTAACATGGAAAGAGATATAATAAACGAAAGAAGAGTTAGAAAAGATTTCTTTCCATAGGACAACAGAATTTTTTTAAGCTCTAACCTTATTCACTCGTATCGGTTTTCCATATAGTTTGATCATGTTCAAAATTTTGATTGCCTGCCAAGGATGGACAATAGTGAGAAGCGTTCAGAAAAGGGATATTAATATGTGTTTTCAAATTAAGTACTTGAAATTTTTAATAAATTTATGTGTGCTAACCACTATGGGTACCCACCCCCCTTAACCTAAAAAAATGTTTTCTCACGTAATACTTACATAATCAGCATCCTCCTCACTTCGAAATTCTACAAAACCATATCCTTGATGGAGATTTGTGACTCTATCTTTTGGGACATAGACATTAACTGCAGGGAAATGGAATGAAAAAGAAAGAGTTAAGCTGCCAGTATAAATACTCTCATATCCAACAAATATGAAGGCAATAGGCATCATACCAACAGGTCCAGCTTGGACAAACAATTCCCATAGTAATTCCTCGGTTACCTGCAATGACGAAAGCATCTTAGAGGTATTATCATGAGAGATGAATGTAATAGACACTGTGAGGCACAAGAAAATAGGTGCCCGTGGTTGATCAAGTCGAACATGGACAATGCTATTAGACACTAAACCAAATCATTACACTCTTGATGATCTGTTCTTCTTTCCCTTTCATTCTTCCAACACTAAATCGAATTCTACAAGAGAAATTCATCAAGAAAATGATCAGATTAATGATCATCCCAAATATATAAAAATGTACTAAGCCTTATCCCACTATAAGTAGGGTCGGCTACATGGATTCTTGCTCAAATCCATGTTGAAAGATTCGACTATTTTTTACGCTGGCCGTCGACTACCTAATGCAACCCCCTGCAAGAGTGGGGATTGAACCCTGGTCTTTTGTGTGGTAGACACACTGTACTGCCACTAGACAATTATGTGGGTACAAATAAATATATCAAAATATATATCCCAAATAAATTTGAAAAGGATTACAAAAAAAAGTTACCACTCCTCATCACAAGATCTCTACTAGTAAGGCCCTAACACGATCACATTCTCGATCTAAGACAACTTTTTATATAAAATGAGGGTGTGCTCATCTCAAAATTTATTATAAAATGCAAAAAAAATGATCACATTTGTTGAGATTCGAACAACATCTTCACATGCTCAAGTACCTTTTCACATCAAAATTTCTCGTGATGGAAAATTATTTCATCCTTTGCCATCCAAAATGCAGGCATGTAGGCCACGGGGTTCATATAGTCGGTCCTATATATGTAGCAAGTTGAATCAAGTTTAGTCTAAAAGGTGGCAGTTGTGGTCTCCACCCAAGCCATCATCGTGAATCTCCAAATATCATTCACCGTCTCAGAAGTGAAGAAGGGGTGCTCAATATCTCCCAGGTCCCTAGAATAAAATAGACATGCATGACACATAGGTCCCCCAAAAAATTCTCACACTACATACCTTCACTGCCACCCTGTCGCTTCTAAATAGCCATAGATTTCACATACAAGGGTCCTTTAGCTTCCCAAATTAGCATACAGTCTCTCACTCGTTCACCAAAGCCAAACAAAAATGTTGGAGCCAACATCACATGCCCTTTCTTGACCGAAAAGTACCCACCAGTCCAAACCCTATGGTCTCTACCCTCAATAGGTTCCTTAATTCTTCTTAACTCCTCTGTCAACACCAACAACTCATGCAGTTACAATTCGGAGAATGTCGTGCAAAACATAGGAATCCATGCATGGTTGGATCATGCATCAACAACATCTATATCTGTTCATCGTTGTTTCAAAAAGCCTCCAAAAAAGATCGTGTGTTGCTCCATTCTCAAATTGGACATCTTTACATAAGTGGGAATCTTTCCCATCTCCCAACAATGGATGTGAAAAAGAAGTTATAGGTTGGGCTACAAAACAAATGCCTCTTTAAAATATCAAGGGTAACCTAAGCAACTTTCGGCAACACCTCCAAGCTAAAGGAGATGTCATAAATGTCTCTCAACGGATGATATATTACATCATTATTGTAAAAGCCGACCGACTAGTCTAGTCGATGAGGTGGCCGACTAACTATTGACTAATCGATCAATTTCCGGGCAATTGAATCCTCGACCCGATTAGTCGGCCGACTAGGTCGATTTTTACATGGAGAAACTATACTTTTTGGGTTTTTAAAAAAAAGCAAATTATTCTAATATGTTTAATATTTTATTTAAATTCAATTAATTATTTTATTTCATTATGATAGTATAGAAGATGTACAAATCTATGTAAATACATAAGAATATATGTATAAAAACAATTTATATATTTAAAATGATTAAAAATCAAAACCGACTAAAGGATGACTAAATTTGATTAGTCGATCGACTGACATTTAATCCTTAGTGACCCGGCCGACTGAATACCGACTACCGATTTCTGCAACCTTACATTACATCGTCATAGAACCCTCATATTCTCAAAACCCACTACATTAAAATATCTATATTTTCTAAAGGACACCTTTGGGGATATTTTCGAGCTGGAGGTTAACATGGAGAAATCAGCGGACTCTCAGATAGGAAGCAACGACACATTTCGACGATTCTAAGATGTTTGCTTGCCTTGTTGCCCATAACTTACTTTGGGCCTCCTCTGGTGGCAGGTAAGCCGAAGTTCGGGGACTAGAGGGTATTATTAGAAAGGTTGGAGGCGAGGCTAGATGGTTGGAAGGCGTCGATGCTTTCAAGAGGGGGGAAACTGATTTTACTGAAGCATGTTCTCCTGGCGATTCCGATGTTTTTCTGCTCTACGCAAGCATTGCCAGTAGGGTGCGGAATAAGATCAAGATTTTGATGAGGAGGTTCTTTTGGGTAGATGCTGGGCAGGGGAGAAAGGGCGTTCATTTAGTGGATTGGCACAAGGTGACATCGTCAAAGGGGGAAGGGGGTCTTGGGGTGTTGCGGATGAAAGAAATGAATGCAACTTTATGGCAAAGTGGGTGGTGCGGATTTGGAGCAAGTCAGACGATCTTGTTTGACAACTGATTAGGAGGATATATGGGACTACAATGCTATTAGGGGTTGCTTTGGGGCGCTTGCCATCATCATTGTGGAAGGGGATCACTGAGGTGGTCCCAATGATTGCTGATTCGTTGCAGCTGGTGTTTGGGGATGGTATGGACTTCCGCTTTTGGTTAGATGAATGGACGAGAAGAGGGACTCTAGTGGAGTGGTACCCGCGTCTGTTACAGTTGGTAGGGGACAAAGGGGCGATGGTTCGACAAGTCTGGGAGGGTGGAGCATGGACCATGATTTTCTCATATGGTTATCTGATAGAGGTTCGAGGAATTCCTTGCCTTGCAGTCGGAGTGCTTGACAAATGTGGCACTATAGTCGAGGAGGGATCATTTAGTGTGGAAGGATGGGAGGTTCACAGTGAGGAAGGCATATCACTTTCTTATGAATGAGGGGGAGGTAGGGCAGGAGGAGTTGGTGGTAGACATGGGCTTCATTTGGAGGAGTAGGGTGCCGAACAAGGTTAAGGTTTTTCTGTGGATGTTTCGATTGGGGAAGATTTTGAGAAAGACATGTCGGGGGCACCTGTTGGGAGTGTAAGAAATTGAAGGCGATAGATGCATGTAGCGGAGGAGGATGTGGATTACCTCTTTTTCTTTTGTCCACTTCCGACAGAGGTGTAGGCCAGAGTCGGGTCCTTGTGATTGGAATGTTAGAGTGGGACCACTTTCTGGAGGGATATCAGGGTGGTTTGCAGCAATGGGTGTGAGGCAAGTTCCCCTTCTTTCGTGGTCATGTGGTCGATCTGGTGTGCCAGGAATGGTGTCATCTTCAAGAGGAAAAGGTTCTATGTTGAGAATGTGGTTGAACATTTCAGGTGTTGGGTGTGGCGTGGTGTTCGTGATGATACGGGTTGCGTTGTATGTATGGCAATGATGCAATAATGTAATCATTTTCGTTATTATTATTTTATCTAGTACCTTGTTGTGGTGGGTCCCAGATAGGGAGGCCACCCATTTTTCATTCAAAAAAATTATCCTTTGTTCATCTCTCTGAGTCTTGGAGGTCCAAGGCTACCCTCCTGCCTATATAGAATCACATTGTCCCAATCCACAATGTGAACGCCACTAGCGTCCATCCCATGGTCCTCCCAAAGAAAAAATCAAGCAACTATTCCAACCACTTCTGGATCCCCGCTAGAAAAGTGTATAGGTGATATATGTATAACACAAGAATTGCAAAAAGGACAAACTTAAGCAACACAAGGTGAGGACCCCTTGATAAGCATGTGGCCTTCAAGCTACCTAGCTTATGCTCTATCTTCTCCACCAATGGTGTCCAATCAACTTGTCGAAACTTCCCGATAGAGAGGGGTAACCTATGTAAATGAGATGGAGGTCCCAGCGCATGACATTCAACCAAATACCAAACTTCTTTGACACCTTATAAGACATGCCAAAACAAACATAATATTACTTCTTTATGTTAATCTTGATCCCGTAAATCTAGCTAAAAATGTACTCCAGTGTAGAGATCGCTTCAGCCTTTATCATCATGCCCTCAACTAAAAGAATGGTAGCATATGCATATTAAAACATCAAGAGGGGCAACCTATGACCACGCTAGTTGCAGAAATCCCACCTCTCACCTCTTGGTCCACTACAATGGTGTCCACCACCAAAACAAAAAGTGAAGGGGTAAGCAGACATCCTTGTCCCACACCCCTCCGTAGCTAAAAGAACCGCCCACATGGTTAAGAAGTACCAAAAAGAATCTCGTAGAACGTGCACCTTCTTCCAAGCAATCCAAACCTCTTAACAATCATGCTTGCGAATAGAAGAGCACAGAAATCTTCAATCAACACAATTATACACATCAGAGAAAATAAACTACTACACAAGCCCCATGTATCTAATCAACCAAGACTCAATCAATATTATAACATAGCCCATCGTGAGCTAACCAATTATAAAAGTCGTTTTAAACAGATTGATGAGGTTCGTCATTAACATGTGCATTTTTTGCCATTAGATTCTCAACAATGATGCACACAACATGATATAGCAATTGGTCTAAAGCCTTTCACTTGTTGCACAACTTCTTTCTTGGGAAGACCATTTCAAAATGAAAGTTGACAACCCTAAAATATAGCTATCAAGCTCATTCCTCCACGCCACTCGAAATTGCTCAGGAAGAAGATGGGGATCCCATCCATGCCTAGCAACACATTTTTCTTGAGGTTATAAATGGCATCACGCACATTTCAAACCCCAAAATTGTAAATAATGTCAACCCCTTGCTCAAGGCTCAACATGTTAGTGTCACGTTGCCAATGACAACTCGCATCGGCTCTTCTTCGAATTAACATCAGGAAGCCATCTACAACCTAATCACCAACTTGTCGCCATCTTGGAACGGTAACCCCACCTACATGGAGTGTTGGAACATGCAAATGTGCATGCATTTTTAATAATCACATAAAGGTTGTTCTTATATTAGCTTGTATTAGATAGAGAAGAAAACTATTAATAGAATGCAAAAGATGAGACAATTAGCAAATGTTACGATCAAGCCAAGATGGAGCATACAAGCTTGAAGAAGAACATCAAATAATGATAATAAAGATTTCATGAAGAATTGTTGGACAAAGCTAAAAATGAAAATAAGATCAAAAGAATATGAAGTTTAAAATGCTGTATATTTCTACGCTTTATTTTATATGAGAAATGTAATGTACCTCATAAGCATGTACTACGCATTATCTCACATATTTACTCGATACTTCAAACCAAATCAAACAACTCGTTGGATTTTACGCCAATTGACTTCCTCTTAAGTCAACTCATGCATACTTTTAGTTGACTAATGACTTTTCAATAGACAGATGTCTCAGCATTGATCTCTCTAATTGGTTTTCTTCTTAACCTTTCAGCTGACTAATGATTTGGAACAGTCCTCATCTTGAGTTCAGCCGACTCAGTAAAAGCTTCCATCAACTAATTGCAATTCCTGAAAACCCCTACAAAACCCTTTCAACCTACTAGTCTCTACTTTCAGTCAACTTATTCAATTTTCAGATGATTCAATGAGTCTGCCTGTCCATTAATATGGTGAGAATTTGAGAACATTAATGAAAACCATCGTCTCTTGATAAATTGGAAGAGTGCCATGGCTTATTTAGGAGACCATAACGTCTTGAATTTGCATTGCAATCCAAGTATTTGAGCCTATCTTCTAGGAATGGAAAGGAGTTTCTCAAGCCCTCAAATCAAAGCCATGTGAGAAAGAAAGATAATTGTGCATCATACATCGAGCTCTTCTTCTTACACAGTAGGAACCTGTAAGATCGTTCTTAGTTGACCTCATGTTGCATTACGTATTCTTTTAAGGTTGTGCAGCTTTCGTTTCTTTATATATTAATTATACCAGCTGTTTGGATTGCAGGAGCTCCTATTCCAGTTTAGAATAAGTTGATTCTAAAAAAATCTAATTGTACATAAGGTTGCTTTTCCCTTGGAAATCAATTTAAATAGTGTTGCAACTAGGTGATCCGATTGGTTAAAATCGCGAGTCGTGAATACTCTGGACGTGATTTTTACACCCATTAGTTTCCACGTAAAAATACTTTTAGTGATTGATTAATTGATTGATTGTATCATAATTGGACTATATTATGATGGGTATTGTTTGTGTTGTGATCAGCAGACTTATTGATCAAATGCTTCCACGCGTAAAACATCAAAGTTAACAACATTCCTCCTACTAGTACAGACCATCGCATAAAAAAGGTTGTGTTCACATTTCCCTCCTTCAGTCAAGTCTGCCTCGAATACTGTTTCCACTTCATTCTTCTTATCATCATCCACTATGCATTCAAATTGGTCCTCCACTCGTCCATCTCATAGTCTAAGGCCCTCCAGTCCTCCAACCCACTGAACATGTCAACTGCCTCGTGCATCTGTACACCTCAGATATAGACAATCAGAAGGCCACCTTATATGGAGCAGATCCCTCCACTAAGGTGGTGCCCCCAAATATCTGTCACTGAATCCATGAAATTGACTTCCAACAACCATAGTGATCAAATGTAATGGAAGAACTTCATTGATGTCAAGTAAAACATCCGCATTATAGCGGTCAAGTCATAATCTTGAGGGTGAGTTTCGTCCAGCATGGGTTTAAAAACACGAGGCCTTGAGGCAATGAAGCACTCTAAGGCGATGTCTCTAATTTGTACCGAAACTCGAGTTGATTTAATACATTGATATTTTATAAAATTTTAGTATTATATTAAGTGTTAATAATATTGTTGAAATAAATAATGCGGAAACAAAATTCTCAAGAACATAAAAATAAAAAATTAACGCTCAACATTTTAAGTGGAATCCTACTCAATGAGGAGCGGGATAAAACCACGGGGGAAGGCCTCTGAGCTCAATGAAACAGGGGGTAGGACTTATTATATACCACCATAGACAAACCGAAGTCCCACTTATAAATTATACGGGATTAAATAAGAGTGGGGGTAATTGGACCTTGGAGAGATCCAATCAGTACCCATCTATTATTACATACTATACCACTTCCATTCAAGTTGGAGCTGAGATAGTTGCAGTTTACAACAAAAGAAGATATACAGCACACATCTTCACTCGATACATCTGAGACAGACGGGAGGAATCCCTCTTGGAGTAGCCACGATTGACCTGCAATGATCAAGACACATAGTCGCCCAAACAAAAGACTGGCATGGGGAATCGTCGATCTGCAGCCATCAAGACGTGCCTATAGTAGAGTCGTCCGAGGAGAAGACTAATGCGAAAAGTCATCGATGTTGGTCTGTGTCTACTACGACATTCTTGCACGTAGAGTCATCCAAAGAGAATACCAACACGGAGTAGTAGTTGCAAAATAGAATATGCGAAGTAGTCAATGCTAAATGAAGACGGCTAATATGCAGAAGTCAGGAATGTCGGTTTTCATATTATCGATGGGCGGTAGAAGTTTAAAACGATCTAAGGTAGAGAAGAATGTGGCATGTTCTCTCTCTCCTCCATTCTCCCATACTTGTCAGAATAAGAACACGGAGGATCAAGTTGGGAGGAACAAAAAAGAACATGCATTTTTTTTCTTTTTCTTGTTTCCCCTTTTCGGATTTTCTTTCATTTTTTAAAGGAAAAAGGGCTTCCATCGTATAGGTGTGTACACAAAAACTTCACCATAAATCACCTCAATAGAGATTACAAGCCTAATATAAGCAAGAAAAACCAAAAAAATATTACATGTCCCAACTCTCAGCTAGCATCCTACCGTGCGATATCACATTTTCGTCGTACATACGATCCTGACGGAAAACCGCACCATTTCTAGCAAGGCAAATAGCAAGCTTGCAAAAGTCAGCCGACTAGGCCGACTAGTCGAGTCGGGGGGGTAGCCGACTCGACTAGGCCTAGTCGGTCCACCCGACTAATCGGCGTAGTCGGCCAACTAATCGGCCGACTTTTACAACAACCTTATTTATTTTTTTTGTTTTTCACTTTTTTTAGAGCAAACATATTCTAATATGCTTAATGTAAAGTCAATTACTTCTTTTGTTTCATCATGATGTCATATAAAATATACAAATATATGTATATACATACGAATATATGTATAAAAAACTGATTTATATATTTAAAATAATTAAAAATTCAAAACTGACTAATGACTGACTAATTCCGACTAGTCGCCCGATTGCCGACTAATCCTTAGTAGGTGACCCCGCCGACTGAATACCGACTACCGCTTTCTGCAACCTTGGCAAATAACCTAAATTAATGCTACATATCTAGATCTATCCTTTTATGTGCCATCCCATCCATCCCCAATGGATTCCCAGAAATCCGACACCCTGTCGAACAGAGTCGGTCCAGCCCCGAGCAGGTTCCATGCGTCCAACGAGCATTTATACCTTCCTGGCAAGGAGTCAACCCCTCGTAAAAAATTAAAGGAAGATATTGACGTGAGTTGGGACATGCCACTTCCAAATTCTCCTGCAATCCACCTCACAAACACCAAGGTCGAAGACCATAAGGCCCTTCAAGGCTCTGTAAGCATTCCTCACTATAAAAATGCCATCACGCCAGCACCAGCAATCTTGCCCGTCAGTGAACCTGACCACACTTTCCAGTTCCTCAAGCAACGTCAGCAACTCTTCCAATCTATGATCTAAGAGATCGGATATAAAATGCAAGAAGAAAAACCGTTCATCCCAAATCTCAAGCACTGAAGCATCCGAGTTGGTAGCTAATGCCATCAGCGACAGAAAACGCACCCCCAAGGCTCCTCCTTCATGCCAATCATCGGTCAAGAACCTGAAACCATTCACATCCCCAAGAACCAGTTTCAAAAATGAACGAACCTCCTCTGTCACCTCGCAAATGCCTCTCCATAAGTAAGAAGGTGTTGGTCCAAGCTCCCTGGAGTTGGGAAACGAGCTACCACTCCCATATATTTTGCAGATAAATCTACAAACAATCACGCCAAATACATGTGATCCATTTGTTAAGAAAAGCTTTATTCATCTCCTCTGAGCTGCCCAAGTCCCCCATCATCCTTAGAGCTTGTGAGCGTCTTCCAGTCGACTAGAGGGAAACCGTTGGTCCGTTCCGAGGGAGACCTAAAAGATCTTCTCACGATGCCCTCCAAGTCTCTTTCGCGCACCAATAGGAAGCAACGTAGAGGAGAGGAAGAATATAGGGATCACGGAAAGCACTAAATGCAGTAGCACCAATCTTTTGCCTCTAGATAAGCAAACTGACTTCATCCTGCCAGCATCGGCTCCAAATCTGAATCATCGGGAGCCAGTCTCCCATATTCATCTTCTCTGCCACCAATGGGACCTCAAGGTAGTGTAGCAGTAAAGAACCTCATGGTGAGCATAGCCAGCCAATGCAGTCCACAGTCCCATCCTCTTGGAGATTGAATGGAATAAATTTTGATTTCTCCCTATTGATTTTCAGCACAGAGACAATCCCAAATAAATCAAGAATCGCCAAAATTCATCTCCGACTCATCGGGCCCCCCTCTACAAACGCAACAGTATCATCTGCATATTAAAGGATAGGAATCAATATATCCTCTTTAGAGTAGCCGTTGCAACACCCCCTTCCCCTTGACAGCACGGTCAACCATAACCGAAAGAGCATCAGTAGCAAGAACAAAAGGAAGCGAAGCCAATGGACTGTTGGACATGTGAGCCCAGGACAAATCATTTCTACAATAAATGCTATTCTAATTTTTTTTATATATCAATAGAAGTTATTGATTTTTTTCATTCCCTATCTGAGATCAATGAATGAATACACTTTAAAGGTCCCTTAGAAAAACTAGGGTTATATATCATGGTTGTCTTGATAATCATACAGCCATTGATTCTATGGTTGAATCATAGAGAGCGGTGCTTGGATGATATCTAAAGAGTTAAATTGAGAACTCATCTAACATCGTGAAATGATTGTTGAGAAAGGATCTCTACATTGAGAAGGAGATGGCAATCCTTACTCCAAAGGCCAATATCCGATCAACCTCTTGATGTAGATCCTCTGCATAGGAATAGAGATTCAGAGGTATCAGATAAGTTAAGTCAAAGAGTTGACTTAACGAGAAAGAGGCTTTTATAACAGTGTAAGGAATAAACACAAAAATTCATTCTTGTATTCAAGGTAGCAAAAATCGGCAGTCGGTACTCGGTCGACTGGGTCATTGACTAAGGATTAATCGACAATCTGGTGACTAATCAGATTTAGTCAACTTAAAATTTTCAATTATTTTAAATTTAAATATAAAAATCATTTTTTACACATATATTATTATATATTTGCATAGATTTGTACATTTTCTATACTATCATGATGAAACGAAATAAGTAATTGACTTTAAATATAACATTAAGTATGTTATAATAAGTTTGCTTTAAAAAAACAAAAAAAACTCTTTATGTAAAAGTCAACTGAGTAGTTGACCGACTAGTCGATCCGATTAGTCGGGTTGACCAACTACTGGCCAATTAGGCCTGGTCGAGTCAGCTACCCCCCCCCCTCGACTAGTCGACCGACTTTTACAACAGTGTATGGAATAAACACAACAATTCATTCTTTTCTTCGCATCGTATCAGAGTAAGTGAGCAACGATCCTAGACTAGGGTTCTGACATAACTCCATCATGTTGTCACATTCAAGCCTCTCCACGTGCATGCGCAAGCCCTTCTTCCTCGCCTACGATCTTAGCCGCGAGCCCCTAAGGGGGTCTGGTTCTGTTGTAGCACCCTACAGGATCGTCGTCAGCAACCCCTAGGTTGTCACAACAGCAGTTGCAGCCATCCCAGGGCTGTCGCAGCAGCCCCAAGGCCGCGGCCAGCTGCTGCAGCCCCTAGGGCCACCGCAGACACTGTTGTATCCATCCACGGGCCCTCGCAGGTCCAACCAGCAGTACTCTAGGGCCTTCACGTCGTCGCTAGAGCCCCCAAGGACCATTGGTGTTGTCATAAGGTCCTTGTCTTTCTCCTGAATTGCTGTCGAAAACGTTTTCAGACCTCTTGCGCGTCCAAAAGTGAGTTTTAAGGCATCTTTTAGCCCGTGTATGCATCCTTAGTCAATCACAGGATCTTCTTTCTTTTCTAAGATAACCATGACACCTCATTCTATCGAGACAAAGCCCTTGGCCATGAATATTATGGCGTAAGGCACTAGTATCAAACTTAATGGTACAGAAAATTATGTGCTCTGGTCTCAAATCTTTTATGGTGTTCATTGGAGGTCAGAGAAAAATCTACATCCTGACTTAAGATCCTATAGATGAAAAGGACAAAGAGTACGACAACGGGAAGACAGATAACTAATTGGTTATAAACTGGATGACCAACAATGTTGAAGGTCACATTGCATCAAAACTTCTTTACAAAAACACAACAAAGGAAATGTGGGAGGATCTCAAGCAGACATACTCTCAGAAGAAGAGGAAGCCACGCCTTGCAGACATTTACAAGAGAATCTGGTCGGCATCTCAGAGTGATTTCTACCCTCATTGAGTACTGTTGGGGTAAAACCTTTTCTTTGTTTATTCCATAATCCTAGGCTCTCTTATATAGGAGATGAGCCTATAGGTAAATTACATGGGTCATACATAAGTAGAAAGATAATAAAGAAACCATACATAAAAACATAAATATATCGCTACACTCCCCCTCAAGATGGAGCATAGATGTCGATCATGCTCAGCTTGGACGAACATTTCTGAAAGGGCCCTCTGAGTAGGGCCTTGGTGAATATATCTGCAGTCTGATCCCCTGAGCTGACATGAGATATAGAGATAAAACCTTTCTGAATCATATCTCGTATGTAATGACAATTAACTTCGATGTGCTTGGTGCATTCATGAAATGTTGGATTCTTTGCAATGAATATAGCAGCCTGATTGTCACATTCCAGTGTCATAGGAAGAGGAACCTCTATATGTAAATCTGTAAGCACAGCTCGAGTCCACATCATTTCTGTAGTAGCCTGGGCCATTGCCCTATATTCTGACTCAACACTAGATCTAGCTACAACAGTTTGCTTCTTGCTTCTCCAAGAGACAAGAGAATCTCCAAAGTATACGGCAAATCCAGTTGTGGACTTCCTGTCCTTTGGGCACCCTGCATAATCAGCAACAACACATGCTGAGATGGTAACCTCTTTCCCCTTTTTAAATAATAGTCCTACACCAGGAGATGTTTTAAGATACCTGAGTATCAGTTATATAGCATCCATATGTACCTGACATGGTTGCTCCATGAATTGGCTCACTCGACTAACAGCAAATGAGATATCGAGTCTGATAATGGTAACATAAAGGAGCTTTCCTACCAACTCTCTGTACCTCCTCTTATCAACCTCATCAGTGTCACCATCGTATAGTTTCATGCTTGGATCCATAGGTGTGGTGGTCAGTCGACATCGAAGCATTCCTGTCTCATTTAGCAAATCAGTGACATATTTCCTTTGGGTCATCACAAGTCCCCATTGATTTCTGGTAAACTCCAATCCCAGAAAGTATCTAAAATTTCCAAGATCCTTGGTAACAAATTCACAACCCAAGAATTCTTTCACCCTTTTTATTCCTTGTATGTTATCTCATGTAATGAGAATATCATCAACATACACCATAATAGCAACCGTACCTTCGGATGTTCTCTGTACAAAGAGAGAATGATCTGCATTTGAACGCTTGTATCCATGTTTCTCAAACAGATCTGAGAGTTTCTGAAACCAAGCTCTAGGGCTCTGCTTCAGGCCATACTTATCAACCTATCCATCTTTACTATGGGTGCAAGACCTCGAAAGGCGCCCATGGAGGGAATGTCAATCTTGTTTTCAGACATGATGACTCGAGAAGACTAGTTAAGAAGATGAAACACCAGGTTGTCTATCCTGACATATAGAGATTCGATTGCATATGCAAATTTATGCAACCGATCTCATATAGAACAAGGGAGCGACTTCTTTTCTAGCGGCCAACAGCAAGTGGGGTCGCCAACGGCCGCAATGAGCGGCACGGGAAGCAAGGGGGCGTCACTGGGGAGCCGTGTGGGCTGCGTTGGCCGCGGGGGAGGAGCCGCAAGGGCTGCGCGGCAGCAGGCGGATGCATTGGGGGCCCGAGAGGGGCGTTGGGGCGACGCGTGAGGCGCGGGATGCTCGAGAGGGGCACTGGGGGCCGCAGGGAGGCGAGGGGTTGATGCCGCTGCAGGCGGCTGTGTGCCGCAGGGGCATCGATGCCGCCGGAGGCGGCACTTGTAGGAGCCGAGAGGAGAGGTAGGGAGGAGGGGCTAGGGTTAGGGTTTCAGAGCCTCGGTCTAGGACCGCCGCTCTAATACCATGTTGGGGTAAAACCTTTTCTTTGTTTATTTCATAACCCTAGGCTCTCTTATATAGGAGATGAGCCTATGGGTAAATTACATGGGTCATACATAAGTAGAAAGATAATTAAGAAACACTACATAAAAACATAAATATATCGCTACAAGTACTATAGGCATCTCTCCAGCTTGTGTGAGGAGAATCCGATATTTTAGCTCTCATATTGTACCAAACAGGTACAAGAACATTCTGGCTGGCAAGTATATTGTTTTCTTGACAGCTTGCATTCTAAATACCATGCAGCAAAGGAGCAATTTCTTATATCCAATGCATTGCCAACGATGAAGGTCCTCTTCGACCGACTTGAAGAATTGGAGACATATGTTGCACGGCCTCCTGCCTTGCCTTCAGTAGAGAACTCTGTACGTATTGCATCATCTAGGAAAGGAAGCAGATACAGCTTTCGAGGAGGATACGGACGTAACTCGGGCTGTGGTCGTGGACGAGGGCGTGACTTTGGTCATGGCCATGGACAAGACTCTACTTCCCCCATTCACTCACTACGATCGGTGGAACCACCCGTCTGAAAAATGTTGGTAGAAGTTTGGAGTGCCTCCTTATCATGCTAATAATGCCTACGAGGACGCCTATGATGTGGAAGAGGTGTCGTTTATAGCAACCTCCAGTGACAAGACAGCACATCTTAATGGCGCAGATTACTCCCGCATGATGCAGATTCTTCAAACTCTCGGTCCTACTACCTCCAGTGACACTACCAGTGTTGCTCTATCTACTCCTTCAAGTACAATAGCCAACTCTGCTATCACTCCTACTCCGACTTGGATTATTGATTCTAGTGCCTCTACTCATATGAACGAAGAAGGTAGTCCATTAACCTCCTCCGCGCCATCTTCCTCTGTGAAGTCAGTTCGGGTCGCTAATGGGACTCAATGACTGGTAACTACTGTCGGAACAATGTAGTTCTCTTCCAAGCTCTGACTGTCTGGGGTCCATTGTGCTCATGATTTCCCTCTTATCTTACTAGATGTTCATAAGATTTGTGTTGAGCTTAATTATCACGTGATATTTGATGAGTTTTGTTGATATTTTCAGGACATCCGGATGAGGCAGATTTTTGGTGGGGGTCATGAAAAGAACGGCATATATTATCTTGACATACCCTTAGCCTCCAAGTTTGTCGATGTTGTGTCCATCTCCGAAGACCCGCTTCCAATGGCATTTGCGCCTTGGGCATCCCTCTGCCAAGGCCATCTCCATAACGTTCATGAACTCTCCACTTTGAAACCCTTTCGGTGCGAGGCGTGTGAGTTTGGAAAACATCATCGAGCTTCATTACTTGTTTATACCGAGTCTCGTAGTACTAGTCCTTTTCATCTTGTTCATTGTGATGTTTAGGGATCTTGTCTGATCTGAATATTAAATGGTCTTCATTATTTTTATAGTCTTTGTTGATGATTATAGTCGATCTTCTTGGGTATAACTAATGAAGGATCGTTCATAGATTAATAAGATTGTCGAAAATTTCTTTCGATATATTAAAAACTTTTCTACATGTGTTAAGATCATTCCGACTGACAATGCTCTTGAGTTAACCCCACAGAACTTGACATCTTTCTTTGCATCTCAAGGGATTTTTCACCAAACCTCTTGTCCATATACCTCACAACAAAATGGAATAGCAAAAAGGAAACTCTGACACTTGCTAAATGTTACCAGATCTCTCCTTGATCATATGAGTGTTCCTAAACACTATTGGTGGGATGTCATCCTTATTGTGGTCTATCCCATCAACAGTGTTCTTCGTATGTTCTAGGAGGGGGAACTCCATTCTCATCACTATACTCTATTGAGTTCCCTTCCCTATACCTCTATAAATCTTTGTTTGTATTGCCTTCGTTCATAACTTCCATGCAGCTGAGAAATTATCACCTCAAATTATCAATTGTGTCTTTATTGGGACTCTCGTACATAGAAAGCTATCATCTTTATGATCTTGTTAGATGTCGATACTATGTGCCTGTTGATGTCACCTTCTTTGAGCAGAAAAGATTTTTCATACAAGTTGTGATGGACATCCTCTGGACCTCACCTCCATCCACCAATCGTTTATACTCGCCAACGTACAGCTATACCTTTTACATTGACGTTTGTACCTTTGCCTGTCCCTTTTATGCAGGATGATATGACCACTTTGAGTGCTCCTACCACTATTGCCCCGGATGTACCTGAGGAGATTATGATGGTTCTCCGCAAACAAAAGAGGCAATGTACTTATCGCGTCATATCACATTTTACTTCTATTGATGGTTTATCAAGTTGTAACAAGTGACTTTCAGATGCTTTGAATGTGATTTTCATATTCAGAGATCATCTTAGTGCAATGCAGGACAATGGTTGGCGACATGCCATGGATGAGGAGATGGATGCACTTACCTCCCGGGGCACGTGGGATCTTGTGTCGTGCCCCTCAAGATTTCGACCCATGGCTCGTAGATGTGTCTTCACGATCAAACAGTCGACCGATGGGTCCATTGATAGGTTGAAAGCCAAATTTGTTGCCAAAGGGTTTGCACAAACCTTTAGGGTTGATTATTTTAAGATATTCTCATCCGTTACCAGAATGGGATCTGTACCTACCATTTTCTCTATTGTTGCCAGCAAGGCCTGATACATTTACCAACTTGATGCGAAGAACGTCTTTCTTTATGGTGATCTTGAGGAGGAGGTCTACATGATGCAACCACCGGATAACGTAGTCGAGGGGAAGTGTGTATGCAAACTTCACAAGGTCATTTATAGCATGAAGCAAAGCCTCAGGACATGGTTTGATAGGATCACTACTGAGATCAACACACTTGATTTTCATAGGACAACATCTGACTACTCTGTCTTTGTCAGACGACAGGCTACTGGCACCGTCATTCTTGTTGTCTATGTTGATGATATGGTTATCACAGGAGACGATGAAGCTAGTATTCTAGAGACCAAGACCTTTCTACAGAAGGTCTTTGTCACGAAAGATCTTAGCCAACTTCGTTATTTTCTTGGCATTGAGGTGATACGCACTATAGAGGGGCTCCATCTTTTACAGAGGAAGTGTTGCCTCGATATTCTGATCGAAACAAGACTACTTGAATGCAAGCCATCTGGCATCCCTACAGAAGTGAAAAAACACTCCACATCTACTGATCCAGCATTTAAGGATAATGACACGGTATAGAAACTTAGTGGGAAAATTACTCTATCTCACTGTTATTAGACCATATATATCATATGATGTGAGCAAAGACAGCCAGCATATGGAGAAGCCCCTTTACAGCCATTGAAGGATGTTATCCTGATCCTTCAATATTTAAAGGAATCTCCTAGATGTGGACTCTTTTATGAGGTGAATGGGCATACTAATATCTCTACCTATATATATTCTGACTATGGTAGCTCTCTTGCGGATCGTTGATCCACTACATGCTAGGTCATGTTTGTTGGAGACAACCTGGTCACTTGACGAAGCAAGAAGCAGACAGTGGCTTCCAAATCAAGTATGGAAGCAGAATAACAGGCAATGGTTCAAACCACCTGTAAGATCACGTGGCTTGTCGTTATTCTAAAAGAACTTGACATGTCAGTCTCTACTCGTGTATCCTTATACTGCAACAACTCTGCACGTACATCGCCACCAATCCAATTTTTCATGAGCAGGTAAAACACATTGAAGTTGATTGCCATTTCATTTGTGATGCAGTATGAGGAGGACGGATCAGCACTTTACACATATCTATTGAACTTCAACTTGTTGACATCTTCACGAAGGCCCCTCCAAAGAAGCACCTCATGTATTTAGTTTCTAAGTTGAACATGATCGATAAATATGCTCCAACTTGAGGAGAGTGTTAGAGTTATTATATTTATATCACATTAACCCTTATGGGATATATATGTATTTTCCCTTTTAGGCTCTATAGGGTTTTCTCTCTATATAAGAGACTCTAGATCTATGCAATAAATATAACAATTCATTATTTCCTTTACAAATGAGAATTAAATTTATTGGAAAATTTCTTTAATTTATTTATTTCTTTTTAAATTAATCAATTGTCATTGCAAATCGATGCAACAAAATCTAGACCATTGATTTCAATTAGAAGTGCTTCCTAGCCATCCAATTTTGTATACAATAAGAGCCAATCCTAGATTTTTATATACACAAGTAGAAGCAACAAAACTATCTCTCTCTCATATACACGTCCAAGCTCTCTCTCCTTCAAACCCTAGTAGTAGTCCACTCTAGGATTTTGTGAGAGCTTCATCACCGTCACACTGTTGTTGTGTGACCGGATCGACTGCCCGTGAATCTCAATCTTCTTCAATGTCGCGTGCTCGTGAGGAAGACTATGAATTTTGTAAGACGAAATCAGGAGAATCCGTGCTCGGATCGTCAATTCATATTGCGGGACGCACACATCTCATCCACGAGCCCGTAAAAGCTCACCCCTTTTATATCGAACTTAAGACAGGAGGTCTCTTCATTAAATACACGAGTATCGTGATCACGCTACAAGAAGTAACCCTAATACTTGGTGTATTCAAGATGAAACGACATGGGAATGGTTCCCATGTCATGTTGTTTCATCGAAAATTTTTAATTCCCGTTGCCCTTACGACTAGTGCAAAAAGTCGACTTAGACTGCATACAATGCGATCCCTACGCTTCCGTGATGCGCGAAGCGAAAACCCTCGCCTTCATGGACATCTCTATCTAACGCCTCGTTGGGGCTGGAAACACCCCCCCCCCCCGACTGACCGTTCACAAGGACCACGCTGGATGCGATCGTGATGCATCTCCTCATCCAAGCAATTCATCTATCTAGGGAAACCACGTCGGTGAAGAGAGGCCCAAGTGAAACGTCAATCCGCACAATCGTAAGCTTTGGAGAAATCAACTTTCCATTGAACTCTCGTTGCTTTCCCCCTACGCCAGTTAGCCACAATCTCTGAAGTCAAGACTACACTATCAATAAGTTCCCTGCCAGGAAGACACGCACTTTGTACTAGTGAGACAATCTTATTCAAGAACCCCCTTAGGTGATTTGCCATAATCAAACATATTGTATTTAAAAGAGCAATGGGTGTGTACTCCTCCACATTTGTAACATCTTTCTTGGGAAGCAAGAAGATGAAGGATCAATTAATCCTACCAAAACCATAATTCCCTTTCACAAACTCCTTTTCCACCTCTAACAACTCCTCGAAAATGAGATCCCAAAATTCACAATAGAAGAATACCGAAAAAACCATTCGAACCAGGACATCCGTACGAATTAAGGTCAAACAAAGCCTTATGGATTTCCAGCAAACCAATACGTGTCGTCAGCTCAACCGCGTCATTGACGGACACAGCATTTACCCCTTCTCCCAACCACCTCGCGACACTGAGGTACATGCATGATCATATTTTTGAAATAGCTCGTCACTGCCCTTACAATCTCCAACTCATCGCTCACTACAAAATCCCTACCTCAATCAAACTTCTTCTGTCATTTGCCACATTATAAAAAAACCTCGTATTAGCATCTCCCTCCTTCATCCATTTTTGTCTTGACCTTTGCCTCCACCTCCCTCTTCCTATCCTCCTCCATAATGATTTTTTGTGCCAACTCGCGGCCCAAAACCTCCTCAGCATCCAAGTCCATGACATCTCCCAGCAAGTCACCAGATCCTCTTGCGCATGATTCCGCCTCTGCTTACATCCGACCCTAGACTCCCATCTGAAATCATGTAGTCTGCGCGCAACGTCGACAGTTTTGTCGCTAACTTCACAGTAGATGAACCTTCCACCTCCAAGCTGGTCCAAAAATCCATCACCATATTACGGAAACCCTCCATCTAGGCAGAGAGGAAGCATCCACCAGACTAAACCTCTCCAAGGCCTCGACTGACATAAGCAACCGATCAATCCGAGATCTAGAAGACGAATTCTGCCATGTAAATTTGCAGTTTGTCGCAACAACCACCTCCATATTAAGTTCTTCCACCATATCCACAAAAAGACCGAAACCCGGTTCTTGAGCACCTCTTCCACCAGTATATCATCCTCGTAAAGCGTGATATTGAAATTACCACCCACCCGAAACTCCTCTGGGAATCTTAAATTGGTTGTATGCAGTTCATCCCACAGTACCACATTTGTTGACGCACCTGATATACCACAAACCAAAGAAACTGTGAGTCTTGTATAATCTACCTTGCATCTCAGAAGAACCGAGACCAAATAAGTCATCTTCACCTACTCAATCATTTTGAAAAGATTTCCATTCCAAGCTACTACAATGCCTCCTGAACTCCTGGAAGCTAATACTGCATAGAATTCCGTGAGAAAATGGCCTGAAGTAGAGCTCCATCTCACGAAATCCCACGAATCAATTTTGGTTTCTTGCAAGCAAGCCATGTCTACCTTCCACGCGACCAATAAGAAGTTGATTGTCAACCTCTTATCAGGTTGGCCAAGCCACCTAACATTCCAAGTCAAGACTTTCATTGGATAACCGAGGGGACAGTCCCCGCCATCAGAACACCCACACAATTTGCAACATCGACCTCAAAACTCCTCTCCGACTCCTCCACAACCACTACTGAAACAACATCCGACTTCCATGCCACCAGAATAATGTCAGAAGTTTTCACCCACTCCCTTCCCTAATATTTCCTTCCTCCTGAAAACCGCCTTGCTCCCCTTCTGCTTCTACTCCTAAAAAAACCCCTTCTCCCGAACACACTCTAGCTTGGTCACTTCCCAATCCGCAATATATGTTCTACGACGCTTCAAGCATCGTAAAGGAATCCTCGAATCACGTGAAGCTCCAACGATTCCTCCCTCACCCTTCAGGTGTCTTGGAACCGCGGGGATCATGTGCCTCTCCCCCGCACACGTTTGGGCAGATGTCCCCATGTCAGCAATGTTCGACAAGACCGCGGCAAGAAGTGTGTCGCCTCCCCACCCATGAGACGTCACAAGCCCCACAATACTTGAAGAGGCCACCGATGCCTTAGATCCAAGCAACCTCGAGGCTTTGAGGTCGCATACAGGGTTCGGATGTCCCTTACCACACTCCTTGACCAATGGGACCTTCATCGGGTCAAAAAAATGTCCAAATCGGCTATCTCAGATCTGGATACTACATTCCAGACATCTCCATGGAATGATCCATTATGTAAGAATGGATAAGCACCAAAGATCTAGGTTCTACAGGACTTGAATGGTTAATCGGAGCTGATGATTAACCCGAGAAGACTGGGATATTTTATCGACCCAATCGCCCTGACTCTTTAGAGTCATTCGAAACCCCACCATTCAAGATATTACCTAAAGTTAGGGAGCGGCACTAGGGTCCCCAATTAAATGGATCGATTCGCCTCCCCTTGGATTTTGTCATTTCTGAGATCTTCGCCGCAACCTCCGACCCTTGATTACCTATGACGACCGATGAGAGCACGTTCGAGTTCTCTGCATCCCTCCCCCTTATCATCGCTTGAAGAATCAGCCAAACAGGAATCGCCCGATGCCCAATCTTCATCATCTCCCTCGCCGCCACCGAGGGCTTGATTATGTGCATACGAACAATGAACTCCAAATCCTCCCTTGACATCAAGCCAGAGGAGCAAATTCTTCGACCTCCCCAACCGGCATTAGCATTTTGTGAATGACCTATAATCTTCGGCATAACAAAGGGACTTCGATAATCCTCATCTTCCATGTCTCTGAGATGGCCCGTGCAGCACCGTCCAAAAAATGAGGTCTCCACCACCGGAGAATCCCCCCCCCCAGCTTCAGTGGTATGCAGCTCTCCAGGGCTTCATTCATAGCCTCCATCGCACCATAAAGTGAGAGGCCTCTTAGGCAACATAAGACCTCCCAGGAAACATACGAGATCAATCCCTATGTCGGAGCTCAGCTTCGCAAAAAAAATCATCATGTACCTTTTGCAAGTCCTCTATTGCCCCTTCCCCAATCAGAAACCCATCGAGAGGGTTTCTGGTTGTCGTTCCATCAAAAAGGTTCTACGGTATCGCAGCTAAATCCCCTATTGTTATGTTTAGGGGTTAATCGTCTGAAGTCACATCGGAATCCTTGTTAACTCTGACCACCAAAGGCGCATTCTTCCTTGACCAAAATCCCTTGGTCGTGCAGTCCCATCGGGGTGGCATGGGCATCCACATCTGAAGCAGAGGGGTTATGTGGCCTCACAGGAATTGGACAGGTGATCCCCTACCCCGCAGCGATAGCTTCACGTCATCATCTCCTCTTTCTTCCTCGGCCAGCCAATCTTCTTTCTCTTCTTTCCATAGCTCCAATGGTCTTCCCCCGCCAAGTCCTCCATAGTGGTATCATCGAGGTCTTCCTCCTTGCTAGTTCTTGCAGGCATGTTGCACTCTCTGATGAAGGTGGCCCTCTTGACCCTCTCAAACGCATTCCCACCTGTCTCCAGAATATGCCCCACTCATCTCTCCCCTAGATATATTGTTGGTAATATTAGAAATTGGCTTTTCTTTTTTTATAAACTGTTTTCTCTTTTTTCATAAGCCATATTCTTTTTTTCCCGACTTTTAATTCTCAATCAGCCTTTCTTTTTTTCTTGTTGTCATTTTTTAGTAGAAACTCTCTTTGGGGGCATTTCCTTTTTTTGGCCATAAAACCCAATTGGCTAAAAAATACATTCCTTTTTTTTCCTTTTTTTCTCATCACTATGACCCATATTGGTGAGCAGAGCAGCACCCTTTCAGGTATTTAGGTCCCAATTGGCCCTCTTTTGTTTTTTTTACTATTTTGATTCTTTGTTTTACATAAGAGGGAAAGGTTAGGCCATCAAAAAGATAAAATATTTAAAAGAAAATAAATGAACCCAAGCCCATATATAAAAGTTGGGAGCTTTTATCCCCTGTCAACGATTGATTCTTTCCTAGGGTTCTGAAGCAGAACCCATGTTGCCACACTTTTTGCTAGGGTTCTGAAGAGAACCCATGCTGCCACACCCTGTAGGATCGAATCACGCACCGTTTCACCTTCTTCTTCAGGTTGCAAAATGGGTTCACGACATAGACCCTATCAATTCATGATAGACCATGACTCTTGGTAAACCCATCGCCCGAGCGGGGATGAAAGAGCTTGGGAGACCTTTGATGGTTAATGGGTTGTAGCATGCAATGAAGACATTCGAAGGAGCTGCGATGGAAAATGCCTATACACACGATCGATTGTGATGACAACTTTGGAAGGTACCGCTCAAGATCCTTGCTAGGGTTCATGAGCCACTACTTGAAGGCGATACCAGGGACGCCATTAGGGCTTCAATTGCGAAGCTTGCTCTTTCATTTTCTTTACAATAAGAGTTTCGTGCCCTAAATGTTAGAGTGGAAGTATCGCCTAATGGGGCTATTGCTCGATCGTCGAGTTAAGAGATCGAGGAAAAACAATGGGAGGGTCTTTTTTCTCCTTGTTTCTAACATGAAGTTCTTCTTGCAAGCTACGTTCCTTCTAATGGAAGGAGGGGGATTCTCCTTGTTTTTTTTATGAAGATCATTTGGTTTAATATTTTTCAGAAATATATGAACCTATTAACATAATTGATGTGGGGAGGGGGAGAATGCTGGAGAGGCTCCGGGTGTCGTATCCAGCGGGCCATGGTCGGATGGAGGAGGGTAGTGAAAGTGGTTAGGTGGAGGTTCATCGTCGCAAACAGATTGGGAAGGTGTGCAGGAGCGAAGCGTCCCGGGGTACATGCAGGTCTCGCCCTTTCGGGCGAGGTTGCTTCCGTTGTGGCTTCCTCCAATCCATTGTTCAAATGCTTTGGTTTGTGCATTAAGGTAGTAATTGTGCCGCAAGCGTTCGATCGGTGTCGATACCCAATGTTGTTGCAGAGGCGCCACGCATTCTGCGGGGAGGTCTTGTTCAGGGGCACCTCAGACGTGGGCATGGCAATGATGGGCAAATACCAGGGGGATGTGGCCTCGGTGAAGCCGTGGAGGGTTATAGCTCGTGGATTGAGTAGATTGAAGGCGGTGATGAAGATCATTTGGTTTAATATTTTTCAGAAATATATGAACCTATTAACATGATTGATGTGGGGACGGGGAGAATGCTGGAGAGGCTCCGGGTGTCGTATCCAGCGGGCCATGGTCGAATGGAGGAGGGCAGTGAAAGTGGTTAGGTGGAGGTTCATCGTCGCAAACAGATTGGGAAGGTGTGCACGAGCGGAGCGTCCCAGGGTACATGCAGGTTTCGCCCTTTCGGGCGAGGTTGTTTCCGTTGTGGCTTCCTCAAGCATTGGGTGAGCCAGTGTAGAGAGCCAATCCATTGTTCAAATGCTTCGGTTTGTGCATTAAGGTAGTAATTGTACCGCAAGCGTTCGATCGGTGTTAGTACCCAACGTTTTTGCAGAGGCACCACGCATTCTGGTGGGAGAAGGCGACGGCGGGGAGGTCTTGTTCAGGGGCACCTCAGACGTGGGCATGGCAATGAAGGGCAAATACCAGGGGGATGTGGCCTCGGTGAAGCTGTGGAGGGTTATAGCTCGTGGATTGAGTAGATTGAAGGCGGATGAGCTGTTGTCTCTCTCCCAATCGGGAGGTCTTCTCTCATCTGGAGGCATGCGTGGTAAGACAATGGATTGATTACACCTCGGAGACTCAGTCTTGTGAGGGGTGAGGGGGATCCCTTTTCTCTGGCGCGATTTAGTACGGGTGTGGCACCTCCTTGACGGAATCACGGTGGTGGATGGCCTCGCCGCTGGTGGTGCTTCTTCGGGAGAAGACACGGACCTCATAGTTTGGGTCTGTCACCTTACCTTCACCTGCAACAACTTGGTTGGTGGATGATGCAGGTGGATGAACGTCATCTACACCTGGAGATCTTGTCGGCAGGATCGACACCGGTTAGGGTGGCTCGTTTTCAGCAGTCAACCGGGGTAGCATGCCATGCGGCTACGAGGTGACGGGGCAAGCTCATCGGTCCGTCGGAGATCAAGGTGTCGATTACGATCATCTTCGGAGGAGGCGCAGCTCCGGAGATCACATGGGGGATTCAATTCGGAACATTCAATGCGAGGCAGTGGTTAACCTCTGCAGTTGTTTGCCTTCCTCATGTGGGTGATCCAGCCGTTTCACAATATTTGATGGATGCACAATCGTCCCTCTTGATTCGGGCATTGTCCTCTGAATCGCTCAGGAAAGTCAACGTGTCATTAGCATACTGCAAAAGCGGAACAGAAATGTTCCCTAATCGAAAGCCTTCGACTCTTCGCACCATCCATCCTCAACCACTCTCTTAAACAATACCGCCAGAGCATCTGCGACCATGACAAACAACATCGTCGCTGAAGAGCATCCCTGTCGCACCCCCCTCTGAGGTTGGAAAAAACCTCCTTCAGGCTTGGAAAAAACCTCCTTCTAGCCTGCCATTCACCAGAACATAGTAAGAGGAGGTCGTGACACACCTTTTCATCTACGCTATCCATAGCTTACTGAAACCACGACACCGGAGGGATGCCCATAAGAATCTACAATCCACACAATCATATGCTTTGTCAAAATCAATCTTCCACATCACGCCTTTTTTGCTTTCTCGTCTCCATTGCTGGCAGATCTCGGACGCCATAACCATGCCATCAATCAATTGACGACCATGTATAAAAGCAACTTGATTATGAAGAATTAATCGGTCAACAACCCGCCTTAGCCTATTCGTCAAAACCTTGGCCACGATTAGATAGATGCAAGTTCAGAAATGTGGTATGCGGTATTCGTTCGATCATGTGGTCTAAAGCGAGTAAGCAGATATGCGGAGGAGTATACAGAGGTATACGCGGTTTATAATATTTTAATTTTAAATATTAGAAAATACAATAATGAAATGTGATTATATAAAAATTTGGATGATCAAGCAAAATCCAAAATCAAAAATTCCAAATAAAATAATATAATCAATAAGATATATAAGCATGATATATAAATTGATTGTTTTTAGTGTATATTTTGGATTTAATGCATATATATAGACATACAAATTTGGATTCAACAAGGAACACACGAATTCTATAAGAAAACCTTTAATTCATATATTGATCATATAAATAACAAAAGCTAAAGAATAATCATATGTATACAAATCATATACCCAAAATTATAAATATATATATGTGTGTGTGTGTGTGTGTCTCCACGGGACAAAACTTGTTAACACAAAATATTGTATTTGCATATAAAATTTATTAAAAGCACAAAAATGTAAAGTGTTGGATTGTTAGTCAATTATTTCATCTTTTATTCGAAGAAATATATTGAATTTCTTTAGATAGAAAATTAAAAAGTCAGTAAATAGTTCATTAAATAAGTGTTGGGAGCAATGGAAAGATATAGATATGAGAAAAATACCTTAGAATGTATTCACAAATGCGACATATACGAGAATAATGAAAAGATGCATCAATGTAAATGATGATATAATAGTTACTTGGAAAAAGGAGTTAATGTATTATCAACATGTTATGGATCAAACAAAAAAGACACATGAATCCTATATGCAAGTTTCTTGTTCAGATATGTGGCCGCATATACGGCCGCATATGCCACATAGTCGGATCACATATGCGTTTTGATCGCATATTGCCGCATATGGCATAAGCGCTTCAGTCAAGTGACCGAATACGCGTATGTGACTGCATGTACCGTATTTTCGAACACTAAGATGGCATTAGACAACTCAATCGACCTATAGTCCTCCACTTGCAACGGATGCTCCTTCTTGGGAAGGAGAAACAACAACACCCTGTTTACTTTCTAGAAGCCCCTATTTCCATCCCTGAACTCCTTCACTACCCCCAAAATCTCTTCCTTGCGCTAGTCCCATAACTCCTTGTAGAAAAACACCGGAAACCCGCCTGGTCCCTGGGCCCTGTCCGTGTTCAGTCCCCAGACCGCACTCTTTACTTCTTCAGCAAAAGTGGCTTCCAGCTCGGTCACCTTCACCTTTGTCAAAACCTCTACCCCTGCTCCACGCCACTCCACCCTCTCCCTGCTTCCTTCCCGACATATCCACACAATGCCTCCTAAGAGCACTCCCTAGTTGAGCATTCCCCGTCACTCTCCCCCCACCTCCAAGCTCTGGATGAAATTCCTCCTCTTGTAGGAGGCCATCGAGCGGAAGAACTTGGTGTTCGCATCTCCTTTTTGCAATCATTTCTGCCTAGATCTCTGCCTCCACTCAACTTCTTCCTTCCTATTTCCAGAAGTAACTCGTCCAGTAGCCTCGCTCGTTCCGATGCCTCTTCCTGGTCTAGCCCTCTCTGGTCATCCAGCCCATCTAGTCAGACCACCCCTTCTTGGGTCTCATTTCTCCGCTCCCTTCATTGCACCCTCACTTCACGATCAAACACGAGCAAACACTTCTTCAACAATGCCAGCTTGCCGACCAAATGTACCACCGTTGAACCCTCCACCTGCCACCCCTTCCAGCGCGAGACCACCTCCTCCTTGAATCCCTCCTCCATCAGCCACGCTTGCTCGAATCTGAATAAAAACCTAGACCTCTTCTGCTCCTCCGACGACCAAAGAATCGGTATGTGATCCAAGTTTGCCCAAGGTAGCGCCCACGCCCGCGAGAGGGGGAAGGAATCCACTCCCTCAAGCAAGAGAAGAAATCTGTCCAGCCGCGATCTCGACCTCACATTTCGCCAAGTGTATGCACATCCTACCGCGTCGATAATCATCTGTCCCAGAGCATGAACCTGGTTTATGAATTCTTACGAACCCGCATCACGACCCCCCCCTCTGTGGGCCGATCCTTCAGGAGCAAAGTCAAGTTGAGATCACCTCCGATTAGCCGGATACCGCCCTCCTTGACCGTCCCTAATATTTGTATCCAAGGATCCAGGCATCGATCCCGTGGGCCCATAGATATTTGTCATTGTAAAGGTGATGCCGTCCGTTTTCCACCTTAGATGCACCGAGAGCGAAAAAATTAATTTCCACTCAGTCAGTTTATCGTACTGATTCCTTTTCCAGATCATCAGCAGCCCGCCAGCCGCTTCCTGCGCCTCAACCTCAGCGAAGTCGAAGGTAGAGCCCCTTCATATCCCGCCATGTCTTCCCTCCTGCCCTTGAGACCTTCTGTTTCTTGTAACAACACCAAGTCCGCATGTGCATCAGCAATTATATTCTTGACCGCTAGCTGTTTCTCGAGACGGCCCGACCTGTGAACATTCCATGACAATCTTCATGGGCAAAGATCTTTATTCTTCCTAAGGGGTGGCATCAACCCTAGGCTTTTCACGAAGTTCCTATCTAGCCGGCTGAAAAAGCTCGGTCTACAAATCGGAGACCACGAGCCCTCTGTCGTGAGGGCAGGTTGTTCTCCTTCTGCCCGCTCATCACCCTACCCAGACCTCTTGACCAGCCTCTTCCTTTTCCTCTTCCCACACAGTGACTCCCGCTCATAGCAGACCCCAAACCTCTGCCCACCCATTTCCTGCATGCGCCGTACTCTGGATCCCCTTCCCTTCTTCAGCGGAACTCCTGTCAAGCTCCGTCGAAGGAAGCACCGATCGTTGAGACATCTGCACCTCGCACGGAGGCACGAAACCCATCGAGGACTAGCCCAGCTGCTTGGATCCCTCTGCTTCAGTCTCCTCAAATGCCCACAGACTCTTCTTTGGCTCAACTGCGTCGGGAACCTTCGAAGGTCTGCTCACCTGGCTTGACTCCTCTACTACAGGAGCAGGAGCCAAAACAAACAGAGTTGGATCGTTTTGAATGCTCGATTTCAATTTCGACCGAGGGTCTTCCTCCATGTCAATTGGGGGGTTCGATTTAAATTGAAGCTCCAGATTTGGCTCATTTGATAAATTAATTTGAATGTTGTTTACCAGGCTTGATCGAATCCGGGTCAGGGGCATGATCGAAGTAGCAGGCGCCTCCAACCCGAGAAAGGGTGTCGACTCTCGAAAAGTCTGACATTGCAAAGCTGCATCGGTAAAGTTGATGGAGATTTTCAGCAGCATCTCTGGACTCCAGATTAATAGACAAAAGTCAGTGGTAATCCCTTTTGGTATGGACTGTGTGGAGAAGAACAGAATGGCGGAGCTCTTAAGTTGCCCAGTGGGTGAGCTACCCATTTCCTACTTGGGCTTACCTCTGGTTGCAGACAGATTGAGAAAATCGGATGGGGACATGGTACTCAAGAGATTTGAACAGAGATTGGCTAGTTGGAAGGCGGTTACCCTCTCTGGGGGGGGAAGATGATCCTCCTGAAGCATGTGCTGGCGGCGATTCCTATTTTCTTATTTTCAACAAGACTGATGTCGACGGAGGTTAGAAAATGATGCGGAGTTTTTTCTGGTCGGACGGGAAACAGCAAAAGCAGGGCGTACATCTTTTGGCTAAATGGGTGGTTCAGATCAGGGGTGACACAGATAGATTGGTTCTCAGGCTGTTACGGGCCATTTATAGAGTCAAAGGCTCGCTTGAGGCAGGAAGGACTCATTTCGAGTCCTCACTTTAGAGCGGTGTTCGTGATATTCTACCACAACTAAGGTTGAAACTGCAGCCGAAGGTGGGGGACGGAGATGGTTTTCGTTTCTGATGTGATGACTGGACAAGGGATGGTACGCTCTGCAACAGATTCCCAAGGCTTTACGTGTTTGGCCGCAGCAAAGGGGTGTTCTGTATCGGAGACTTGCGAGTATGGTTTGTGGGACCCACAGTTTGTGGCTGATCGTTCAGACTAGTGGTTGGAGGAGATGTTTAGACTACAGTCGAAGACTCGAAGTTGCCTTCACCTGACTATATGTCTCAAGGTAGATATCATTTCTTATGGGAAAGGGGCAAATTCTCAACGAAGAAGGCTTACATGGAGTTCAGAGGGAACATGGATCCTGAACTGGGACAAGACATGAAGATCATCTGGGCTAGTAAGATCCCGTACAAAGTGAAGGTTTTCCTTTGGTGCCTCAGAAGGGGCAGATTGTGTGACAAAGCAAGGAGGGGTAGACTGTTTAGCACACCGAACACGCAATGCGACAGATGTGGCACACATGTGGAGGATACTGAACATCTGCTTTTTAGATGCCCCTTGTCAGAACAAGTGTAGAGGGAAATTGGGCCAGCGTGGGTCTCATATGGGAGAGGGGATGATTTCTGGAGGTCGGTGAGGTCGGTGGGGAGCAACTCGATAAGGACTGTGCGCTACGCCGTTACCTTTTGTTGCTCTTTGGGCCATCAAGGGAGGAAGGAAGATCTAATCTTCAAAAACCATAGGTTTTACTCCGAAAATGTAATTTCCTATTGTTCTTCCCTTCACCATTTCCGGTCCACAAGGTAATGTGCGTCAATTCTTTTTTGATATATAGAAGTTTTGTGGGTAAGTCCCAACTCGGGATATCACCCTCTTTTTACTAAAAACAGTTCCTTTTAATGGCAGCACTAACAAGCACCCACAAGGAATTCCATGTTTTTTTGAAAGAAAAAAGGGCTTGCCCATATAGGTGCATGCCCAAAAACTTCGCCATTTATCACCAAAGATTATTACAAGCCTAATGTAAATATACACATATCAAGAATACATGTTCCAACTCTTACTTATCGCATTTGCATGCACCAACACATTCTCGACGTAGAACCAGTCATACCTAAAGGGTAAGTCATTGTTTGCCCTCCAAAGCGCACATATTACTGCCAAGATCATCGTTTTTTCCTTCTCCATGTTGCTCTAGTTCGCCCAATGGAGGGCCAAAAATGTGAAGCATCAATAGTATTCACGTCTCCATTACTAAAGCGATTCCAGAGCTCCATATAGCTGCTACAAGAAATTCTTTGTGGTGAGATCCCTGATCAGGATAGTTTTGGGAACCTGGAAGGTGGGATGATAGATGATTGCAGGAGAGAACAGCGCTTAAGGTTTTGAACAGAGAATGTAACACCGACGAAAACAACAGAACTTGCTGGAGATACTTGTCATCGTGCATAATTAGGGTTTCATCATAAACATGGAACTCTCGAACTTGAACATATCATTTAACATGAATAACAATAATAATCATAATAAATCTTCATGAACAAAACACCAACTGAACCCGCTCTGATAACATGTTGAAAAAAATAATCTGAAAGAAGAATTGATAATCAACTCAAAAAAATAAAAAAATATATAAGGTGGACTGCTCAACATTTTACGTGGAACCCTACTCCGTAAGGAGCAGGATAAAACCATGAGAGAAGGCCTCTGAGGGCCAGATCTTCTATGGTAATCTCTCTTAATAAATACATGAGGTATGGTGTTTCTTATATAGCCCGGCAGATAAACTGAAATCCTATTTATAGATGATGTGGGACTAAAGAAGAGAGCAGGAATCTAAATACCCGTCTTTATTACATACTCTAACAGATATAATATATTATACACTCAAATATATGGTGTGTGTTTAACAAATAGTATATTAATAATATATGTTGGTCATATATGACTCGTATATATAAGGCATAAATCACAATATCACATAACATATATTATACAATAAATTATATGTTGGTCATAAGAGATATTATACATGCGAACATGACCCTCAATTCCCAAAGTAAATATTTACCTTATCGTCAAAGTTAAACATTCCTACAATCGCTCTCGAGCCCCAATAGAGAACGCACCTCCCACTCCCACCTACCCACCCCAATGCTCGTTAAACGACAGTGAGGCTCTCGTCTAGATAGCGGGCTGCCAACATTGGAAGAGGTTTTATAAAATATTTGCAATGTGCCAGGTTGAGCAATCGGACTGTGATTTAAGGCATCTCGAGATTCTCATTTCTCAATAACAAGTTCATAACATGTATGGTTAAAATAGTATATAGTGTGCATGTGTTATGTTTTTAGTCTTATGATAATACACTTGTGTTAAATTGAAGTTATATGTGTGTTTTCTCTAGAAATTGTGGCTTACCCGCCTCAAACAAGAACCACATCTCAATCATGGAGAACCTTATTTTTAAAAATAGAACTTAGACACGATCATAACCCTCAACTAGAACTTGTCAACCAAAGATCTGAAATCCGTAGACTAATGATAATATAGTAATGCTTAATTGTAGTTTTATATGGGTTTTTCTCTATAAACTGAGGCTTACCCGCCTCAAGCAAGAGTTGCGTCCCGATCATGGAAAACCACCTAAATCAATCTCACATTTTTTAAAACGTGGTCTCCAAGTATATATGGATTCAGAAAAAAAAACATTTTTTAAAGGAAACATAGTGCGAGGTCATAAAAACGAGCACCAAAAACTTGGACACAATCATAACCCTCAACTAGAACTTACCAATCAAAGATCTGAAATCCGTAGACTTGCATGCCTCAACCTTGCCCCTTGGACGATCATTTGCATAACGGTAGCATTAAAATCTCCAGTCACCCACCAACCACGGAACCATCATGAACTGATGTTTAGACCTCTGCAGCTCTTCCTCACAAACCCAGTAGGGTTGTACATATATATAAACAACAAGAGTAACATGTATGGCCTCAAGAGTAACATTTATGCCCTCCTTTTGAGGGAGACAAACAAGGTTCGCAACTCATCAACGACCTTCTCCAAAAGGTCTTCATTCCAACCCATCAGAATGCCTACGGCACTCCCTATTGAGTTAACTCTAAAATTAATAAACACGGTCACTCGTACACTCATCCATGTCGTGTTATGAGTCCCCAGGCTTCATATCTTGCAGCATTCCCGCATTTACCACCCATGTCGAGAGTTTCCTACTCATGACCTCTTTTTGGAGTCCCCAAATCTTGTGCATTCCAAATAATCCCCCACTTTTTGCAACTTTCGTACTAACAGAACAGTCACAAGATTGTGATAGTCCTCCTCAGAGACTTTGTATCTTGTCATTATAGGTGCATCCTCAGCTTCCACGAAGCTACAACACCGCTATTTGTCAACAATTGTCAAGGACTCTTACATTAAGTCGTTTCTCATCCATATATGTCCTCCCTTGTAAGTAAACAACACCATCTTTTCCCTTAATGCCAATATATCCTCCAATGACTTCTTCCACCTCCAACAATATGTTCCATCCTCTTAGGATGTTGTTGGGTTCCTTTCAACTCCTCATGATTTGCCCACCAAGCTGCTACAAACACGAAACTACTTCGGATGCTTCTACCATTTCATGCACTAATATCCTCAGAACTTTGGCTTTTTCAATTTGTAATCCCCCCCATTTTCACATGCATCATCATTAAGTCTTGATCCAACCTTTGGGTAAAGGCCTTCTTTCTGTTTAAACTTTGTCTCTAACACCCGCTTTATGTGCCTTAAAAACTCGGTGATTAAAGCATCATCACAAATGAGGCAGGCCCAAATGGTGACTCCTTGGCGGAAGAAGAAAGAAAGAGACCCCTATATTTTCAAAAGATACATACAACCACTAATACTTGCCTTCCAAAACTTAAATTTGTGTGGACATGAGCCCTCCCCCTTCCCAATATAGGTCCAAAGAAGTTTATGGCTACTTACATGTGCCTAATTGGCCCCACCAAGGCCCTAACCTGTCAAGTAACAAGTAGCGAAGAGAGTGAACCCCATAATCATCCGAAACGATCTTGTCATCAACCTCCACATTAAGATCCATCGAACCCTCGAATGATAACCCATCAAATATAACATTGATTTCACCTATTGCAGAATAACATAAACTTTTGGAATGCATTGAGAATGCATTACATGAAGATGAGTGAACGTGTGCCTAGCCTAGCAATGGTGCGAGATGGTTGGGAAGGGGTATCTCTCTTTTGACTAACCTACATGCTGAAGAGTTAGTGAGATTGTTTCGGTTGTCTGAGGTCAAACGGGCGGTCCTTGATTTGAATGCAGATGGATATCCTCTGTCGGATGGTTTCTCGGTGTTTTTCTTTAGGGAGTTTTGGGACCTGGTTGGTTAGGAGGTGTTGGGGTGGTAGAGATCATAAGCTAGATGAATGGTAGTTTCGAGCAGCTGAACCATTCTTTTCTTTTTATACTGCCCAAGAAGGACGTGGTGAGGTGTGTGGAGGATTTACGACCTATAGTATGGTCTAATGCCATTGATTTGATTGTTATAAAGGTGCTATCAAAAGATTTCTCAAGGTACTTGGTTCTATTTTGGATCCTGCCCAGACAGTGTTCATCCCAAGTCGTCACATGATCGATGGAGTTGTGTTAGCATCATAGATTGTTGCAAAGTGATGCATGAAGAAGACCAAAGGGCTCCTCTAGAATGTGGATTTCTCGAAAGCATATGACAGTGTTGACTAGTGGTACTTGTAGTCATCCTTACATCTTAGGGGTTTTTTGAGTGAGTGGACAGGTTGTATGAAGAGATGTGTAACAACTGCTTTTATGTGGTGTTGGTGAATGGTAGACAGGATGGGGATTTCTTTCAGCTACAGTGTGGAGTTAGATAGGGGTTTTTCGTTTGCGCCTTTATTTTTGTAGTGGTGGTAGATGCGATGGTCAAGATGGTGGTGAGGGTCGGTGAGGGTAGATTTCTTGCAAGTTTCCGCATGGGGGTCTCAATTCATATTCTTCAGTATGCAAACGATACTATTTTCTTTGCGGAGGGAGGTCGAAATCGAGGGCCACATAAGGAATGGCTACCATACCAAAGCTTTTTTGGTTGGTCTCAGGTCTAAGGATCAATCATGCTAAATATGTTTTGTGCCTTTTGGCATGGGTGAGAAGGAGGTGGCGTCGCGTGAAAGTGCTCTACAAACACAACGGGAAGCTCTCCCAACCACTTATCTTGGTTTGCTTCTGGTGGGTGGTAGGTCGTAATAGTTTGATTGGATTACTCTTCTTGAGAAGTTAGAGAAAAAGTTGGAAAGCAGGCGTGTTGTTTATTTATATAGAGGTGGTCACCTTGTGATGTTGAAGGTGATTTTGTCGACCATCCCGGTGTTTTTCCTTTCTACTCGCTTGTTGCCTACTAGGTGAGAGGGAGACTAAAGGTGATAATGAGACGGTTCTTCTGGACGTCATAAAGGGAGAAGCAAGGGATGTCTTTAATGGGATGGAAAACTCTAATGCTGACAAAGGAGGAGGATGGACTGGGTATTTGCGGCGAAGATGCAATGAACCATACCCTATGGGCGACCCGAATTTAGGGAGGAGGATAAAATCTACTCTACGGGAGTTTGCGCTCAAGCTATGGGATATCTCTCGATCCCTTGGTACAGGTTGGTGAGATACCTTTACCTTCCAATTTATGGAAGGGGATTTGCTCTATGTTGCCGCATGTGGTGCCACTCATGAAGCCTATCTTAAGTAATGGACGTGGCTTCAGATTTTGGATGATGACTAGACTAGGCTTGGACTATTGTAGGTTTGTTTTCCACGCATGTACGCACTAGTTGCGGACATGGAGGTTAGTGTTTGGTGGAAGCAGGATACCTCTTTCTTGTACTAAGTTGTCAAATCAGTGATTACAGGAACTTTTGTTGTTACTAGAGGCAATGTCAGGTAAGGAGGAGATGGATAGCCATACAGACCATTGGTCCTTGTCCGATGAGCATTTCACTATACGGAAGGTATAATGCTTTCTACCTTCTGGGTAATCTGGATCAGGTTCTTGTATAAGATCGGTTCAATGATTTGTGGAATTAGAAGGCATCATTATGCGTCCATATTTTCATGTGGTTGTTGAGGGGGAATTATTTTATGACCGGTGATAGAAGAGCTCAGATCTTTCATGAGTGTAATGGTACTTGTGGGTGTTGTTCGGTAGAAGAGGAAAATGGTGTACACCTTTTCTTAGGACTAGGATGTTACCCGCGCTTCGCGGCAGGTTAGAATCGGGTCGATCTGATGTGAAGTGAACTATTAGGTTCTAGTGTTCTTTCAAAAATGTATAAAAATAGTTATGAAAATTTGATTTGGTGTGAAAAGAATTAATATAATAGGATGTAAACTCGCGCTTCACGACATGGCTATTTTTTAAGATAATATATGAAATTAAGAGGTAAGAATATAAGGACTTATGGGGAGCATAACATGAGAAGTATGGAGGAATATATTGCAAAAAAGTTTTGCCCATACGAAAGGTACATTTTTTCAATTACAATAAATAGTAGAGATATAATCAAAATAAGAGCAAATAAAAGTTCAAATATAGAAGGGAAGGAGGGGAAATTTTAGTTGCAAAAAGCGTATCTATTTTTTTATCAGTGTTAACCTCACCATAGTTGTTATTTATTAAATTTATGATATCTAAGGATTTAAAAAAACATTTTTCATTATATTTTATAATTTCTCATGTATATAATATTTATCATTTATGTTTATACATTAATAAATTTCTAATTTTTCACATTTTTATTTTATATTTAGGGAAACTTCAATGTGGGTTTTTTCTTTATTAAGGAAAGCCATGCATTATATCCACCAGATCTGATTTGTCGGCTAGGATTAAAAATGCCATCTTCATTAATGGTTGTTTTGTATCATCATTCTTCATATTTATAGGATTTACTTTATTATATATATTTATATTTAATTATCGCATACGCTATTAGTATGTCCATTATTTGTAGGAGATGTCAATCATTGGTTGTTTTGTACCATCATTTTTCTTATTTATATGATTTACTTTATTATATATTTATATTTAATTATCACATACGCTATTAATATATTCATAATTTGTAGGAGCTGCCAATCATATTTCAAGAAATTTTCTATCTAATTTTATTTTTATACATGCATAATCAATCAAATGATAAATCCATTTGTCCTAATCATTATAATAAATAGTACTTTACAGCTTTTTTCTCTATTTATATTATGGTGACTTATTTTTACATAGCCATTTTTTACATTATACATATAGCAGTTTGTTGTTTATCTACTATTTATGTACACACATGTGGATTATGTAATTGAAAGTCACAAAAATATAAACTTATCTTAAAATATAAAGTTATTTTAAAATATATACACATTTTGAATCAAAATGATTATGTATTAACTCATTAATATTTTTCAAAATATCACCATGTATAATCATCTATATATCCCTTCAATATGCCATCAAGTTTCGTCAGAAACAAAGATTCCTATGTTCTCCATCTAGAATGGTCGATTACAACAATATTTAGATCGTTAAAATTACCTATTCTATAGATGGAAGGCATAGGAGTTTCTGTTTCTGACAAAATTTGAATGACATATTGAAGGGATATATAGATGAATATACATAGTGATATTTAAAAAAAATTAATAAAATGTAGAAAAATAGGGAAGAGCAACCCATATTTTAAACATGTCAGAAATCAACAACCAATTACTTGTGTCTCCTTTAATTCCATATAAAGTTCCAGCGCCAAATTTGCATGGCAGAATGCAAACATAATCCAAGTCATAAGCAAGGGACATTCTTTTTTAAGCCCAAGGATGACTATCATCTCAGATGCATTTAAACAAATCTTAAGTATAATAACCCACTGTAAGATTATCATAAATTCATCGTTGTAATCTTGTAGTAGCTTATCATATAGAGGATTAAATTGCCTCAGATTGCAGTTCCATGCCCAAGTTAACCATATTCTCCCAAATAAGTGATACAAATATGTGATGCATGTACTTTAAATATACCTTCATGATGATTCTGTTAAGAATCTATATATAGCAAAAAAAGTGGAAGGAGGGAAGAGGGCCACTTCAAGTAATATTTCTGACTAACTGAGCAGCTTCAGACTTTTCCAGCTCAATTTTAGGGCATATGTCCACAGTCTCTGCTCTAGGCAACAAAGGATACACCATGTATTTTGTTGTAGCTCTAATCATATCATGCACATTAGTTCACTTCCCAAAATTATTATGATGCCATCCTCTTCCATAAAGGATTTGGACTGTTGCCATTGGGATTCTCGTGTGGAAATTTTCCTCAACACATTTTTTGTTGAATGGAATAATTATCCATCTAAGCAAGAGTGGCTAGTTAATTACAACAACCACTATAGGGAAATAGACATTAATAGCTCGTTAGAGGAGGGATCGTAACCATCCTCTGCTACCATAATGTTCCTCCTGCAAACACACCCCCTTGTGCTTACATATTTACATGTAAATAGGATTAACTCTACTCATGCATCAAGGTTCCCCGTGCAATATCTTACAAACTCCTGTGAATGAACGAACAACATATGTAATTATTCTATAAAAAAAATCGAATGTGTGCAAATTGAGGGAAAACCAACACTTGTAAAACTACCCATTACGCACCGAAAAAATCAAATGGATGTGTAGATACCTTATCTTTAAATTTAAACTATTCAGAATATCAGATGTCAGCACAATGGTACCCAACTCCGACGCAAGTGATGCGTGGAATGGCAAACACCAGAGGGGCCCTGGAGGCAAGCGGGTGTGCACACAAAAGGAGAGCCCTTGAGATCCCGTTCTCTAAACTGATTTCTTGAAAAGAAAGATCCTGTAAGGAGAGATCGCGCAAGGGGATACCAGGGCATGGCTAGGACAATGCCTGGTGCCGGCGAGAGATCACATGCATGGAAGCTCCACCGGGAGCTGGAGGGAGATGGGAAGGGGCAACAAAGAAATTGGAGCAAAATAAAAAAGATGAAAAGAAAGGAAGAAGAAGGGGGAAAAGAGAAAGTCACCCGACTGCAGATCTGATCGGATCCACCATTTGGAGTAGACGAAGCAATCGAGGTAAGGGGAGTAGGACATGAAGGGGAGAAGTGTTGGAGCAGATTTCAGAGACAGAGAAGGTCATGTGGGAGAGATGGGACTTGCAATCGGGGCCGAGGGGGAGGTGGTACGGGAAGAGAAAGAAGCGTATCTCGATGAATGGTTCGAGGGAGTCGGACTCGAGGAGGTCATGCTCGAGAGCAGATAGTGTACGCTGGGAGGCGGAGATCTCGCAGAATATGAGGGAGAGGTGGTGGGAAAGGCATAATTAACATGCTAATCACATGTTGGATGGTCAATAGGGACGTCCGCTGGCAAAGGAGGGGTCCACACGTCAGCAAATAAAAGACCAAGAGAGAGGCAACGAAATGGGATATACTCAGCGGGAAATGGGGAGCGGAGAAGGGTTCCGCGCTGGCTCGGCAAAGCTCCACGTGTCAGCAAGTCCGGGAGAAACCCGGCTTTAAATAGGTATATAGATGTCATGTTGCTAAGGAGGTGTGTGTTGCAACTATGATGGAAGGGGTTTTGAAAGAGAGATGGAATGAGCTCCAGGAATCCCTCGACGCTATTGGAAGTGGTGGTAGTCTCACCAAAGTGTGGGTGAAAACTATCTTATGGTATATTTAGCTTGCGTGAAACGGTTCTATCTCCATGAGGGAACAAATGTATATAGAAAATGTGATTGAGCATGCTAAGTGTTTAAAGACTGTTTGGTCTTTCAAATTGTTTTTTAACATTACTGTGAATAAGTTACAAGGTAGGCATCTTCTCGACATCATACCCTCTTTTACCTCGAACAAAAAAAAACTTCACCTATTGCTACCAAGGCCTCTCGAACCGAAGAAATGACTCAACATAGCAAAGGGATCCCCTTCACCTTCAGAAGTAGGTGGTGTGGGTGTATCACACCCCGTCCAACGTAAGAGGGCACCTCCAACACACGAGGCAGCAGTCTCCTCCACCCTCCCTTTTTCAAAAGAGATCTCTGGCCTCCGCCTCTGATAAACCCCTAGCACACTCCTAACTTTTCCTGGTTTCCCCTCTAAAAGATAGAACAGGGATCCTTCCCACCTATGTTAACGCCAGCAGTAAATCCCCATCCTTCCCATCCACTTCCCCAACCAACATTTCATTAAATGAGCTCCAAGACATAGCAGACGTTGGCTCAACCGGGGGTTTCATCGACGGGTGCTCTTCATGCAGCCTTCCACTCGGCATGCATCATGTGTGATACCCGTTCTTTCCATATAGGCAGCGAAATTCAACCAAACTACCGCACATTGATCTAAATTTCATTCCTGGCACGTAGTGAAAATTAAGACTCCCGAGTCTACTCCCTTTCAATTTTTTACAAAAATGATCGGAATTCCATCTAATATTGTTAGGGTAATAATTGAGTGCTTTATTAGAGGCCCCACGAGTTCTCTTATATAAGAGAAGAACATTATGGGATAAATTACAGAAAGAAGACAGAGAAATAAGAAAATATAACAATACTAGTTAATATCTACACTCCCCCTCTAGCTGGAGCGTAGATATCAATAAGACTTAGCTTGGAACAACATATATGATAAGGTCCTCTTGTTAGAGCTTTTGTAAGTACATCTATTGTCTGGTCTCCCGGGCTGACATGCGTAGTAGTGATGATACCCTTGTGTATCATGTCACGAGTCTAGTGGCGATCTACTTCTATGTGTTTTATCCTCTCATGAAAGGTTGGATTGTTTGCAATGAAGAGAGCAGCTTGATTATCACATTGGAGTTACATAGGAAGAGGTGCTTCTATAGTCAGGTCAATAAGAACGGATCTGACCCGCATCATCTCTGTGTTGGCTTGTGCCATGGCCCTGTATTCCGATTCAGCACTCGACCTGGCAACCACAGTATGCTTCTTACTCTTCCATGAAACAAGAGAATTCCCTATGAACATATCAAAGTCAGATGTAGACTTTCTATCATTTGGACACCTAGCATAATCTGCATCTGCGCATACTGTAACTGAGAGATGTGCCTCTGCTGAAAAGAAGTCCAATACCATGTGAAGTCTTCAAATATCTCAGAATCATATGAACTGCATCCATATATACTTGTTTAGGCTGCTCCATAAACTGACTCACTTTGCTTACAGCAAATGCTATGTCGGGTCTGATAATAGTTACATATAATAGCTTGCCAACAAGCTCTCTATGGTATCATTATCATAGAACTTCATGCTTGGGTCAAGCAGAGTAGTGGCAGGTCTGCAATCTGTTATGTTTGTCTCTGACAGAAGATCTATAACATATTTCCTCAGGGTCATCACAAGACCTCGTTGGTTCATGGCAAATTCTAATTCAAGGAAGTAACGTAATTGTTCAAGGTATTTGGTCACAAATTGGTGACCTAGGAAGTCCTTGGCACTCTGAATGCCCTGCTCGTCATCCCCTATAATAATAATGTCATCAACATAAACAAGAATGATTGTAGTACATCTCTGGGTCTTCTGTACAAACAAAGAGTGATCAGCAGTTGATCTCACAAATCCCTGCTGCTCTATCAAGTCCGAGAGCATTAGGAAATATGCTCGTGAACTATGCTTGAGGCCATAGATAGCCTTGTGTAACCTGCAAACCTTCTGATACTCCCCCTCAGCAGCAAACCCAAGTGGTTGTTGCATGTAGACCTCCTCTCGTAGATCGCCATAGAGGAATGCATTCTTCACATCAAGCTGATAGAGGGGCCAATCTCGTGTCACAGCAACAGCAAGGAGAATACGTAGAGTAGAATATCTGGCAACTAGAGAGAAAGTATCCTGATAGTCTACCCTAAATGTCTGGGTGAACCCTCGTGCCACATGTCTCGCCTTATAGCGATCTATGCTTCCATCCGCATGGTGTTTCACAATGAACACCCATTTGCATCCTACAACAGATGTATCAACAGGAGCAGAAACAAGAATCCACGTACCGCGTGACTGTAGTGCAGCCATCTCCTCCTCCATGGCTAACCTCCACTGGCTATCTTTGAGAGCCTCTTGATATGTCCGTGGTATCTGCACTGCTGATAGTGCCAAAGTAAATCTCCTGAAATCCTCTGACAACCTGCTCAAAGAAACCTGGGTTGCAAGAGAGTAAGTAGCACACGCTCGTTTTTACTTTCATAGAGCAATCGGTACGTCAAAATCATCTGCCAAGTCCCGTACATGTACATTTCCCTCTTGAGAGGGCACCTGCTCATCATGTTGCATAGCCAACTCAGTAGTGACGTCAGTAGAAACAATATACTCATTATATACCTGAGGCGTGCTGGATGATGGGCAAGACCTGTGAGCATGGCGAACAAAGCGAGTCCTGCGAGGAAAAACACGAGGCAAAAAATGAACTAAAGGAGGAGGTGGAGGAGGTGGTGGAAGAGTAGGCGAAGGTCTAACTGTAGGAGGTGGTGGCATGTATATCTCATCATCAGAGTCAAATGAAGCAAGTCTATCACCTGTAGGAGAGAGATACATGACAAACTCAAAGAAAGTAACGTCAACACTAACAAAATATTTCTTCCTTAGAGGATCAAAGCAGCGATACTCCTTTTGGGTACGAGAGTAGCCTACAAACACGCACTTAACAGCTCTAGGAGAGAACTTGTCACGTCCTGTGGAGACATCATGAACGAAGGCAACAAATCCAAAAACACGAGGTGTGAGAAAGAAAAGATCCTTCTCGGGAAATGCAATCGAGAAAGGAATCTTTTTCTCCCAACACGGATGAGGGCATACAATTTATCAAATAGCAAGCAGTAAGGAGAGCATCACCCCAGTAAGCATGAGGAGCACGACTCTGTATCAACAATGTTCTAGTTACATCAAGTAAGTAACCGTGCTTGCGCTCGGCAACACCGTTCTGCTGGGAAGTGTAAGCACATGAGGTCTGGTGAACAATACCATGAGAGATGTAAGGTGCGAAATTCCAAGGCATTATCAAACCGGAGACACTTGACATTTGCAGAAAAAATATTCTTTAATTCATTAATAAAATACTTGATAATGGATCCAACCTTAGACTTATTTTTCAATAAGAAAATCCAAGAAAGTCTAGAAAAATCATCGACAGTTACATGATAAAATATGTGTCCTTGGTGATCAGGAACACGACTAGGACCCCAAATGTCTAAATGAAGGAGCTCAAATAACTGAGAACTGCTCCGACTTTGACGGGAGGGAAAAGAGGAATGATGATGCTTCTCAAGTTGACATGCCTCACATTGAAAAGAGGATCTCGTGGAAATCTGAGGGAAAACATGACATAGCTTTTGTAGAGGAAGATGTCCAAACCTAAGATGCCACAAATAACAAGAGACAGTTTCAGTAGGTATATTGGAAACACTAGCATGTGGAGGTTGGACCAGTCTGTAGAGTCCCCGCTGCTCAAGGTCACATCCAATCACCCTGCCCATGAGTATGTCCTGAAACACAAGAGACTAGGGGTTAAAGATGGCACGACAATGCAGATCCTTAGTGATCTGACTAATAGAAAGTAAATTCATCAGCAAGGCAGGAGCATATAAGACATTCTTCAGGCACATGGATGGTGTCAAATGCACCTCCCCCTGTCCTGTAACGGGTAAGTGGTTGCCATTAGCAATGACAACCCATCTGTCGGGTGGTATAGCCCTGTAGGACCTCAAATGTATTCTGTCTCCACACAAGTGGTAGAAGCACTAGAATCCATAATCCACTCTGTCGTGTCTGTATTCGTACTACCAGTAAAGGCATAGGTGATACCTGAGGAGCTCGAAGAGGCTCTGATTGTTGCAGCAGTATCCGTAGTGGTAGTGTCAGCAGTAGGAGTCATAATCTCTCGAATACGAGAGACAATATCATCCAGACGAGGATCGGCCTGTGGATCTGAAGTCTCTGAAGACACAATCTACTCTTTTGCTCGATCAGAAATAGGATATCCATGCTTCTGATAGCATGTATCTTCTGCATGTCCAGGTTTGTGGCAGTAGGTGCAAGGACCACGTTGGCGTCCTCCGCCTCTTCTGCGAGGTCTGCGTCCTCTGGATCGGATCGCCCCACCTCGGCCACGAGAAGCGGCCATCGCTGAGGAGTGCGAGGACGTGGCTGTCGAAAGGATGATAAGCCAGCTGAGACAACTATAGACCTCCTCTATAGGGGGAATGGTAGCTCCAGTGAGAAGATGAGTACGTGTAGCATCATATCTTTATCAGGTCCAGCCATGAAAGCTCCAACCATCGTGGAGTTCCTATGTGTCTTCTGCTGCTCAATAGATGTCATAATGGGTATGTAGCTATGGAGCTTTTCAAACATGGCACGCAACGAAGAGTAATAAACATGCAGAGGGCGGTCGCTTGGTGTTGTAGATATCAAACTGTAGTTGAAGGATCTTGGTCTCATTCTTCGTATGTGCATATGTTGATGACAAAGTGTCCCACATTGCCTTCGCGGTGGGCTGAGTTAGAATATCATTGGCTATTTCTGTAGTAAGAGTTCTGCAAAGCCAAACAAGCGTGTATGCATCATCTTGCTTCCAAGAAGCATTTGCTCCAGTCTTATCCGTTGGCTCTTGATCTGTCAAGATGTGCTCCTTGTTGTTGCATTGCATGAAGGTGAGAAACTGCATGGAGCACAACTCATAGTTGGTCTCATCCATCTTAGCGATGGGAGCCAATCCCTTGAAGGCTCCGGATGAGAAGATGTCACCCTTGTTGTCTGACATTATGATAAAAATAGCCAAATAACGGAATTCAAGTGAGGAGCCGATAGAAACGAATCTACAGAATCATATGAAGGATTGGTTGTATGTGTAGACTCATACAACCATCCTTACTAATCTTCAGGGGGCGCACAGCCTCGACGTGCAGAACGCGCAGGGGGCACACAGCCTCGACGTGCAGAACGCGCAGGGGGCGCACAGCCTGGACACGCAAAACGCGCAAGGGGCACAAGGGCTGGATGCGCAGGAAGTTCAGGATGCGTCGTGCAGGGCGCGCAAGGCCTGGTTGTGCTGGGGCGTCTGGATATGCGGGAGCACCTGGAGCGTAGGTGCAAGGCCTGGCTGTGCTGGGGCGCCTGGGCACGGAGAGCAACCTGGACCCGCGGGTGCCGATGGCACGAAGGCAGGGGAGCAGCCTGCTGGTGTTGCGCCTTGACGTGCAGGGAGAGAGACGAAGGGGGAAGGGCGCTAGGCTGCGGGGGGAGAGGGGCGAGGGGGCTGACTAGGGTTAGAGTGGATTAGGCTAGAGTGGATTAGGCTCTGATACCATGTTACTGTAATAATTGAATGCTTTATTAGAGACCCTAAGGGTTCTCTTATACAGGTGAAGAACCTTATGAGGTAAATTACTGAAGACAGAGAAATAAGAAAATATAACAATTCCAGTTAATATCTCAACAAATCTACTTCACCAATTATCGAATTATTGCGTTCAGTAAATCCCTAGAATCCCAACAACGAATATTAGGAATGCAATTTTTCCGACAGGGCAATAAATTGGCAGTCGACTCAGACACTGGTAAACTCTGCCCGACCGGAGCTTGAACCGATCACAAGTGGAGCAACAGAAGAGGGAACGGATGTGGAACGAATCCTAGGGTTACCTGGGGGTCGAGGTTGCCGACGTAGGCGGTGGCGTCCTGGTTCCTCTCGGCGGAGTGCTGGCCGAGCAGATTGGCGCCCACGCCCGGGGCGATGCGGGTCGTCATTCTCGCCGCAGCAGGAGCGCTTCTTGGTGCCAAAAACCCCAAACCTTGCACTGTAATGCTTTCTTTTCGTTTTTTCAATATTAACGAGGGACTATTTTTTATGTATATTAAACGAGTGCAGAGCTCGTGTTGCAGGCGGTGTTACGGCTGGAGATGTTTAAGCCTTTAAAACTGAATCTGACGGCTGCGATTCATTATCAAACCAGTTCCGGGACAAGTGAGTTCGGACTGAGTTTGAAGAGCCGAGACTCAGCAAATTTAGGGCCTGTTTGGTTGCAGGGTTGGGTTAGGATGGGCTGGGTTGGGATGGGTGAATAGTAATCTGTGAAGAGGAAGTACCCTTGTGAATAGTAACCAGGGTTGGGCCAACCCTGACCAACCCTGCAACCAAACAAGATAGTATAGTTGATTTAAATAATACCTTTATGACAATATCGATAATGTTTTAGGTCTAGTTACTAACATGCATCTCGTCTTTGAGTGCCCTCTTCGAGGCTTTGAATCTTTTCTACTCCTAAATGACATGTACGGTTGGGGAGTAGGCATGGGAATAAGGGGTTTATCCATTGTCTCTCTCCTCCTCCCCCTCGTACGGCAATTCTCGTCCTCCCTCGCATGTGACCCTATTCACGTACTTCCTTTTTCTCGACCTTACAGCAACGACCACCGATTACCTTACGCGTGTCTGAAGCTTCACCCGTGAAGCTCGAATCTTGCCCTATGCATGCCCTAACCTCGACCCGTGAATCATGAATCTCCGGTCGGTCGCTTTAACTATGCCATCAAGTAGATGGTTGGACCTTTACAGGAGTGCCTTTTGAGGCTCTGACGAGGCTCTCCAGCCTTGAAGGCATGGTGTCCTCGCTTAGTGATATGTAGACTTGACTCATGATTAAAATGCATCAGTTGTAGAAAACTGTAGAGAAAAATCTATCTATCAAACAAAAGTCAGAAAATATGTATTATTCAACAATCCAATTTAATTAACCAACAAACTTGATTGTTACTTGAAGGATGGTATAATCTCAAAAATGTGTATTATTCAAAATTTAATAATTAGAAAAATACACCATGATCCTTCCAACATTATCCTTTCCTTTCCCGTTGTCATGGCCAGTACCGACGGGAATGGGACAGACCGCTCACGGAGCAACTTCCTATCACATCAATCCCCGACTAGACATCATATCCTCCTCTAGGCAGGATAATACGATTTGATCATTTTGTATTTGAGATGATAATCGGTCTTTCAACTAAATGTATATAATATAATATTTATCGAAACCATTTTGATTAATATTATAAGGAGATTTTAAGCAAATCCCCAATCCTATTCAAGTAACAAAGTTTCTCATTTAAAGATTATCCTACAACTATTTTAGGATAAACTAGGGTTTTCATGAAACTCGCATTCAATGATGATTGATGTTTAATCGACTATTTCCATAAATAAATATTAATCATCAATTAATAGTGGAAAATTCTCAATTTCTTTTATTTGAGAATGATAAATAATTTAAGAAAGAGATCATGATGATCCAATCATTATCCGACCCATCTCCACTAAACATGGAATATCTTGGGCAAACGGAGTCAGAATCGCATGAAACAAAATCGTGCAATTTGATGATTTTATTCTATACTAAATTCGAGTTTTGTTTCATGTTTAAAGGAAAAACATTAAGAAAAATTAAATTTGTTACAGATTCATGAATACAAGTAAACCATTTTTTCATATTAGGAGCTATTCGAATCATTTTCATGCACTTTTAAATCAATTAAAGGTTACTATTTATTGGGATATATTTAGCCATTCTAAATACATTTTATTAAACAAAAAAGGCATCCAAACAGTGCACAAACATCTGGCTTTTATTTCATCAAAAATCGATTCGAATCTTGCATCCAATGCAAAAAATAATAATTCCCGCATATCCAAAATACGAACCATGATCGCCTATGATTTTGGATCATATCCAAGACCTAAACAAAAGGCTATGATGCCACTTAAAATATATGGAAGAATCCTCAAGAGCACCACAAAAACATGAGGATTGCATCATATCTAATATGGAGTGACTAGTCACACTAGTTGCTTAGTGCAGTGGAATTTAAAGTTTTTTAATCTATGAAACCGCATGATCGAAGAACAATTCTCGGATTGTTTCATATAAACCACATACTAGATAAAGGAATACACATCGTAGAGTAGTTGTGTTCGAGTCTCTAAATAAAGAGACCTCTTGTCTCAAGTCCGATCCATCGAAGGAGATGCTTGCGACCGCGAAGATTAATCGTGTGCCTCTCGCAATCTGAGTTGTTGATCTAAGCGGTGAGTATCCTGATTTTGTCTCACGAGATCAAATATCTTCTTTACGTGTGAGGTGCACTGAAGGAGATGGAGATCCAGGAGAAGTCAAGGTAGCAGCACAACGATGATGTGTCAACGATGGCGACCTCTCTAGGGTGAGAGTCAACAGTCACTCAAGATGGAGAGAGAGAGAGAGACGGTGGTGCAGGGCTAGAGAACGAGAGAGATCAATGTTGTTCATTTAAAATAAAGGGTTGCCTCTTCTTTTATAATATTTTGGGATTCCATGGATCTCAATCCATGGACAACACAAATCCAATGATTTAGATTGATTTGTGTTTCTTTAAATGACCATGATTATATTGTAAAAGCATAATATCAATTAATTTAAATTAATTGAATATATATTAAATAATAATAAATATAAATTAATTTAAAATTAAATCAGTAATCTATGGAGATAATAGGAAATAGGCTAGCCTCCTTCCATAAAGAATGGGGACGGCCACCAATTCCAAATAGGACTTGGTGGTCGTCCATTACCTGTACATGGAAGGGGGATATCACCTCTTCATTCCCTGAGATTACATTATCCCATAGATTTCTATAATATTTGCAACACCGTTTTGCAAATTTATTCTCATAAATAATTCATAATTATTTGTAACCACTGCAATCATGCCATTGAAATTTGTTAATCACATTCACAACCCAAAATAAAATGTAAATTAGTTTCATCACATCAACACTTTTATCAACAAATATAAATTACATTTGTCTCTCTCTAATATATTATAAATCACATTTATAACATATATATGTGAATGATTTAGATAATGTTATTCACATTATTCTTATCCAAAATAATTAAATCACATTTAATTATATTAGATCATTATTCTCATGAATGTAAATAATATGAATTGAATTCACATTATTCTTGCCATTTCTAAATGCTTGGATATATTTTAACAATGGAATTATTCTTGAACTCTTTCAAGAGTAGTGTGCTCTCTCCACAAATACTTGGAGATAAGGACATGGCAATTGTATGTTCCACATATAGTTACTTGGATATTAAGATGACATCTCAAGTCCAAATCTCATTGTAATCTCATAGATACTTGATTAAATCAAGAAAGTAATTTAATCTCCTCATTGCATCTGAATCACATTCACATCAGTGTCCAACATTTGGACCTAGATTGGATCACTTCTCTACTAAGAGGAGTCACTAAAATCCATATATGTTTCATTACTCCCCCGGTATGGAAGCGTCATGGTTATACAATCGTTTTTTATCGTATCACCCTTAGGTATTCATAATACTTGTACATCATGCATACTAGAAGACCTATAATAAACCTGAAAACATAGATGATGAATCCATGATTCATTAACATATCTGTCGCATTTTGTCTTAAAATCCTTAACAAATACATGTAAATATTCATTAATTCTCATCTTTTAATAAAACCTCATTCATGAATAAAAATGCACTTTTATGCATCAAAAACATGTAAATAAATAAAAGAATAAAAATAAAGAAAAGAAAAAAGGGGCAGATTGTAAATATGTATATATGTACAATATGACTTATAAATATAAACATAAGTACAAGGTATATTTATAACCTAACCCCGAGACCAAGTCATCATGGATTGGTCGATAAATCAATAAGTAGGGGGAGATAAGGGAAGAAAACCATAAAAATAAATTAAGTTACATTTCACATATTCCTCACTATTTATCCAACAAATACCAAATCTTCATTTATTTTTAATTAATTCATATGTACATATTTTCACCAAACTCTTTTTCCTAATTATTTCTAAAAATTATATAAAAATATAAAAATAAATTAAAAATATTATATTATACATATACCAAGAAATCCAGCTTTTAAATTGTCAAATTTTCAACTTCCGAACATCATAACTTCTTGATACGAACTCCAATTTCACTCTATTCACTTTTAAAGTTTATAAAATAATATTCTCTAATTAATAGAGTGGTTTCATTGAAATCGGAGTCCGTTTGCAAAAAGTCGGTTTTGGGACCAAATGACAACGGGGTTTTTGGGCTATTTATTTTATGTAGACCACATTATTTATACATTTATTAATTTTATAATTTCTAATTATTTTCATTATATTATGTTTCATCATGATTTATTTCAGAATTTTTGGAGCTTATTTATTATTTTAATAAAATCCAAAACCATAAGTTATAGATAAAAATAAACTAGTTAACTTATACTTGTATTTATTACTATATCTAATTAACTTATTAAAATCCCTAAAAAAGTACAAAGGCTTTATTTATCACCCTAATAATTAAGAAAATACAAAATTAATATTTGATGATTTCTTTATTGAATTAAATGTTCACAATTTATTTATTAAGTAATATCTATATCTATTTATTAATATAAAATTTATATTTCGAATTATAATTATTATTTATAAAAAGTAATTATTCTATAATTTAGATAATTAAATTATTTACATTTCTTGTTTTTATACCTAATTAAAATAACGTTATTTAATATTTATTATTGAATTTCTAAGTAATTTATGCATCTGGTGCATCTTCTCCAAGAAGCTGGTCAGCTTCTGTTCCAACTGGCCTTCTTCATAAATTTTTCCCACGCGTTCTATCACCTCTTCAGGCGATCTAAACCATTGAATCCCTTCTCCTAACAACCTTCTTACACGCCACCCTTGGATTAACCTTGAAGCCCTAGTAAACTACTCTATAAATACCCCTAAACTTGTTGAATTATAACAACTTTTTCCATAACCAACTGAGCTACCAGATTCATTGGTCGATCACCTCTCTTCCCAACCTTACTCCGGCCGCTCTGGAGGTGACAGCTCCTGCCAAAGAAGACCGCATGGAAGAAGGTTCATCGGGGAGGAGTTCCAAGGCATCCACTCCGCCTTGCATCGTCGCCGCGTGCGCATGGAGCTCCGGGAAGCCGACTCGTCGAGCGACTACAACAGAGGTTCTACACCATGCAACTTCACAGGTATTCATCCATTTTCACCATTTCTTTTCGATCTTCGTATGTCCATTAGATGAGTTAATTACATCATTAGGATAACCAATCATTCATCTTAGATGCCAGACCAAATCGCATCTCTCATTCGTTTCAAAATCGAATCAAATCGTGCCCCATTTCATTGTCATTCACACGCATGTTTAATGTATTCTGGAAACACTATTTTTGATCTCGCAATCCTTAATTCATCAACTGATTTCTTGTAAATCGAGCACATGAATTTGTAATTTGCAGATCTAGCTTGCATCAGGAGCAAATGCAAGGAATTGGGAGCCTTTAATCATCACGCAAATCATCATCAAAGAAGAAGCAACAAACTTCGCTCAAGGAGCAGAGCAGCGGAAACACCACTTTCATCAGTCATTTCCCGTTGTTCGAGATCATCTCCGAGCAACCCATACAACGGGCGAGCTCGAGGGGTGGAGGAGCCACCCCTATGGCCCCGCTGAAGGCCCAAGCACGGTGTTGGTCACCGGTGAGGTCTTCGAATGCTGCGCAACTGCCTGAAGAACTCCAAGAACGCCCGACGTGCAATCTTGAGACACGTGGTGTGCTTGAGAGCATCAGATCACAGCTGCTTCATCTAATCTCTGCCGTTCAACGTGAATCGGTGGGGATTTTGCAACATAAACCCCACCAGTTTTCAGAATCTCCAGAAAGCTCTCCACGTTTCCAGTATTTGCATTTAGGTCCCCGCATGGGGACCTAATTCCAATAACATTTTTTTCTTACATTCTAGTCCCTGACAAAGGACCTAACTGCAGAACTTTTCTTTTTGTTTTTACATTTTTACCCTGTTCTGTAGGGGGACTTTGGACATATTTTCGACGTTATTTTCCGTAGATTTTTTAGGGTAGTTACGCAACTACCCCAGCAAGGTTTTTTAGTAATTTTTGCGTGTTTTCGTTGTTTTTTCATTGTGTTTTGATTTGTCGCAAATTGACTCTGTTTTGATTTGATTTCGAGTGTTCATCGAGCTCGTTGCTCGATCGATTTACCTACTATATAATATCACTTATATTTCATATATTCTTCACATATTATATTGTAGGTAAATTGTTTGAAAAATATCACTTTGAAAAATAAATAAAATTGAAAAAATATAAAATCAAATAAAAATTTAAAATAAAAAATCCATATAAAATATCTTCCTCGATCACTCTAAGAAGAGATAAAATAATCACAAATATATTCACTTAAAAAATCAAATTATCCTATTCTGCCTCCTTGAGTTCGACCCAGGCACGCTTACCTGACTAAATAAATAGTGTAAGGTTTTTGTAAACCGATCTTTGTTTGATGTAAAGCTCGGGTCTCTTTGCGGGTCTCTACACCGACAACCCAAACACTTAAAACCGCAATCGGATCCGAGCCGCATCAAAATGGCGTCGTTTGCCGGGGATCCTACGTAAGTACTTTCCTCTGGTGAGGATGAACATGATGAGGAGTCCGCATGAGTCTTTCCATGAGGCATAGGATAGATTAAAACATCTTACGGAGAGATGCCCGCATCATGAGATACCACTGAAGGTGCTCGTACATAACTATTTCGGAGGACTCCAGCCGGATATCCAGGGGCTAGTAAGTTCCGCATGTGGCGGCAGCTATTTGAACAAGGATGCCGAGTCAGTCTGGGCCATCTTCGAAGGGATGGAAGAAAACTCGAGAGTCGTCGACTCTACTCGGGCATTTCAGACTGCCCCTCAGCCACCACATCACCGAGAACGCCATAAGGTGGCTAATATTTCAGAATCTGAATCCAACACCAACACGGGATTCATTAGCGAAAAATTAATGTTGGTTGATGTGATTCAGAAGCAAGTTCAGGACTTACAGCCGCTGCGAGAGTTGGAGAAACTCTCATCTCTACCTCAACAGCTGAGTGATCTTACGAAGAATGTTTCCGACCTTCAACTTCAGTACCAACAGAGTCAATCTTCTTCGACCGCACAACTTGCACGGAGGATCTTACCCGCTCCACCCACCCGTCAGATTCATTACGTACAGAGTAAGCCAGAGACTCCGCAGATTGATTGGCATGAGGATCAATCTCATACCAATCCCGGTCAGATCACCAGTGCTGCATATATGGATGTTGGGCCGCAAGCTACTCTCGAGATCAACGGGATTTGGTATACTTTGATTCAACAACCGAGTATACCGCATCATCAGCAGCAACAGTACATCCAACTGCGCATGGATGCCACACTTCCAACACCGGCAGAACTTCATGCAGCAGCAATCTCACTAGCATGCTTATCAGAGACCGCATTCATACCAGTATCCTGCTAACCATTCATAGACATATCTTTATCAGCAACCGCAGCAATCTCCCTCCACACCGCAGATATTCTCCTAGCCTTCCACCTCTCAGCAATACACGCCAAGGCTGGAGAGAGGACCAAGCCAGGGTCACCACACCGAATCTGACATGAATTCATAGGCCCAGGCACTAAATCAAATCATGGATATGCTGAGTACGCTCCAAATTGCACACAAGACAGAGATGGAGCATGTTAACCATCGTTTGGATGAGTTAATCGCACCAAAGACTACTCTCCCAGCCCAACCTCAGATGAACCCGAGCAATAAGAGGAGGCATCCGGATCAGGTAGACAATACTACAGGTACGATCTCTTTTCCTGAAATTTTATCTAACTTCATTCATCTCAGGAGCGGTAGATCACCACGAGCACCTGCTGGAGTAGAGAAGAGGGCACTAGATGAGGAGCAGGGAACAAATCCATGAACAGCCAAATTCTGATGCTGAGGAGGAGAACCAGCACATTGATAAGGACCATCACGAAGATCAAAGAGAAGGGAGCGATGCTGAAACAACTGACATGGACACCGATGATTCAGACGATGATATCACGCCAGACCATGCAGATACTCCCGACAAAAATATGCCTTCCCCTGTTTTAGAGAGTTTTGTACATAATTCTGAAACTCTCGATGTACATGTTGATTCTGAATTGAATAATAAATCTGATTTTCTCATTCCTGACATTGTCCCTTTTCCCGGTGCTTTATTCGGGAAAGGAAAGAAAAACACAAAAAGAATGTTGTCACCCCAGAAATCGAGCGTTTACTGAAAGATCACATCTTTTTGAAGATCTCGCTTCACGATGCCTTGGACCATTTTCCTACGCTTAAGAATCAATTGAAAAACCGATGCACCACGTGTAGGAAAAAGAGATCACGTACGGAGAAACATGTTTTGACCAAGGCTACATCCTGTGCTATTCAAAATAAGTTACCGAAGAAGAAGAAAGATTCAGGAGCACATTTTATCAGATGTGAGATCGCAAATGTCAAATTCGATCGCACTCTCTTAGATAACGGTTCCTCGATCAATTTGATACCATCTTCCTTACTTGACAAGCTCGAGTTAGGTCCTTTTTACAAATCCTGCACGATCCTTTAGTTTGCTGATAGATCTGTAAAGAGACCTAAGGGTATATTAAGGAACATTATCGTAACCGTGCATGGTCTGCAATTCGCGGTGGACTTCGTTGTCCTGGATTGGACTGCCCAACACAGTTACACCTTACCCCGATCATCCTTGGAGGCCTTTCTTAGAGACCGCGAAGGCTCTCTTCGACTATGATTCAGGGAAGGTATCTTTTCGCGCCGAGAGCGAGAAGGTACATATAGAGATGGCACGATATTCAAACGCATCTAGTGATGCATCTTCCGATTTCTTGAGTTCTTTAGCCACCTGCGATTACATGGACGAGGTCCGTCTTGACGACCTCGAAAGATACCAAGTAGAGACCAAAGAGTGCTTAACAGAGGATGGGTCCAAAACTACAGTTGGCGATTCTTTAGAAGGTACTTTATATTTCAGTATGGATGACGAGAAGAAAAAGGATCAGACTTCTGAGGAGTTTATCGCAGACTTTTTAGATTCAGAGACTTTACACGATTCCTCCACTTCAGATGATATAGAGATAAAATTTTATTTAGCTGAGTTGTTTTCCTCTGGTCATTCTGAGGATGAGCATAGTGCGAGTCGAATGACGTTTTGAACATCTTCTGTAGTCTGACTCTAGAGCACATTGAGATGGTGGATAACCAGATTGCAGACAAATCCACAACCAATACAGATCCCAAAACACATATGGATGAGGTTTCAGCAGAGCCAGAATCTACCTTACCAGAACTAAATACATTGCCACTAAATATGAAGTATGCCTTCCTTGCGGGTCCACATCGATAGTTTCTGGTCATTATCAGTTCATCTTTGACCGACGAACAAGAATCTCGTTTGATGGAGGTTCTAGAAAGAAACCGCAAGGTTATTGGGTGGACTGTATTCGATCTTCGCGGGATTAATCCTGCTTTATGTTCTCATCATATATATCTCGATCATGACATCAAACCTTCCAGAGAATTTTCAGCGTAGGCTGAATCCGATTTTACGAGAGGTTGTCAAGAAAGAGATTACGAAATGGTGCGACACATGCTTCATTTATCCCATCTCCAACTCTGAATGGGTCAGCCCATTACATGTTGTCCCCAAGAAGTCAGGAATTCAGATGATTAAGAATGAGAGTGGAGAGGAGATTCCAAAAAGAGTAACCACGTCGTGGCGAGTGTGCGTTGATTATAGGAAATTGAACGCCGCGACGAAGAAGGACCACTTCCCTTTGCCTTTTATAGACCAGGTCATAGAACGGTTGGCAGGGAAGGAGTACTTTTGTTTCCTTGACGGTTACTCCGGATACAACCAGGTAACAATTGCTCCTGAAGACCAGGAGAAAACCACCTTCACATGTTCGTTCGGCACGTATGCCTTTAGACGGATGCCCTTTGGATTGTGCAACGCTCCTGCTACTTTCCAGAGGTGTATGCTTGCTATTTTTGCGGATATGGTCGGCGATTTTCTAGAGGTTTTTATGGATGATTTTTCGGTCTATGGTGAGTCCTTTGACGATTGTTTAGCGCACCTAGACCAGGTTCTTCGGAAATGTTGTGAGGTAGATCTCGTTTTGTCTTGGGAAAAGAGCCATTTTATGGTTATACACAGGATTGTGTTGGGGCACGTCATCTCCCAGTGAGGTATGGAGGTTGACCCTGCCATGGTGGATGCCATCAAACGCCTCGAACCACCATCCAACATCAAACAGTTACGGTCATTTCTCGGGCATGTCGGTTTTTACCGACGGTTTATCCAAGATTTCTCCAAGATAGCCCGACTTTTAACTGAATTATTAGGCAAAGACATCGAATTCTTGTTAGGTGATAAATGTCTTAATGCCTTCCTCACATTAAAAGAAAAGATTATTAGTGCTCCTGTCCTACAGCCGCCTGATTGGTCTCTACCCTTCAAGATCATGATGGATGCTTCAGACTTTGTGGTCGGGGCTGTATTAGGACATAGGAGGAATGAACTTCCTGTTGCTATCCACTATGCCAGCAGAACTTTAGATGACGATCAACGTAATTACACAGTGACAGAAAAGGAAATGTTAGCAGTGGTATTCCCTTTAGATAAATTCAGATCTTATCTTCTTAGCTCTAAAATCACAATCTACACAAATCACTCAGCTATCCGATTTTTGATGGAAATGAATGATGCCAAGGCACGCCTTCTTAGATGGATTCTATTACTTTAGGAATTCGATTTGGACATTAGAGACAAACATGGGGTAAAGAATGTGGTACCTGATCACCTCTCCCGATTACAAATAGAACAGCCTTCGGATGAGTACATGCCAGAGATTGCAGAGAGATTTCCTGACGAGAGCATCTTTGCAGTTACCGAACTTCCATGGTATGCAGATATAGTAAATTTTCTGGTTACACAGAAAAGTCCTCAGAGGTGACCAACGAATCGAGTTGATAGACTAGTTTTCGAGGCACAATACTACCATTGGGAGGATCCAGTACTTTTTCGTGAAAAGACCGGATTGCGTTTACAGGCGTTGTATTCCTCAGGAGGAATATAATAGTGTCCTCACTTTGTGTCATTCTTTAGAGGCAAGGGGACATCACTCAGGGAAGAGGACAACACAGAAGGTAATTCAGAGCGGATTATGGTGGCTGATGAATCCCCATTCATCACTCTTTATTCCTTTATTTTAGCTAGAAATCTTGGCAAAATACCATGTAATTATTTGTAAATATAATAAATGATCAAAATGCATGCTTCATGTAAATAGCCATAATTAGCATTTTTTTGCATAAAAATAAAGGAATAAAGAAATAAAGAGAAAGAAGGAAATATTTAGAATAAATATTAAGTGACCTGAACCCAAAGGAAGGCCAATCATTGGCCTGACCGCAAAATAAAATAAGTAGAGAGAGATAGGGCCATTCATCTTTGTGCAAATATTTCCCCCTTTATGTATATATTTTATCTTCATAAATAAATATAATTATGTGTTCCTCATAATATGTATATATTTATAAAAATAAAATAAAAATGATAAAAATAAAAACAAAACAAAAATAAATTCTCTCTCTTCCCCATGTATATACCATTTATATATACTTATACATATTTATTTTACCACTGTAAATACATGATAAAAATTAAATAAAAATTATTTTAAATCCCATATTTTATGTTGTAAATAAATAAAATATAAAATAGGGATAAATGTACAAAAATAAACAATTAAAAATAAAAATAAAAAATACATAGGCATATAAACATGTATATAATAAAACACTATGTATATACATTAATTTATTTTTCAAAAAAATAAATAAAAATCAATAGAAAATACTTTGAAAAATAATAAACAATTTTCATGTTGAAAATATTTTGAAATAAAATCATTTATTGTTTTTTATTTAATTTACCAATAATTAATAAAAGCTGAATTCTCATTGGTCCACAGAGGATGTTGACCCCCTGTCAACTCTCCCCCGTGGACCTCTTCTTCGCGGATCTTGTTTGAGTGCCCGATTTCTATGAATTTTCCTGATTTGGCCCGACCTCCATTTGGCCAAACCCCTAGTAGCTCCGATTGCAGAGGGCACATCCGCGATCTTCGACCGATCCTCTCCTTAGGGGTCCGAGCCTCGAATCGCGTGCAAGACTCCCATCTTCTCGGACCCCTACCACTATATAGTCTGAGCCTCCACCGCATTTTCACGTACCTTCGGCCATCGTCTTCGACTCCCTGGACCTCCACCTTCTTGCCTTGAGTGACAGTAATCCATAGGAGGTGTTGCGGCGAGGATTGAGGCGCCCTAGCCCCAGGTCCGGTGGTTTTCGCCGCCGTACTCCGCCATCGACGAGCTCGAGTCTCTAGAGGCATCGCTCCATTGAGGCGAGGATCCTAGGAGACTCAGCATCTCCCCCACAGACGACCTCGACCACCAGGTAGCCCTTTTAGCTTCTATCTTTGCTTTAATTCCGAAATTTAGATCTAGCATCGCCGGCCTTCGCCGGCCGATTCCCGATCATCCGACCGCTCATTTCCCCATCCGACCATCCTATCACCTTCGCGAGACTTTTGTATACATTCCACGCCTCCCTGATCATCCTGGTTCGCCCCGGAACTAGGACTTAGGTCTCCTCCGCCGTCGCCTCGCCGGAGAGCCACATTCCGCCTCACCAGTTCACCCCCTTCGCCCTTGACCAGGTCGAGGCAGTTTGCCCTCGACCCAGCGTTTGTTTTGTGCAGAAGAAACGAAGAACGGACCTCATCTGGAGGCCCAGCTATTGAAGAACAGTGCTCCAGGTCCTCCTTCGTCACCGGAGCACTCCAATCGCTCCCGGCATCATCGGAGGAATCCACCCGCTGCGGACGTTCGAGGCCCTTCTTTTCCCCATCTCAGCAGCATCAGTGGAGGACTCCATCGTACGGATTGGCCCGGCGAACCTCGTCGGGGAGCTGTTCTTCAAGAAGCCTCCGTCCCCGTCGATCGAGCCCCCTCGCGTCAAATAAGATATTAGCCGTTCATCTGAGGAAGGCTCCTGACCATCGATCCATCTGAGGATCAGATCCGCACCGTCCATCGCGAAGAGGCGTCCACGAGTCACAGCCGTTCGATCTGGAGAGGACGCCTATCAACCGTAAGATCATAATAATGGGGTAATTTCACTTAGGCCCCTTTCCTTTTCTCTTTTATAGTTTAGTCCTGTAAATACTTCGAGTAGTTGTTTTTATTTTCGATAATTTGCACTTTGGACCTAGTAGTTTTAGATACTGCATTTTCGTCCCTGTGTATGTGGTGCACGTGCTTTGACACGTGAGTTTTTGGACAAATTGCATGTATAGGCCTGGACTTTCTTGATGTTATTATTTGATCTGAGATAAATGGGAATGACATTTTAGTCCCTCTAATTGTGAAACAAGTGCGTACCTCGTGCCCATCTGGGATTTTTGCGGCGTTTGCCATGCAGTTTTAATGCGTGTTATCATTTGGCCCTGAAAGTTATTTTTCTTGCACTTTGGTCCTAGTGTGCTGTGCCTTGTTTTGTGATTGAATAAAATATCAAATCAACTCCAAATTTGGTGAAATTTGGATACGTGGTGCCTGCCACTGTGTAAAAATTTCACTAATTTTTGGGACATTTTTGAGGTGTTTTTCTATTTTAAAAATTCAAAAACCTTCATTTTCATTACTTTCTGCATTTAAAAATCAACTAAAAATATAAAAAATCTTCTAAAAAATCTAAAAAAATTACTTACTGTTTGTTTGTGTGTTTTCTTGCTTCTGCCCAATTTCATTTTATTTGGATATATAAAACCCCTAAAAATTATAAAACCCTAAAAACCTTATAAAAATTATTAGAAATTCTAAAAAAATGCAAAAATTGAATTTTTGTTTTTGTAGCTTAGTTTTGATTTTTAGCTTTCATAAAAAAATGTCTCCAGATTTCTAGAGGCTAATTATATATTTTTAATTAGCCTTTCAAGTCTGGCTGCACATTAGTTCCCTATTTTTACCTTTCCATATTTTTAGAAAATCAATTAAAAATCAAATTTTTCTGAGAAAATTATGAAAAACATTTAAAAATATATAAAACACAAAAATAATTTTATTTTAATTTTCTGGCTTGTCTTTGTTTGTTGAATAAATTGTTGTTTGAGTTCTTTTTTGCCTTCTTCCACATTTTCTTCATAAGTAAATTACAAAAAATTTAAAAAAAATAAAATCCACCAAAAATATATTTTCTTATTTCATTCATTTTTTACCACTTCGTAGGCCACTTGTCTAATCCATGCTCCTTGTGTTCGACCCTGGTCGCTATACCAGGTTAAATAAATAGCAATACCGCTTATTCGGCTTTTGACTGCTTATTCTCTTTTGGTGGTCTATTTTTCTTGTTGAGTCCGGTCTCTGAGATCCGGGCCGCAACGACCCTTGATTGATTTTACCTTTTCCCGGATTTTGGGGGATATTCGGCTCATCAGAATGGCGCCGTAGCCGGGGAGCACGACTTAGTAGTCGTTTTTTATTTTTCGCAGCTTTCTTTTTCACATTTTTTGTTCATAGCTGTATATAAATATTTCTTCTGATTCATTTGCATATTTTTATAATAATCTAGTCTGACACATTTCTGTCTTGTTTTCTTGCGAGGGCCCGAGGACCGAGGCGGCTTTTTCGGAAGCCGAAGCAACCGTAGGATTCAGAGGCAGCTCTTTTCTACATAAAGCTGAAGGAGAGCGCGAGGAGCCGTGCAGGAGTGCGGGAGCCACATATAGTTGCGAATAGCCGTAGAATAACTGTAGGATAGTTTAGTTTACTTTTCAGCAGACTATTATTGTAATAATATTGGGACTCAGACTTGGACTGTGGTGATATCGGGGTCTGTTTCACCGAGCACCGGTGTGCTCAGGGGACCTCACCACGTTTTCATCGGTTTTTAGTTTTCTCGCATTTTTTATTAACTGCCTATCTGATTTATGCGGTTTTGGCCTTAGCTTAGGATTTTCTCTTGACTGTGATGTAATTGATTAGGATCCAAATCTTAATTATCTGGCTGCTCCTATTAAATCGTAATTGGACCTAATTAATTAACTCATAAGAAAAAGCCGGATTACTTAGACTCTAGTCCACGTGCCTTGAGGAGTCACATACAACGTGTGCAGGATCCGTTGTGGCAGACACCGAGTGGCTCCCAAGATAGGACTTCGGACTTAGGTTTGAGTACCCGGCTACTGTGCTTCATGTGTAGAAATTGCTCTGTTTGAGACCGGTTTCTCGTGCATCATCTAGGTAGTTTATTTTCTGCCTTTACTTTTATGCGTGGATCATTTTGCATGTAGACTGCTGGAGTTAGGTACGCATCTCTTACTCTACATGCATCATTGATTTCATTGCGCATCGACTTTTTCGTCCTCTCCCCCTATTTTCGAACTTAAAATAATAAGGAGAACTGAAAAATTCGTTAGGCGTTGTTTGCATTGAAAAATACATAAAAATAAAAACTATAAAATTAGGACTGCTAAACACACTTGACCCTAAAAAACACTTCACTTAAAAATTTGTCTTGGGGAGAGCAATCCCCTCATTATCTGGTTTAGATGAGCGAGAGAGAAACCCGCACACTAGGCTAGAGCCATATCCGATCTCCGATCAGACTACCGGCCTTTTATACAGGGCAGTCTGTTGGGAGAATTGGATTCCCATCAGCTCGTGTAACCGCTCTGATAGACTGACATTATCACCTAAAATAATATTAATAAGATAATCGACCGATCTCTTATGGTCATCAGCTCTGTGTTGTGTAGGTGAACCTGGGGTTTGTTTTCTTATCTTGAGTGTTTTCCAGATCTCATCCGCCTGACTCGCCGGATCAAGATGATGGGCAGGAGGTCTCTTAGGCAGCTTATGGCTGCACCGCTTTTCAGCACTCTGGCCCGTTCATCTAAGTTGTTTCGTGAGAGCCGAGACCCGCTCTCCGAAATCGAGTTCAATTCCACCCTGTTCCCCCTTGACCACCCACCTATGAGCAGGAGCTGTTGATGGATGTCAACGGGATTTGGTATGACCGACCCCGGCCCGGTATCCGACGAGACCATCCTGGATTCCGCTGGTCGGCCGGAGGCACCAGTTCCCAGCAGCAGCCTCCAGTTCAGGGTGGCCAATACGACCAGCAACGTGAGCAGCATCAGCATCCCCAGCCCCCAGTACACCAGCAGCAGCAACCATCCTAGCACCAACAGTATGGTCATCGTCCCTATCAGCAGGGACAGTCTTGGAGGCGTAAGCAGCCTCAGAAACAGTATCATCAACAGTACCCCCTCAACCTCACCAACAGCAGTAGCCTCACTACCAACAAGGCCACCCGTTAGGTTCTCATGGGCCGACCTATGAGAACCCCGCCTTGGATGATCTAGCCCGCCTCATGACCAAGCAGCAGGCTACTTTTCGACGGGAGATGGATGAGTTCCGCCAGGAGATGCGAGAGATAGTGAGAGGGAAGGATGCCATCCCTTTCGCGTTGAGGGAGAGTACTTTCACGTTGAGGGAGAGAGTATACAAATAGAAATGGTCGATGAGACTAGAGCCAGAGATTCAGCTTGCTCGGAGCCGACTTTAGATTCAGAGCAGATGACAGAGGCAAGGCGAGACATCCACCAAGACTACGATTTTGTGATCACAGATGACGAGGCAGTTTGGGAAGATCCAGTAGAACATGCCATCCTCTCACCTTCAAAGTTTACTGATGCAGAGACACTAGCAGAGAAGAGCTTGGAGAGCGCGTCCCTGGTCCAGGATACATCTCAGGCAGCATAGCCGGTCCCCGATCGTGAGGCAGATTTTTGTTGTGATTCTGATACAGATCCCTCGGAGTCAGATATTGATTGGGCAGAGTTTGACGATTTGATACCGTGTCTGACTTCCATTGAGCCTATATGACCTTCCCAGATGAGGCGATCCTTGCTATGGCCTCTCTCCCATGGTATGTCGATATTGTGAACTATCTTGTCGCCAAGAGAGTTCCACAAGATTGGCCTAGACAGAAACTTGAGACCTTCCTCGCGAAGGACAAGTTTTACCATTGGGAGGACCCCGTCCTTCGTCATGAAGGAGGGGATAGTATCTAACGTCGGTGCATTCCTCAGGAAGAGAACCACAGTGTCCTTACTTACTGCCACAAGCTTGAGGCAGGAGGACATCACTCTGGGAGGAGAACGACACAGAAAGTGCTCCAATCCGGCCTACGGTGGCCTACTCTCTTCAAGGACTCTGATGAGTTCGTGAAGAGGAGTACTGACTGTCAGAGGATGGGCACTTGTAGACAGCGTGATATGATGCCGATGCAGCCCATTCACTTCTGTGAGGTTTTTGACGCATGGGGCATCAATTTTATGGGTCCATTCCCTAAGAGTAAGGGATTTGAGTACATTATGTTGGCCGTTGATTATGTGAGTCGTTGGGTTGAGGCCATCCTCGTCCGAACCGCAGATTCTAGGACTGTATGCCGATTTTTGAGAAAGAATATCATTTCACGGTTCAGGATACCTCGAGTATTGATTTTTGACGAAGGGTCTCATTTCATCAACGACAAGGTAAAGGCCCTTGCTATCGAGTTCAACATAGACCATCGAGTAGCCACTCCATACCATCCTCAGACCAATGATCTTGCTAAAGTGTCGAACAGGGAGATCAAGACTATATTGCAGAAGGTCGTCCACCCTGACCGAAAGGATTGGTCCCAACTTTTGGACTCAATCTTGTGGGCATATAGGACGTCTTTGAAGACTCCTTTGGATACATCTCCCTTTTGCCTCATTTATGGCAAGCCCTGCCATTTACTTGTTGAGTTGAGACATAGGTCACTTTGGGCTGTTACTGATATACTTATGGATCCAGTGAGTGTAGGAGATCAGAGGAGGGCAAAGTAAGCAGCCCTGGAGGAGCTTCGTGATACAGCCTTTTGTAGCACCTTAAAAGTATAAGGAGAGAGTGAAGGAGTGGCATGATTCTCATATCAGCCACAAGTACTTTGAGCCAGGACAAAGAGTATGGTTGTTTGATGCCAGGCTACGTCTATTTCCAAGGAAGCTACAGAACAAATGGAAGGGACCCTATTTGGTTTGAAAGGTACATGACAATGGGAGTATTGATATATCTGAGTTGTCTTCTGATGCTACCTTTCGTGTTAACAGCCAGCGGCTCAAGCCATATCTAGATCATGAGCCGCGGGGTCGTTCACGTTGCCCCGATTCACTTTGCTTGAGATGTGGTCTCTTGACTCACATCTATTGCATCTCACGCCTGATTATCACTGTTCTTCCGACTTGTATATAGTTGTCCATATCACTCCATTCTTTAGTCCTGACGAACCACGGACCTGCCCTTTTAATGTCGTATGATTAGACTAGTGCGTTGCAGTCGGATAGATCCGCGTCGATCAAAAATTGACCGCACGATTCGATTAAATCGTCGAATTAAATTAATATGCGGTTTGATGTTTATTTAGCCTGGGAAAGTCCCAGGGTCGACTCAAGGAGGCAAAGGAACAACTCGGGATCAGATTAGATGGATTAGATTATGGTTTTCCAAGTGGGATTTTTTTGTTATTTTTTTATGCGATAAAAATGCCAAAAATGCAACAATACGGATGAACTAGGTTATTAAGAAAATGATCACTTAGCCAAATTAATCTTTGATGTCAAATTAACTTAAATCGACCAAGTTATATTTTTCCTATAAACCTAATCCAATGATGAATGCAAAATATATTTTTTTGGAATTTTTGGATTTAAAATGCACAAATGAAAAATACAAACTTTTTTGGGGTTTTTATGCAATTTTTCGTGCAAATGACATGAAAAAATTATGAAAAATTTAGTGAAAGTTAAACATGAGGAAGTTAAGCTAAGATAATATTTTTGGAATTTTCTGATACTTTTTGATTTTTTTTATGAATATTTTACTGAAAACAGAGTGACTGTGGGTATTTAATTCCTAATAAATCCACGAAATAAAATTATCCAAAGACTGATTTATCTCAAATAGATATTGTAATAAGGAATCTAGGAGCTTTGGAATTTCTCAAAAATCAAATTCGTGGAATTAATTAAAAATCAAATACAGATATCACTCTACAATTTATTTTATGCAAATGACAACTCCGAATTGGACGAAACTTGGACAGTAATTACAGCACACTTAGAGGCATCGTCTCCAATTTTTTCACAATTTTTGGAGCAAGAAATAGGCCTGTACGAATTCAGAGCTTAAATGGGTAAAATATCTGTCATTTTCAGTCTCTGATTTTTAATAAATAATATAATACTCCCAAAAATGTAAATAAATAGTCACAAGATAAACAACTAGATGCTCTACAACAAGCTATTTTTCATTAAATAAAATGATGCAATATGATTGTCCAAAATTATGCTCAAACTCAGGGGTATCACTGCAAATATAAATTGAAAGAAACAAACTAAAGATGTGCACAGGAACACTTTTGTAATTACTAAAACATAAAATAAAGCAAATGCAATTTTCACAATATATAAAAAAATGGACCTTCTTCTTTAGCTAGGGCACGACACAGGAGGGGGACATGGGCGGCGCAGGAGGGCGGCAACCGGCGTCGAGCGGAGGAGCGCGCGGCGGCGCTAGGCGGTTCACAGCCGCGCGCTGCTGCGCGTGGGCGGCAGCCACACACGAGCGGGGTCGGCGTTGCGGGGCAGGAGCCTGGAGGTCGGGCGGCTGTGCGGACGGCTGGTGTGCGCGGAGGCGCACGGGGGCTCGCGGAGCTGGCCCTTGCGCGCGTGGGTTGCACTGGAGGGGGCGGTCGCCCGCGCGCAGTGGGGGCAGCGCACGACTGCTGATGGCTGGAGGGACGCGCAAGGCCACGCGCTGTGCGCGAAGCGACCTGGACGGTGGCGCGGACTGCAGGCAGAGGAAGGAGGTGCTGTGGCTGTGCGCGGCCGGTTCTGGAGGGTGCGGCGGAGTTCGGCCGTGGGGCGATGCGTGGAGCAGAGCTTCGCGCACGAGGGCGGCGCCGGCGGAGGCGCGACGAGCCGCTGGGGTGAACAGTGCGGAGGCGAGAAGGTGTACAGCCGGCGGTTGGTCCTTGGAGGTGGGCGGCGCCGGCAGGACCTGCAATCTATTATTTTTTTTGTTTTTTTTGTTGCAAATTTTTCTGTATTTTCTTCTTGTGAACAAGAAACAAAATGTGAAATAGGTGGACTTTGATGGTGGTGGTGATGGTAGATGATAATGTGGATAGATGACGTAAAAAAACGATGATAATGATGAAGGATGTTGGCGAATGAAATTGTTTTGGTGGTGATAAAAATGAAGTGATTATGATGTTGTGAATGAAATGATGGTGAAAATGTGGTTGTTTATGAATTGTTTTGGTGACAAACAAGATAAATAATGTGAGATAAAAAATTGACAAAGAAAAGATGGAGTACTTACATGTGGTTCGCCGGATTGTGGAGCCGCGTCGTGCAGCTTCCGTCGTGGCCTCGAAGAGATGGCGGATGCTCCGAAGCTTGGGCGAGTCCGATTGGAATCTCGCGACGCGACAATGGTGATGCCGCGGATCTCGCCTTGAGGTTGTCGTCGCTCGACTCGTCTCCTACAGCTGTCACCTGAAGGTTAAAGGGGCTCGACCTCACTTATCTTGAAAACGGCAGATGATTGTGAATGGAGGAGTGGAGGAGATTATAAAGAGGATGGATGGAGTTAGAGAAGAGATGGAGAGAGTGGAGAAAATGGTGGAGGAAGTGGAGAAGATGTGGCTTGGAGTGGGGGAAAAGAAAGGAGAAGAGGTAAAAGAGGATTAAAATAATTTATTTAATAATATAATATAGTAGGCTACTAAAAATGATTAAACTAATGATAGTAAAATAGTAATAATAATAAATCCGAAAATCGTAAAAAATAAATCCGAAAATAAAAAATTGGGGTGACATGTGGCGGCTACAGGAGCGGCCACATGTCGCTCCCAGAAAATTCAAAGATTAAATGTAAAGAAAATCAAAAAGAAATAACAAAAGGGATTAAATCAAAAAGTGGTCAACACAAAAGTTGCTCGTCTCGACGAGATCTACAACTTTTGTGAAGGGCTGAAAATCAACGGAGATCATCTGTACAAAATGTATTTTGGGTGGTACCTTATAGATATAAAATACCGCATTTTATCTTTTGTATTTTTTTTGTCATTTTTAAGAGAGAGAAAAATCAAAATAAAAATAGAGAAAATATGAAAAGATTATTTACAACTTAATCTATTTTTTTTGATTTTTAATAATGAAGAAATTAAAAAGATAAAATACAGGGGTAAAACAATCATTATGTACAATGTACAAAAGGGGCCCAAAACCCAAGTTTTGCATACGAGCTCCGATTTTAATGAAATTGGTCTTGTTTCGAAGGTCTTTAAAAATATATTACTTTAAAAGTGAGTAGACCTCAATCGGACACTGTATGAGAGAGATATGTGCATTTTAAGGTTCATGGTTTCAAACTTGGATTGGGGTTTTATTGGTCGATTTTACAAGTTAATATTTTTTTTAATAATTTTTCTTTATTAATGTTAGTAATATATACACTATGGAGTTGATTTTATTGGATTTGGAGTTAGTATAAAATATATACAAATAGGGTATTTTATCTAATATACAGGTGAATATTTACAAGTGAAATTGGCTTCTTATTTTATGCAAATATGAATACTAAAATGCAGATATTATCAATGTATGCATGAATGCTAATTATGCGGTATAAGTAGAAATATGCCTCTAATTACTCGGGAACAAAGCTCTATTTTCAACTTTTAGAGTGATGAATCGCAGATTCATCAACCCCCTATACTTAAACCTTGCTCGTCCCCGAGCAACTAAATGAAATGCAAGAGTGAAATGAGATTGGGTTCCATACCAAGGTCATGAACAAAAGTTGAAAATGGAGCTTGACTCGACCTTTGGATTAATTGTGTGGCGGAACCTTATTGGGATCTGAATTTAAGACCTAACAGACTTCAAGTTCCACAAGTCTTCTATTCAAGACGCCTCAACAGTCAGGTCAGAACAAATCCTCAAACGCAAATTTCTGATGACTATGATTCTTACTTGTACTGTGTAAGTGATAAATAGCTCTCCACATCAGAAATGACTCGGAACCAGCCTCCTCTAACAAGGTAACTCAATAACCCGGTCCAACAACTCTTTCCTCGAGGAGCGGGGTATTCCCTTCTAAGTTCAAGTGCGACCAACTCAAGAGGAGGGGGTAGAGAAAAGAATAAAGAATGGATGGTAGCCAGTGTAGCTAACCTATCCCGGGATGCCTGACCAGTGTAGCCAAGTCATCCAACTGCAGACTTCTTGCTAGTATACATACTCCAACATGCAATTTTTTTGGGGCCTGTCTATTTTTTTGGAGTTCTTGCATTTTTCTTTTTTTTTCTCTTCTTTTTTTTGGAACTATATACAAGGTGCAGCATGTACATCAGGAGTTTTTCCTCTTGAGCCAGTAGACTATCCCTCTTTTGAAGCATTATTGCAACCCACAGCGTCCCGTCCTTAGACTTCAACACCACCAGACTAGGTTGAGATGCACTTCCCTCCCTAGAGGAGGACGGATGTTTCCACCCGTGTGCTACTCCAAGCTAAAGGATTCTACTTCCTTACCACCTCATCAATGAAGAGCTACGTGCATTGTGCTTGTCCAAGTTAGGTCACTGTCTAAAAGAATCATGCGTGTGCACGATATATTCTACTTAGACTAATCAAGATGACATGTGAACATAGACTTGCGGACTCAAAGAATTAAGTCACTTGACCTGAGAAATCTTAACTCCAGTTCCTATAAGGTTCCTCTGAAATTAGGTGGATTAAGGTCAAATCAAGCCCATCCTCAACATCTACTCATAACTTAGTTCAGAACCCACTAGCTTTCCACCTTGCATATGCAAGATATGCAGATGAGATGCAGATGTCATGCTATGAAGATGAGTGAAAATGCAAGACTTTTTTTTAAATGCAAAGATGATATGTAAGAGTAAATAAGAAGCCTTATTTTCAACACAATTTTTTTGGTATAAGTATACAACAATTTGTATTATTTAGTTTATACATAATATACATAGTATACAATTTTTTTTGGTATATATCCAACAAATTTTACAAAAGTATGTTTTACAACTTTTTGTACAAATTTTTTTTGGTATACCTCCTATGATACAAGTCTTTTATGAGTCAGTTTACATAATATACATAGTATACAATTTTTTTTGGTATATATCCAACAAATTTTACAAAAGTATGTTTTACAACTTTTTGTACAAAATTTTTTTTTGGTATACCTCCTATGATACAAGTCTTTTATGAGTCAGTTTATACAAGTGTATTTTACAAAAAAAATTTCTCAAATTTTTACCCACCCGTAATTATTGCATAATATATACAAAAATACGCGAAAATACGCGAAAGTACGAGCCATGGGTAAAGTATATATGTAATATATACACGCCCCCTATACTTAGCGTGTGCTATGTCCTCAGAGCACGAAAAGCGACTAAAAAGACATAGCTCGGGCTAAGCATAGGAGAGCTAAAATTACAAAATGTATAGAAGTCGCTCCACTCCCCTATACTTAGGCTCTGACAGCCTAAGTGTAGAAGAAGATCAAAAATGGGGCGAACGAGGAGAAGAGGGGAAATGGATGAGTATATACAAGGCGGGCATCGGTCCCCCCTATACTTAGGCTCCGGTCAGTCTAAGTATAGGACAAGAGTGAGTATGAGAACCGATGTGATCTGTAGGATGTACAATGGATGGATGCGGGTCACTCTCCCCCCTATACTTAGGATCTGATTATCCTAAGTATAGTCTTAAAATGAAATGAGATGAGTCGGGGCGAGTGATTCGAATCACTGGGGAGGGAGGGAGAAAAAGTATATACAAGAAAGAGTGAGAATGTACAAGGATTAAGAAGGTTTGTGACGAACCTTCTTGCGGACGCGAGGAGGTGGATAATATACATATGTGTCGCTGTCGGAATCGTCCTCAGATGAATAATAGTGAGGTGTAGGGATCGTCCAACGAGGGTCGACACACGGCTGCTTGCTTAGATAAGGCTTGAGAACAGCCGAACTGAGCTCACTCATATAAATCACCTTGTCCAGACCAGATGAGGACTCCTCAGAAAATTCCTTCTCCGGTGTGTTGAAGGAAACTTTCTTAGTCGGTTTTCTAGAACCTGAATCATTGAGAGGGAGATGAGAGAGACGCGCCTTGAGAGGTTCGGAGGAACTCCTCGAGGAATCAATTCTCGAATTCCTCTCACTAAATAGCCGACTAGAAGAGGGAGCAACCGTGTTTTTATGTGGAGTCAATTTAATCTTGGTTTTTTCCTTTGAAGGTCCGGGACGTGGTGTGGTGCTGACTATGGATTCCTCATCAGACGAGTCACCATATAAATTATAATATTCCTGAAGGGTCAGCACATGTCTCGGGAAAGTGCTAGTGGTCTCAGTTGGCTTGGCATTATTGGGCTCTTGTGTCGGATCATCAAAATGGTCAAGACAGTCAACAAAGATCATGTCCGACTTAATGATAGCTTCTGATTGTGAGTCCTCCTTAGAAGCTGTCCTGGTGGTGGTGCAAGCAGTTGATGAAGTGGAGGTGTGGGGAGTCTCAGAACCAATGATCGTCCGGGCAGTCGGTCTCTCCGGTGTAGCAGAGAGGTGGGACTCATCTACCTCTCGATGGTCACGACTGTCAGCGGATGTGCGGGTTATCTTAGAGTAAAGTGTATCAAAGAATGGGTGAGGTCGTAGTGCTCCCAATGCTGAGAAATCGATCTCCCGAGTCTCGCAATCTATAGACGCTTTAGCTGAGGCTAAGAACGGCTTCCCGAGAATAATCGGAGACTGGGTAAACTCTCCTTGGTGCTCGATGTCAATGATCGTGAAGTCGACCTGGAGTAGAGCACCTTGGAAAGTAACGATGACTGAAATATTTCCTCTAGACCGTTTGATGGATCGATCAGCCAACTGAACGATCTCTCTCGACTTTCTGATTGGCCTGAGTTTGAGCTTGTCAAACACAGAGGTCGGGAGGATATTTATAGGTGAGTCATCATCGATTCTCGCATGGGTAAAAATGGTGTCTTTGATTTCACATTCAACCCTAGGCAACCGCTTCACTCTACGGCTTTTGGTCTTTCTCCCCATCACCAAGGATGTGGCCATAGACACTATGTGTCTTTCAGTCCTTGTTCTCTTCTTACCCGACCTCTTGGGCATCAATTTACTCTTTACAAATCTCTTGAGGTCGGGGAAGTGATCTATGGCCTTTATTAAGGGAAGTTTAAAGATCAATTCATCATCAAGTGCTTCCCTTAGGGTGGAATCCAATTTTTTTAAATCATTTTCATTTTCAATTTTTATGTGAATTTTTGGTTTTTCAATTTTTTTGGTGTTTTTGATGGATGAATGATCAGACTCTTGATTGGAGGGCAAGTGGTTAGTAGAAGAGGGAGATAGAATGGACTCCAGTTGTACAGACAGTGTGGGTTCCCTGATGTTTGCTTTGTTTTCAACCTCAAAACTACTCATGTCTTTTCTCACTTTTATACCCAGGCTGGCAGAAATTGATTGTAATATTCCCATGACATCTCTCAACTCGTTACCAAATGATTCATTTTTCTGAATAAGTCTAGAGATGTCATCCTCCACAAAATTCTCATGACAAGTCATGGGAGAGTTCTGCTCAAGTGGAGGGTACTGCTGAGACTTTGGGTGATCATACTCAACATACCTAGAATCCGGCATGTAATGCTGGGTCGAGTATGGACCATCTAGATGGCAAATATTGGTCGAAGCTACATATGATGAAACGGGGACTGATAAGTCTAGCTCATGAGTCCAATCTTGTGAATGCATAGGCTCTCCAAATGAAGACTGGTTAATGGAGGCTTGATCACTAAAGTCAATCAAGTCTGGGAAATCATGATGTTCAGGCCTCTCCATTCGGCTTGTTCGATCGATCGTGTTATGCCCTAAGTTCAAGTCGGGATGTGTATATATGAGTTGTGGTATGGTCCCTACTTGGGGTGAAGTATGTGGGGGCATATAATTTTGCCAATCATATGTCTCAGCAGTGGTTTGCTCTTCATTCGAGTCTTTGATTCCTGCAAGCTCTCGGGAGTAAGGACAGTCAGCCCAAGGTGGAAGTGGATCCGTGGTGCTAGAATATGGAGTAGGTGAGAAATGCGAAGAATTGGAGAAGTCAGTCGAAGTTCTGACTTCATAATCGGATTGAGGTGGAGCTGACCACGGGTAAGGGTCTCCCGTGGGCGGCGGAGGATACATGGAAGAATGAGAAGGTGAAGATGATTGGTATATGATCGATGAAGAATGACCAGAGGTTTCAGGGTATGGGGACCAATATCCCGACATCTTGAAGAGAAGATAATGAATGTAAGTAGAGCGAGGTAGAAAATGCGTAATTACGCAGGATAACACACACGGACAGACACGAAGACAAATGCAAGAGCAAACCCTGAATTCACACTCAACACGGTGAAGGACCCGAAACCGAGTCCAATTAATCTTGTTAATTTTAAGTGTGATTTTTCAAGCAAGATAGCACGGATTTACGCGGCCTATAGGGAAGTCGGCTCAGAGCCAGATGCGTCTTCTCTGTTTAACCTATCGCATAAGATACCGACGATCCTCCCTTTCTTCGCTCCTATCCGGAGTTGGGGACTCAAAGATGTGCCCCTATCTACCTGCAAGCAGGTGGAGGCTGACAAAGCTAGGCCTTGTCGCAGAGTACCGCTGGTTCGCCCCTATCTACCCGCGAAGGCGGAGGCTACTTGGTACTTGTCAATGAGCTAAAAGTATCCAACTCGTGATATTTGCTAGGATCAGTTGGCCCGTGATATGGAAGGCGGGGATTTGGGCTCTGCCTTAAGGTGTTCACACACACTCAAGTACCCTCACTCAGCCTGAAAACTAGGTCGGGGTTACTCTCCCGCAAACAAGGGTTAATTTTAGTCAATTTTTTTGGTCCAATTCAATTAGCAGTCCCGATTTTAAAGATTAGTTGTCACTGATATTAATCCACACAAGCAATCACGTCTACCGTCCAGTCCCAATTCCTTTATCCTAGGTTAGAAAACCGAGAGAGAGAATCGGAAAAAGCCAATGCAATCAAGAAAACGATGATGAATGCGTGAGTAAGAAGACTTATAGTGCCTCCAGCTCTCTACAATGCAGGATGCAAGACTGAATTGAAATTTTACACTAAATGAATGCAGACGATGAAAAGCCACTCCTAGACAGGCATTTCTATTAGCGAGTGAAGAACAAGTTAATTTGGCTAAGTCCTGCGGTCTAAGTGCGTCTTTTATGTGTGATGTGTAATCCTATAGATTTACGAGCACAAGCAAATCCTAGAGTGGCTCGAGGAGCCGCTAGTGCAAGCCTAGTCTAAAATTCAAGCCACACAGTAGACGGGGACACGGTTCCACTATGTTTACACTCGCGAGAACCCAAACGGGAACCGCTGGAAATGATGCAGAAACTCTTTTTTTTTACAAAAATCTTTTTGACGTCCAACAGCCGACTTGATCCACGAACCGTCGGCCTCCGATGCACTTCGAGATGCGTCGACTTCAAGAAAGCCGCTCCAAGTCCACCGGGCCCTCGCACAAAAAAGATTGAAATTATGTCAGAGAGATATATACAGAATGATCAGAAAAACAATTAAGGAAAAAAATGGATAATTACAAGATGGCTCGGGGGTCAGACTACCCGAGTGATTGGAAAATGTTAATCTAACTTTTCTAAAGTGATCCTAAGCCGTTTGCCTCCCCGGCAACGGTGCCATTTTGACGAACCGCGGACCTGCCCATTTAATGTCGTATGATTAGACTAGTGCGTTGCAGTCGGATAGATCCGCGTCGATCAAAAATTAACCGCACGATTCGATTAAATCGTCGAATTAAATTAATATGCGGTTTGATGTTTATTTAGCCTGGGCAAGTCCCAGGGTCGACTCAAGGAGGCAAAGGAACAACTCGGGATCAGATTAGATGGATTAGATTATGGTTTTCCAAGTGGGAATTTTTTGTTATTTTTTTATGCGATAAAAATGCCAAAAATGCAACAATACGGATGAACTAGGTTATTAAGAAAATGATCACTTAGCCAAATTAATCTTTGATGTCAAATTAACTCAAATCGACCAAGTTATATTTTTCCTATAAACCTAATCCAATGATGAATGCAAAATATATTTTTTTGGAATTTTTGGATTTAAAATGCACAAATGAAAAATACAAACGTTTTTGGGGTTTTTATGTAATTTTTCGTGCAAATGACATGAAAAAATTATGAAAAATTTAGTGAAAGTTAAACATGAGGAAATTAAGCTAAGCTAATATTTTTGGAATTTTCTGACACTTTTTGATTTTTTTATGAATATTTTACTGAAAACAGAGTGACTGTGGGTATTTAATTCCTAATAAATCCACGAAATAAAATTATCCAAAGACTGATTTATCTCAAATAGATATTGTAATAAGGAATCCAGGAGCTTTGGAATTTCTCAAAAATCAAATTCGTGGAATTAATTAAAAATCAAATACAGATATCACTCTACAATTTATTTTATGCAAATAACAACTCCAAATTGGACGAAACTTGGACAGTAATTACAGCACACTTAGAGGCATCATCTCCAATTGTTTCACAATTTTTGGAGCAAGAAATAGGCCTGTACGAATTTCAGAGCTTAAATGGGTAAAATATCTGTCATTTTCAGTCTCTGATTTTTAATAAATAATATAATGCTCCCAAAAATGTAAATAAATAGTCACAAGATAAACAACTAGATGCTCTACAACAAGCTATTTTTCATTAAATGAAATGATGCAATATGATTGTCCAAAATTATGCTCAAACTCAGGGGTATCACTGCAAATATAAATTGAAAGAAACAAACTAAAGATGTGCACAGGAACACTTTTGTAATTACTAAAACATAAAATAAAGCAAATGCAATTTTCGCAATATATAAAAAATGGACCTTCTTCTTTAGCTAGGGCACGACACAGGAGGGGGACATGGGCGGCGCAGGAGGGCAGCAACCGGCGTCGAGCAGAGGAGCGCGCGGCGGCGCAAGGCGGTTCACGGCCGCGCGCTGCTGCGCGTGGGCGGCAGCCACACACGAGCGGGGTCGGCGTTGCGGGGCAGGAGCCTGGAGGTCGGGCGGCTGTGCGGACGGCTGGTGTGCGCGGAGGCGCACGGGGGCTCGCGGAGCTGGCCCTTGCGCGCGTGGGTTGCACTGGAGGGGGCGGTCGCCCGCGCGCGATGGGGGCAGCGCACGACTGCTGATGGCTGGAGGGACGCGCAAGGCCACGCGCTGTGCGCGAAGCGACCTGGACGGTGGCGCGGACTGCAGGCAGAGGAAGGAGGTGCTGTGGCTGTGCGCGGCCGGTTCTGGAGGGTGCGGCGGAGTTCGGCCGTGGGGCGACGCGTGGAGCAGAGCTTCGCGCACGAGGGCGGCGCCGGCGGAGGCGCGACGAGCCGCTGGGGTGAACAGCGCGGAGGCGAGAAGGTGTACGGCCGACGGTTGGTCCTTGGAGGTGGGCGGCGCCGGCAGGACCTGCAATCTATTATTTTTTTGTTTTTTTTGTTGCAAATTTTTTTGTATTTTCTTCTTGTGAACAAGAAACAAAATGTGAAATAGGTGGACTTTGATGGTGGTGGTGATGGTAGATGATAATGTGGATAGATGACGTAAAAAAACTATGATAATGATGAAGGATGTTGGCGAATGAAATTGTTTTGGTGGTGATAAAAATGAAGTGATTATGATGTTGTGAATGAAATGATGGTGAAAATGTGGTTGTTTATGAATTGTTTTGGTGACAAACAAGATAAATAATGTGAGATAAAAAATTGACAAAGAAAAGATGGAGTACTTACATGTGGTTCGCCGGATTGTGGAGCCGCGTCGTGCGGCTTCCGTCGTGGCCTCGAAGAGATGGCAGATGCTCCGAAGCTTGGGCGAGTCCGATTGGAATCTCGCGACGCGACAATGGTGATGCCGCGGATCTCGCCTTGAGGTTGTCGTCACTCGACTCATCTCCTACAGCTGTCACCTGAAGGTTAAAGGGGCTCAACCTCACTTTTCTTGAAAACGGCGGATGATTGTGAATGGAGGAGTGGAGGAGATTATAAAGAGGATGGATGGAGTTAGAGAAGAGATGGAGAGAGTGGAGAAAATGGTGGAGGAAGTGGAGAAGATGTGGCTTGGAGTGGGGGAAAAAAAGGAGAAGAGGTAAAAGAGGATTAAAATAATTTATTTAATAATATAATATAGTAGGCTACTAAAAATGATTAAACTAATGATAGTAAAATAGTAATAATAATAAATCCAAAAATAGTAAAAAATAAATCCGAAAATAAAAAATTGGGGTGACATGTGGCGGCTACAGGAGCGGCCACATGTCGCTCCCAGAAAATTCAAAGATTAAATGTAAAGAAAATAAAAAAGAAATAACAAAAGGGATTAAATCAAAAAGTGGTCAACATAAAAGTTGCTCGTCTCGACGAGAGCTACAACTTTTGTGAAGGGCCGAAAATCAACGGAGATCATCTGTAGAAAATGTATTTTTAGGTGGTACCTTATAGATATAAAATACCGCATTTTATCTTTTGTATTTTTTTTGTCATTTTTAAGAGAGAGAAAAATCAAAATAAAAATAGAGAAAATATGAAAAGATTATTTACAACTTAATCTAATTTTTTTTTGATTTTTAATAATGAAGAAATTAAAAAGATAAAATACAGGTGTAAAACGGTCATTATGTACAATGTACAAAAGGGGCCCAAAACCCAAGTTTTGCATACGAGCTCCGATTTTAATGAAATTGGTCTTGTTTCGAAGGTCTTTAAAAATATATTACTTTAAAAGTGAGTAAACCTCAATCGGACACTGTATGATAGAGATATGTGCATTTTAAGGTTCATGGTTTCAAACTTGGATTGGGGTTTTATTGGTCGATTTTACAAGTTAATATTTTTTTAATAAATTTTCTTTATTAATGTTAGTAATATATACACTATGGAGTTGATTTTATTGGATTTGGAGTTAGTATAAAATATATACAAATAGGGTATTTTATCTAATATACAGGTGAATATTTACAAGTGAAATTGGCTTCTTATTTTATGCAAATATGAATACTAAAATGCAGATATTATCAATGTATGCATGAATGCTAATTATGCGGTATAAGTAGAAATATGCCTCTAATTACTCAGGAACAAAGCTCTATTTTCAACTTTTAGAGTGATGAATCGCAGATTCATCAAGTCCCACACCCCTTTCTCATCTTATGATTATGCTATACTTAGGGTGTACTTTACCCTAAATATAGGGGGAGTGTAGGACTCTCGGGTATTCTATTGAATCTTTCTACCTCTGTTTTGCTGCCTGTACTTAGGGATATTTTACCCTAAGTATAGAGGGGGTAGACCCTGTACATCCTTCCACTCGGATTTCCCTTCATGTACAACTTGCTATACCTAGGATTACTTGATCCTAAGTATAGGGGGGAACACCGAGTCCTCTTCATTCCATTCTTTGATTCATCTTTGTACATACCATTCCTTTTCACTTCCTTATACTAAGCACGAGTTATGTCTTCTCTATAGCTTTTGATCACTCTGAGGACATCGTTCGAGCTAAGTATAGGGGGTGTCGTATATATTTCATATATACTTTAGCCATAACTCGTACTTTGTGTGAGTGTGTTAATAAATAAAACGGCTAAAAATCCATAAAAATTTAAATTTTTTTCCTTGTACATAAAATTCTTCTTGTACATACCTATCTATTTATACAAATTATTTTTGTACAAATGATTGTAAAAATGATTTGTGTAAATAGTTTGTAAATATTTTCATATCAAAATTATGTATGTAGTACAAAATTTTTGTAAAATATTTGAAAAACAAAAAGTTTGCAAAAACCTTGTGTAAAATTTTGTAAATATTTTGCAAAACTTCACATTCATGCATACATCCATGTTTTCAATCATTTTTCAAAAAATTTTCACATTTGTAAAATCTTGTGAAAATTTGCATCTTTGTAAATATTTGTTAATTTTTCCAAAATCATGGTTGACATTTAAACTGGCCTGGAATTAAATTGACAAATGGAGCTTGGTTAAGACCTTTATCCACATAATTCTAAGAGGAACCTTATAGGGCTTAGGATTAAGACTTTTCAGGTCCATTGGGACTTAATTCTTTGAGTCCACTAGGCTATGAGCATATGTCATCTTGATGAGCCTAAGTAGAGCACTTAACAACGCACACATGACTCTCAGAGACAAGGGCTTTGCTTGCACCAACAATTTACACTTAGCTCTCCACGGATGAGGTGGTGAGGAGGCAGTTTCCTTTGGCTTGGGGTAGCATATGAGGGTAGTACTTCTAGGAGGAACCTCTCTTCTTCTTATAGTGAAGGAAGTACGTCTCAACTTGGTCTCGTAGTTATGAAGTCTAAAGACAGGAGTTGTGGGTTGCAATAAAGCTTCAAAATAGGGATAGTCTACTGGCTCAAGAGGAAAAACTCCTTATGTATATATGCCGCACCATGTACATAGGTTGTACATATGCACATAAAATATGTGCAAAGAAAGAAAATACTCCAAAAAAAGTGGTTGGTCAGATTGAAAATTTATTAATCCCACCCGAGTGTATATAGTCAAATAAAGCAAAGCTTATGTCACACATGACCATCTCATGAAGCTTGCAGCGGGAGACTCAGGACTCAGCTACACTGGTTAGAGCTCCCAAGGATACATGGCTACACTGGTCATGGTCCATTCTCTTCTTCCCCTCTTCTTGAGCCGGTTGTACTTGAACTTAGAAGGGAATACCCCGCTCCTCAAGAAAAGAGTTGCTAGACCGAGGCATTAGAGTTACCAGGTTGAGGGAGGTTGTTTCTTTGTCATTTCTGAGGTGGGGAGCTACATATCACTTACACAGTACAAGGAAAGATTCATGGTCATTAGAGTTTGTGTATGTAGACTTGTTCCATCTGGTTTATTGAGGAGTCTTGACCATAGATTGGAGGAACTTAGAGGCTGTCAAGTTTTAACCTTAAGTCCAAATAAGGTTCCGATAAATTAATAATCCAAAGGTCTGACTGAGCTCCATATTTCAATTTAATAAAGGAAGGTTTAATAATCAACCTTGATTTCCTCTCTTTTTCTTTTTCTTTGTCTTTTTCACTTCTTTTTCAAATAAGTGTTTGCTAAGGGACTAGCAAAAGTAAATTATAGGGGGGGGGTAGAATCCCCATTCATCACTCTTTATTCCTTTATTTTAGTTATAAATCTTGGCAAAATACTATGTAATTATTTGTAAATATAATAAATTATCAAAATGCACGCTTCATGTAAATAGCCATAATTAGCATGTTTTTGCATAAAAATAAAGGAATAAAGAAAAAGAAGGAAATATTTATAAATATTGAGTGAACCGAACCCAAGGGAAGGCCAATCATTGGCCTGACCGCAAAATAAAACAAGTAGAGAGAGATAGGGCATTCATCTTTGTGCAATTATTTCCCTCTTTATGTATATATTTTATCTTTATAAAATAAAAATAATTATGTGTTCCTCATAATATGTATATATTTATAAAAAAATAAAATGATAAAAATAAATTCTCTCTCTTCCCCTTGTATAAACCATGTATATATATACCTATACATATTTATTTTACCCTTGTAAATACAAAATAAAAATTAAATAAAAATTATTTTGAATCCCATATTTTATGTTGTAAATAAATAAAATATAAAAAGGGATAATTGTACAAAAATAAACAATTAAAAAAAAATAAAAAATACATAGGCACAAATACCTGTATATAATAAAACACTATGTATATACATTAAGTTATTTTTCAAAAAATAAATAAAAATCACTAAAAAATACTTTGAAAAATAATAAACATTTTTTATGTTGAAAATATTTTGAAATAAAATAATTCACTATTTTTTATTTAATTTACCAATAATTAATAAAAGCTGAATTCTCATTGGTCCACGGAGGATGTTGACCCCCGGTCAACTCTCCCTCGCAGACCTCTTCTTCGCGGGTCTTGTTCGAGTACCCGATTTCTCTGAATTTTCCTGATTTGGCCCGACCTCCATTTGGCCAAACCCCTAGCTCCGATTGCAAAGGGCACATACGCGATCTTCGCCCGATCCTCTCCTTAGGGGTCCGAGCCTCGAATCGCGTGCCCGACTCCCATCTTGTCAGACCCCTACCATTATATAGTCTAAGCCTCCGCCGCATTTTCACGTACCTTCGACCATCGTCTTTGACTCCCAGGACCTCCACCTTCTTGCCTTGAGTGACAACAATCCATAGGAGGTGTTGCAGCGAGGATTAAGGCGCCCTAGCCCCAGGTCCGGTGGTCTTCACCGCCGCGCTCCGCCATCGGCGAGCTCGAGCCTCTGGAGGCGTCGCTCCATTGAGGTGAGGATCCTAGGAGACTCGACATCTCCCCCACAGACGATCTCAACCACCAGGTAGCTCTTTTATCTTCTATCTTCATTTTAGTTATGAGATTTAGGTCTAGCGCCGTCGACCTTCGCCGGCCGATTCCCGATCATCTGACCACTCATTTCCCCATCCGACCATCCTATCACCTTCGCGAGACTTCTGTACACATTCTACGCCTCTCTGATCATCCTGGTTCGCCCCGGAACCAGGACTTAGGTCTCCTCCGCCGTCGCCTCGCCGGAGAGCCACGCTCCGCCTCACCAGTTCACCCCCTTCGCCCTTGACCAGGTCGAAGCAGTTTGCCCTTGACCCAGCGTTTGTTTTGTGCAGGAGAAACGAAGAACGGACCTCATCTGGAGGCCCAACTATTGAAGAACAACGCTCCAGGTTGTCCTTCCTCGCCGGAGCACTCTGGTCACTCCCGGCATCATCAGAGGCATCCACCAGCTGCGGACGTTCGAGGCCCTTCTTTTCCCCATCTCAGAAGCATCTGTAGAGGACTCCATCACGCGTATTGGCCTGACGAACCTCGTCGGGGAGCTGTTCTTCCAGGAGCCTCCATCGCCGTCGACCGAGGCTCCTCGCACTAGATAAGATCGTAGCCGTTCATCTAAGAAGGCTCCTGACCATCGATCCATATGAGGATCAAATCCGCGCCATCCATCGCAAAGAGGAATCCACGTGTCACAGTCGTTCGATCTGGAGAGGACTCCCATCAGCCGTCGGATCATAATAATGGGGTAATTTCACTTATCCACCCTTTCCTTTTCGCTTTTATAGTTTAGTCCTGTAAATACTTAGAGTTGTTGTTTTTATTTTAGTTAATTTGCACTTTGGACCTGGTAGTTTTAGATATTGCATTTTCGTCCCTGTGTATGTGGTGCATGTGCTTCGACACGTGAGTTTTTTGGACAAATTGCATATATAGGCTTGTACTTTCTTGATGTTATTGTTTGATATGAGATAAATGGGAATGACATTTTAGTCCCTCTAACTGTGAAACACGTGCGTGCCTCGTGCCCATCTGGGATTTTTGCAACTTTTGCCCTGCAGTTTTAACGCGTGTTATCATTTGGCCTGAAAGTTATTTTTCTTGCACTTTGGTCCTTGTGTGCTGTGCCTTGTTTTGTGATTAAATAAAATATCAATTCTACTCCAAATTTGATGAAAAATCAACTAAAAATATAAAAATCTATTAAATTTTCTAAAAAATTACTTACTATTTGTTTGTGTGTTTTCTTGCTTCTATCCAATTTCATTTTATTTGGATATATAAAACCCCTAAAAATTATAAAACTCTAAGAATCTTATAAAAATTATAAAAAAATCCTAAAAAATGTAAAAAAATACAATTTTTGTTTCTGTAACTTAATTTTGATTTTTATCTTTCATAAAATTTGTCTTCAAATTTTTAGAGGCTAATTATATATTTTTAATTAGCCTTTCAAATCTAGCTGCACATTAGTTCCTTGTTTTTGCATTTCCATATTTCTAGAAAATCAATTAAAAATAAAAAAATTCCGAGAAAATTACCAAAACACTTAAAATATTAAAACACAAAAATACTTTTATTTTATTTTTTTGGCTTCTCTTTATGTGTTGAATAAATTGTTGTTCGAGTTCTTTTTAGTCTTCTTCCACATTTTCTTCATAATTAAAATACAAAAAAATTTAAAAATACATAAATCCACCAAAAATACATTTCTTATTTCATTCATTTTTGACTACTTTGTAGGCCACTTGGCCGATCCGTGCTCCTTGTGTTCGACCTGGTCGCTATACCAGGTTAAATAAATAGCGAGACCGCTTATTCGGCTTTTGATTGATTATTCTCTTTTGGTGGTCTATTTTTCTTATTGAGTCTGATCTCTAAGATCCGAGTCGCAACGACCCTTGATTAATTTTACCTTTTCCCGGATTTTGAGGGATTTTTGGCTCATCAGTGGCCAGCTCTTACCAGAGATGCTTGTACATTCGTAAAGAGTTGCCTGGATTGTCAGAAAGCAGTAGGGACAGTCAGTGCTAGAGATGCAATGCCGATGCGACCCGTCATTATTTGCGAGATCTTTGACGCATGGGGCATAGATTTCATGGGACCGTTCCCTCCCAGCAACGGCTTTGAGTACATTCTTCTCGCTGTAGATTATGTTAGTAGATGGGTGGAGGCTATACCCGTACGAACCGCAGATAGTAAGATAGTTTGCAAGTTCCTAAGGGAACACATTATTTCATGGTTCGGGATTCCACGTATTCTTATTTCAGATGGGGGTAGCCATTCATTAATAAGTAGGTCAAAAAAGCTAATGAAGCAATACATCATTGATCACAGAGTAGCTTCTCCTTATCACCCACACGAACGCATGACTGAAGTTTCAAATAGGGAGGTGAAATCAATTCTCCAAAAATTAGTACGACCGAATAGGAAGAACTGGTCGCAAGTTCTAGATCAGGTTCTTTGGGCATATCGCACTGCATATAAAACTCCCTTAGGTACTTCACCATTCAGACCGGTTTATGGAAAGCCATGCCATTTGCCCGTAGAGATCATGCACAAATCTGAATGGGCTATTCGAGAAATTTTACTTGATGCACAGAAAGCAGGAGCTAAGAGAAAGATGGATCTGAATGAGCTGGTAGAGATTCGAAACCAAGCATACGAGAACACTCTCATTTATAAGGACAAAGTGAAGAAATGGTATGATAGACATATTCGACACAAGCTCTTTGTCCCTGGGTAGAGAAAGTCTGGTTGTTCAATGCAAGATTAAGAATTTTTCCTGGCAAATTGAAAAGCAAGTGGGAAGGACCTTACATAGTCAGAACGGTGCACGATAATGGAAGTATAGCAATATCAGATGAGTCACCTGGTGTAAAACCGTTCGTGGTTAACGGGCAGATGCTGAAGCACTTCGTAGAGACTACTAATCATTTGGCCCGTATTGAAATGATCTATTTTGTACAGGATTCATGATCATTCTTTCACTACATCTCATCCTGTACAAAGACTTTTTGAGCCACTCGATTTCTGGAGATCTACAACATTGGTATATTCTTGTAGACCACAATTTTTCCCCATTTTTGCTCATCTTTTATGCTTAGGATACCAGATCCTAAGTATAGGGGGACTGATTGCCCGTTGATTCACGTTTTCTATTTTGTTCTATCCATTTTGTATATCCATTCGTTTTCACAAATCACTGGTACCCGATTTTTTGGATACATTCTTTTATATACTTAGGATGCCTTATCCTAAGTATAGGGGGGACCAAGTGATTTCGATGATCTCGTATTCTTTATTCTTTTTAATCTTTCGTTATATATTCTTTTCACTTAGTCATTCCGTTTTGTCTCTCCCGTTATACTTACGATTACCTGATCGTAAGTATAGGGGTACGGTTGATTGACTTATTTTCTTATATTCTTTTTCACCCATTTTTTACTTAGCACGAGTTATGTCATCCTTTTTCTCTTTTGACGCTATGAGGACATAACTCAAGCTAAGTATAGGGGGGGGTGCGTATATATTGTATATATACCTTTGTCCATAACTCGTACTTTTATGTATTTTCTATATCTATAAAATCCATAAAAAGTGGGCGAGGGTTAATTTAAAATCCATTTATACATATATCTATTATTTATAAAATCCTTGTAAATAATTAAAATATGTTTAAAAATTTGTATTTAAAATCTATAATTAAAATTAGTATTTTAAATTAGTATTTAAAATTTGCATAATACTTATTTAAAATCCCATCTATTAAAACATGTGTAAAAATCATGTAATCATTGTAAAATTCTCTGTAGATAAAATCTGTAAAATACATCATATACTTAACTCCAACAAAATATCTTGTAAAGTTCGTGTATAATTTTTTTTAATAAAAATAAGAAAATCAATAAAAATACAAAGTCCTAAAAGTCATAAAATTACAAAAGCCTTAAAATCCATAAAAATGAGTAAAATTCAAAAAATAGACTTTTCAAAAACATGGCTGCATTTGCATTCGCATTTTTCAGAATAAGTTTGATTTCTGGAACTAAGGATTGAGTCTAGTCTAAAGGATGGAGCTTGATCACGGCCTTTAACTTTCATTGTAAGGAACATAGTTAGGATCTGGAATTTAGACTCTTCAGGTCTTTTGACTTAAAATCTTTGGGTTCTGTAAGACTATATTTGGGAAATCAATTCATATGTGCTAAAGTAGACCATTTGGTGTCATCCGTATAACTCTGCACTAGTGAACCAATCTTGAACACATGCACTCTACACTTAGCTCGACTTGCATGGAGTTGCAAAGGGGAATACATCTTGGTAGTGCGTTTCTATCCTTGTCTTTGCGACATTGACGTCTAAAGATGGGAGAGATTGGGGTTGCGATTGAAGGATATGGAGAAATCCTCAAGCGCATCACGGAAGCGTGATCGTCGTATCGAATACGACGAAGAACGACTAGTCGTGCTAGTTGTTCGGTGCAGCGGAATTTAAAAATTTTCCAAACCGATGAAACCACATGATCCGAGAACCATTCTCAAATCGTTTCATCTATAACCACAACAAGTATAATGCAATACCTCTTGAAGCGTGGTTGATCAAGTCTCTACGAAAAGAGACCTCCTGTCTCAAGTCCGATCGTCGGAGTAACGGCTTGCGAGCGCGGAGATGAGTCGCGGTGTCCTCGCAATCCAAGTTGATCCAAGCGCGGTTGCTCCTGATCTCGTCACACGAGATCAAACGTCTCCTTCGTGAGTGAAGCACTCCAAGAAGACAAAGAACCGCAGAGAGTCGAAGCGGCAGCACGATGGCGTGGGCGTCGACGATTCTCTCCACCAAGGTGGACGGCCACCAAGAAGAGAGGGAGAGAGAGGGCTGTCGTGTAAGAGAAAGAGAGAGAGAGAGTTTGTGCTATAATAGCATGTGTCAAAAGAGAGCCAAGCATGCCTCTCTATTTATAGGGGTTTTGGGATCCATGGATCTCAATCCATGGGACACATAAAATCAATGGATGAGATTGATTTATGATTATCCAATGGCTAAGATTGTTGTTGTTAAAAACAACAAATTTAGGTTAAAATATATTTGACAAAATCAAATATAATTCATTCCTAAATCAACCCAACAAATAAGGAGAGAAGCCACATGGAGATTTCATCTCCATGTGCCTTCCAAGTGGGCGCACACCCATTCCATATAGGAGTGGTGTGCCGTCCATGAGATTGCATGGAGATTGCAATCTCATGGAAATCCATGAGATTGCATATCTCCATGAAATCTCTCTTATAGCAACAAATTTATTGGGTTTTATTCTTCAAAAATAATTCACAATTATCTTTGAGAATATTTCAATCTTGCCATGGAAAAAATTGTGAATCATATTCACAACCCAAAACAACATGTAATTCATATTGTTAATTAATTACACAATGTGTATCCAATACACATCATAATTAATCAACACATATAAATTATAATTAACTCTCTCTAATACATTATAAATCACATTTATAATATATTATGAATAATTGGATATCTCTATCCACATTATTCTTATCCAAACTAATTAAATCACATTTAATCATATTGGATAATTTCTCATACATCATGATACTTAAAACACTTTTAATTATCAAATTCTCTTTGCTTAGATCTTATGGAATTGTTCTTAAACCATTTAAGAACAATGCTATTTCTCCTTAGATACTTGGAGATAAGGACAGGGCGATTGTATTGTTCCACGTATAGTGACTTGGATGTTGAGATCATATCTCAAATCCAGATCCTATGGACCTCCCACTGATGCTTGATCAAATCAAGACCGTAGACTTAATCTTCTCATTGCATCTGAATCTTATTCAGATCAATGTCCAGTTCATGGACTAAGATTATGTCACTTCTCTAATGAGAGGAGTCACTAAAATCCAAACCTGTTTCATCACTCCCTCGGAATGGAAGCGTCATGGTTATACAATCGTATATGATCAAATCACCCTTCAGGTATTCCCAATACCTGCACATCCTACATACTGGAAGACTCATGATCATCCTGAAGATAAAGATCACTTTTTCACTGTCATCTTCAGGGTTAGGTCATTAAGTTTCTCAATCTTGGTCATTTGGGATTTGGTATAGATCATATGCTTTCACAAAGCATATATCTTACCTTCAAATTCATGTCATGCTTCCAAAGCACGACGACCATGCATGGAATTTATTCAGTCCCAATACCTCATGAGTGAGCTCATGTCTCTCGGTTCACAGGTGAACCTGTATGATCCCTTTGAGAGATCGTATTACTCATATGTCCTTACATGCACACCAGCTCGCCGGTATATAGACCTTGATTAGGTCATCAACCTATTGGTCTGCCAAATGTACATACTCAGACATATAGCAATACATCTATCTCTAGTCAGAGGATGTATGCCTATGTTGTGACAGTATTCAACGTAGGTCTTTGGTTATCTCGATCTCGTCAAGTCAACCCATTGACTTAACTAACCTGACACCTCTGAATCACTATTCCCATGCAGAGGACCTGCATCAAGAGGTCAGTCAGATATCAGTCATATGAGATAGGATTGCCATCTCCTACTCAGACTGGAGATCATCACTTAATGATCATTTGATGATGCTTGATTAGTCCTCTATCTAACTCCTTAGATATTCATCCAAGCATCAGCCTCTATGATCCATCCAATGAATCAACAGCTGTATGATCATCAAGTTGGCCATGGTGCATAACCCTTATTGTATAGAGGGACCCTATAGTGCATTCATTCATTAATCTCAGAAAGGGAGTGAAAAATAATCAATAACTTTCATTGATAATTTATTCATTACAATAACATTTATTGTAGAAATGGTTCGCCCGGGGCTCACATTGCTAACAGCGATAGTCGCTTCGGATGAGGGAAGGATCTGCTGACACAATTTTTCTAAGACTTCAAAAAAGAGATGGGACAAAAGATGCTATATCTGTCGAGGCACAAAGAGATGAATGCAGTGCAAGAAAATTACAAAGTTAAATCAAAGAAGAAGCCACCAAATACAAATACGACCACAATGGTCCAAGCTTCCACCAAAAATGCCTGCACATCTTAGTGGAGACTTAGCTACACCGGTTGAGCTTCACAAGGAGATGCGTCTACACTGGTCACACTCCACTTCTTTTCTCATTCTTCTACTTTCTATCTATATTCGATTGTGGACATAGCATGAACTGATCTCAGAAGGGAATACCTCCCTCCCCGAGGAAAGAGTAGCTGGATGAGGAAGTAATAAAGTGTATAGCCGGGATGGACGGTTTCTTCGTTTCTTTAAGCAAGAAGAGCTAAATCAATTCACACACTGTACAAATTGACTTCAAGGATGATAAAGTTTGCGATATGAATAAGTGAGTCTGAACTAGCTGATGAAGTGATCTCGAATAAGGATTTATGGAATTTGAAGACTGTTGGGGGACAAAATCCTAATCCTAGTTAAGGATACGACAAAATGCTTGTTTCAGGACCGATCGAGTTCTGTCCTGTGTCTGTTCTCATGAATTGGTTTAGGAAAACAAATTCGTTCTAACTTTCTTATTTTCCCCTTATCTTTCAAATAAGTGTTTGTTAAGGGACTAGCAAAGTTTAAGTAAAGACCTCCTAGAACACCCGACATGCAGTCTTGCGACACGTGGTGCGCTTGGGAGCATCAGATCACAGCTGCTTCATCTAATGTCTGCCGTTCAACGTGAATCGGTGGGGATTTTGCAACACAAAACCCACCGGTTTTCAGAATCTCCAGAAAGCTCTCCACGTTTCCAGTATTTGCATTTAGGTCCTCGTGCAGGGACCTAATTACAATAACAATTTTATTTTTCTTACATTCTAGTCCCTGATATAGGACCTAACTGCAAAACTTTTCTTTTTGTTTTTACATTTCTACCCCTGTTTTGTAGGGGGACTTTGGACACATTTTCGACATTATTTTCCGTAGATTTTTTTAGGGTAGTTACGCAACTACCCCAGCAAGGTTTTTTTAGTAATTTTTGTGTGTTTTCATCACTTTTTCATCGTGTTTTGATTTATCACAAATTGACTCCTTTTTGATTTGATTTCGAGTATTCATCGAGCTCATTGCTCGATCGATTTACCTACTATATAATATCACTTATATTTCACCTATTCTTCACATATTATATTGTAGGTAAATTGTTTGAGAAATATCACTTTGAAAAATAAATAAAAATTGAAAAAAAATATAAAATCAAATAAAAATTTAAAATAAAAAACCCATAAAAAATATCGTGTTTCCTTGATCACTCTAAGAAGAGATAAAATAATCACAAAAATATATTCACTTAAAAAAAATCAAAGTATCCTATTCTGCCTCCTTGAGTTCGACCCAGACACACTTACCTGGCTAAAGAAATAGTGTAAGGTTTTTAAATCGATCTTTATTTGATGTAAAGCTCGAGTCTCTTTGCGGTTCTCTACACCGACAACCCAAACACTTAAAATCGCAATCGGATCCGAGCCGCATCAATAGATCAATTTACATTGTCGTCTTTATGATTTTATCATTAAGTTTCTCATTCGGTTATTGGGAGTTGGTATAAATCATATGCTTTCCAAAAACATATATCGTACCTGTAAATTTTTATCATGCTTCCAAAGCAAGGCGACCGTGCATGGAATCTGATCGATCCCAATACCTCATGAGTGAGCTCATATCTTCCAATTCACAAGTGAACCTGTATGATCCCTTTGAGAGAGTGTATCACTCATATTCCCTCGTACGCACTCTAGCTCGTAGGTGTATAGACCTTTATTCGGCCATCAACCTATTGGTCTGGCAAATGCACACACTTAGAAATACAATAACACATTTGTCTCAAGTCAGAGGATGTGTGTCTATATGATTATCTTGATCTCATTAAGTCAACTCTTTGACCTAACTAATTTGACACCTTCGAATCTCTATTCCCATGCAAAGGACCTGCATTAAGAGGTCAGTCAGATATCAACCAAATGAGAAAGGATTGTCATCTTCTACTCATGTTTTCATCACTCTAAAAGTTGAAAATACATCTTTGTTCCTGAGGAATTAGATGCATATTTCCACTTATATTGCATAATTAGTATTCACACATGTGTAATAATATCTACATTTTAACATTCATATTTGCATTAAATAAGGATCCAAACTCACTTGTAAAGATTTACCTGTATATTATCTAAAATCACCTATTTGTGTAGTTTTATACTAACCCCAAATTCAATAAAACTGACTATATAGTGTAGATATTACTAACACTAATAAAGAAAAATTATCAAAAAAATACTAACTTGTAAAATTGTCCAATAAAACCCAAATCCAAGTTTGAAACAATGAACCTTAAAATACGCATATCTCTCTCATACAGTGTCTAATTTAGGTATGCTCACTTTTAAATAATATAAATTCAAAGACCATCAAAATAATACCAATTTTATTAAAATTGGAGATCGTTTGCAAAATTTGGGTTTTGAGCCCCTATTGTATATTGTACATATTGACCAAAATGCCCTTGCATTTTATCATTTTATTTTCTTAATTATTAAAAATAAAAAATAGATTAATTTGTAAATATTCTTTTCATATTTTCCCTATTTTTATTTTGATTTTTTCTTAATTAAAAATGACAAAAAAACAAAATAAAAATCGGTGTTTTTATACCCTTAAAAATACTCACAAAAATATTTCTCACTTTCTTTGACCTCATTTCCATTTTTGGTCAAATAAAACTTGTAGATCTCATTGAGGTCTACAACTTTCATGTTTTGAGTTTTTCCAAATTCGGTCATTCTCTCCATCTTTTGCGAGGTTTTTTTTTCAAATAACTAGATTGAGCCACATGGCGCTCTTTGATTGTGCCACATGGCCCACCTCATTGCGTGCCATGCACGCTTCGCCTGTAACCGTTCAATCATTGTTGGGTGCTTCCATCATCGCCATTCACCTCCTCTTCATTCCAAACCCTCCAATCCGTCTGCTTAATTTCATCACAGCCATCCGCCCGCGCCTTCACCTCAGCTCGCCTCATGTCTTCATCGTAGCCGCCCGATCGTCTTCCTCCCCTTACATCCTAGCCACTCCTTCCCACTTCATCTTACGCCCGTTCGATAATTCCCAAATCAAATCATCACTGTTCGTCTCCGCCTTCTTCTCCTCATGACATGTGGCGCTCTCTACACCCTTTGATCACAGGCCTGATCCCATCTCTACCATCCATTCACACTCTCCTTCACTAGCAACATGTGGCCCTATCCTATCCTTCAATCTTGCCGCTATTGATATGATCCTAGCCGTACTTGAGCGTCAGCCTCTCAGCCATTAGATCGCGAGATCCAACAGTGGAGGACTCATCGTATTCCTCTCACTAGCCCCTCTCCCACATCGCCCACCTCGTGCAACCTCTCCCCCCTTTCTATTTCCTCCACCTTCTCTGCCAACCTCTCTTCTCACTAACTACCCCCCGATGAAGACCCATCGTTCACCTTCTTCGTGTGCACATACGCTACCCATGATCCCCTCTCCTTCGCTCCTTATCATCCATGCAACCCACTCCTTCCGCCATCGGAACCCCAAGCTCCCCCTTTAAATACTCCCCCTCCGTCGCTATTCTAATCCATCCGCCGTGTTAGAGAGAGACCACCTCCACCTCTGGTGGCAGTGTCAGGTGTGAGGATCGAGCATCTCCAAACCTTCAGCTCCTCCGAGCGAGATCCAAGGCTCTGGTAAGCCTTGTCACAGTTGGTGCTAAGCACTTCCGAGCTTCGTACCCTCCGCCAGGAACTCGAGGTGATGATAAAGGGGTAGAGTTTTACACTCCCCTGACTCCTTCCACCGGCGACCAACCTCCAGGTAAGTCTCTTTCCCTTTCTTCTTCTTTCCGCTGCTTCTTCGTCTTCTTTCTCCTCCTCGGTTCTACTTCCCCTGTTTTCTTCCATTCATCTGTTCCATCACCCCCTCTACTCATTTAATCATACCACCTTTTCCAACTTTACCAGGAGCGAGTACACGACCCACCCTTCTCCACCGCCATTGATGTTCGGCCGCCTAAGGCTCCGCCGTCAACACCACAAAGCTGTACCGTGTTGCTTCCTCGTCGTTAACCTTTGACATCAATGATCCATCATAGTGCTTCCGCCTCCAGCAATCGCCTTCGACGTCAGCATATTCACTATCTCCTGCGGCTGCAATCTCCGCCGCCACTTCCGCTCATAAATTTGCCATCGCCGGCCATTTTGACGACCGTCGACTCCACCCCGACGACCCTTTGTCGTGTATCGGTCGTTTGAGCAACGTCGATCTCCACCCACCTCTGCATCCCATCGCCAGCCACCCCAATATAGAGGCACCGCTCGATTATCATCGAGCGGCTCAGAATCGAGCAGGCCGAGCCTTACCCTCCTGCCTTAGCTTTGGGTTCGACCGAAGCTCCGACGACCGCCACATAGAGGTTCAACTCGAAGCAGCATCCGTGCCTCGCAGCTCACGCGGACAACATGTGAGGTTGGGAATATTTCGCCCGTGCCCCTGGGAGTTTTGGAAATTACGATAATGCCCCCACCATCCAACAACATGTGAATCATCGGCAAAATTGCAGAAATATCCTCTATTTTCTGGGAAATCACGTGAATAACCATACTACCGGAGCATACGTGCGCTTCATGTGGTACATTGAGAACTTTGCGCAAAGACCCTCATTACTCTAGGTAATTGCACGTGAGTCTTGTCAATATAGCTTTTCATTATCAATTTTATTTATGTAATTGCATCCATACATCTGTGTTTGCACCTTAATTTGAATATCATTTTGTCATCATTTTATTATTCCAATAATTGCATATTGTAGAACATCTTAGACTTTATCATTGTGAGCTTCAAATTATTTAATATAAATATTTTAGTGAAAAATAGCGTATTTTACCCATTGTTTGCCTTTAATTGATTATTAAATAGATTGTAGCTCTAGAAATTGCGAAAAAAAATCACAGTAGGTAGAGTTATAGTAGTTCTACTTCGTAACCAAAAATCATTACATTTTCACCATAACGAGGTCTAAATAAATTAAGTGGTGTTTCATCTAATTTATTTTTTAATAAGTTAAAAATTGATTATTTTTGGGATCTAGTAATTTTTCCAGATTCATATCACATAGAGTCGTCTAGGATAATTATAGTTTCTGAAAATAGTTTAATTTGGTGTTTATTAAAGTCAAATTTATGGAAATCACCCTGCATTCAAATTTAGTTTATTGTTAATTCACATAGAGTCGAAAAATTCCAAAAAATTTGGGTAGCTTCATTTCATCATAATTGATATTCTGGCCATGTTTGAGAATGTTTGGACTTAATTTGACCATATTCACATTTTGACCCCAAATTTGTCCAAGATTACATTGCATTTTTTTAAAAAATTGTAAAAATAAACCTTAAAAAATATTCTCCTAAAAACCTGACATCTGGATCTACTTTAAATTAATCTAAGGAGAAAGTTACCTCCCTGAGTTCGACCTTGGGCTTTCCCAAGGTAAAAAAAACTTGCTGCTTGCAATAAATTGAGATATTATATAAAGTGGTTTTTGATAAATCCAATTTTTGATCGACTACAAAGAACACATCAAATTTAATCGTAATCCGGTTAGATTAAGAGGGTGAATAAAGGGGTTTTCAAATGGCGTCGATTCCGGAGAGGCACGACTTAGGTTAACTTCTAGAAAATTTAGATTTTAGGTTTTTCATCCTGGGTAGTCTGATTCCTGGTTTTTCTTGTGAATATTTTTCTATTTATTTCCAGCATTTGTTTATTTTGTGTCACTCTCCCTCTGACCATCGTTTATTTTTGGTGTGAGGAACACGAGGCATCGAAGGAAATTCACCAGGCGAGTTGAAGGACCTGCATCGATTTTAACTGAGTGGTTGTTGAGAGAACTTGTAAAAAAAGTTTGCATTTACAGTGGTTCTCGCTTGGGTTCTCGCGCGTGTAAGTGAATAATAAAAAGAGTCTCCATGTATTGTATGGTTGCTTGATGTAGGATAGGACCTGCGCTTGTGACTCTTAGAGCTTTCTTAGGACTATATGTGCTCCTAATATCTAGGACAACACTTCACCATTAAAAGACGCACTTAGACCACAGAACTTAGCCAAATTTAACTTGTTCTTCACTCGCTAATAGAACTACTTGTCTAGGAGAGGCTTTTTATCGATTGCATTCATTTAGATAAATTTCAATTCTGTTTTGCAACCTGCATGTAGAGCATGAGGATCAGTGTAAGTCTTTTGAACTTGGCATACATCATCATTTTATCGTACATCGGCTTTTCTTGAATCCTTCTCCCTTGGTTTTCTAACTTAGGATTAAAGGAAATTGGAACTGGACGATAGGTGTGCCTTGTGTGTTGGACTAATCAAGTGATCGTCTCACTTAAAATCAGGATTGCTAAACAAATTGACAAAAAAATCAACATAAAATCGAAAAATCTATTTACGAGAGAATAACCCCGACCTTGATTTCAGGCTGAGTGAGGGTACAAAGTGTGTGTGCACACCCTAAAGCAGATCCAAAATCCCCACCTTCCATATCACGTACCCCGATCCTAGAAAATATCATAGGCTAAATTCTTATAGGTTCAAGTGACCAGCGCTAAGTAGCCTGTGCCTGTATCAACAGGTAGATAGGGGCAAAACAATGGTGCACCGCGACAAGTTTCTAGTAGCCCTTTGGGTTGAAGTTAAAAGCCTTGTCAGCCTCCGCTTACTTTGATAGGTAGATAGGGATAGGTCCTTGAACTTCTCAGCTGGAGATAGGAGCGAACAAAGGAAGGGTGTTGATATCTCAGGCGATAGGTTAAACATAGGAGACGCATCTGGCTTTGAGCCGGCTTCCCAATAGGCCACATAATCCTTGCTATTTGCTTGAAAAATCACACTTAAAATCAACCGGATTAATCGGAATCGGCTTTGGGTCCTTCACCGTGTTGAGTGTGAATTCAGGATTTGTGATTCATTTGCTTCCTTTAGGTAGGAATCAAATCCTATCTTTACATACTTGTGCCCCCGTTTCTTCTTTCTTCCATCAAAGGTGACTGACTAGAGGGATATTTAGTCAAGCTTCACAAATCTCTCATTTAACCCCTCTTGAAGTTCATCTTCATCTGCCCAAGCACAACTTGGGCCAACCCGAGCTCATGAACCTCTTGAGTTCAGGATCCCCCACTCCCAGGATGGTTACCCTCAAACCATTCCTTTCCTCCCCTCTCATATCTACAAGGAAGACCTTCACCTCGGCGAGCACATCTTCATTCATATATCTTCTTCTAATATAGACCACATTGTTGTACCAGGTGAAAAAGATCAACCCCAAACCAAGATGCCTCCTAAGAAAAACCCAAACGAAGAGAACACAGAGATGATCCTATGGATCAAGTCCTTGTCCGTTTAGCTAGAGTCGAGCAGCTGAATGCAGATCTTATGGCCAGGATGGGATAGGTGATTGAGGCAGGTGGAGTAGATAGACTGATGGTAGATGCCTACAATCCAGATGAGAATGAGATGCGTAGTTGGTTCGTACCAGAGGTACTCCCAGAAGCATTTGAGTTGAAGCCCCATTTCCTTAGTCTGCTACCAAAGTTTAATGGAAATGCCAACAAAGAACCATACGCTTTCCTGAGAGACTTCGAGTTGGTATGCAACAACCTTAGTCACCCTAGGGTTGGACAAGATTACACCAGGCTGAAGGCAACCTCGTTTGCCTTAGGAGATAAGGTTTCCCATTGGCTGAAGAACCTTGGGGTTAGATGTACGACCTAGATGCAATTCAAAGATTTATTTTTGAAACAGTTCTACCCACTTAGTAGGACTAACCAGATGTGGACGAAGATCGCTAGCTTTTCCTAGAGTCCCCATGAACCATTCCATGAAGCATGGGACATATTCAATGATTTGATACAAAAATGCCTTTCCATGACATTACCAAGGCGATCTTAGTCCAGACCTTGTTCTTTGGGATGACCCCTGAAATGCAGGGGTTGGGAAGTGCAACATGTGGAGGAAGCTTTCTAAATAATAATGAAGATGTCGTATGGAAGATCTTAGAGCAGATGGCGGAAATAGGCAGATCTCAGGCCACCAGGGCCTATCAGGCATTTTCCTCAAACCTATCTAATGAGGCACCTAGGAGGACTGTAGTGGATCTGACAAATGACCTAATCCCTAGTATGGGCATAATAGATGATAAGCTCACCATGGTAGAACATATCCACAAGAGGGTCACTGACCTTAAGGTGCTTTCACGATTGCCGAAACAAGTGGAGGAATTGACTGAGAAGGTAGCCAAGATACGAGTACTTACCCCTTCTGCACCACCTGCTCCTATACATCGAGTTCATCTAGTACATGAGCAGGTACAGGGGCCTCAAGGTAGCTAGGTTGAAGAGCAGTAGTACACTCAGCGGGAGCAGCATGCACCCCCACTAGCAGAGTCAGTCTACGAGGAGCCTCTGCAGGTGTTAATGGGTTGTGGTATAGCCATGTGATGAGTCGCTAATTACGATATCTAATTTGGGCATGTTGTAGTACGTGTACTTAGCGAGTCGATCAGGACCGAAAGAAGGATCTCCGTGAAGAGTGTCTCGGCTTAATTTATATCCCAAGCAAGTCCGGGGTCGAACACAGGGAGGCAAAGGAACAACTTTGGGGTTAATTCTAAAATTGAGATCTAGGTTTTCAAACGCGGATTTTTTTAATTTTTTTAATGCAAAATGAATGCCAAATACAAATGCGACTAAATTAGGACTCTAAGAAAATACACAACAAGGCCAAGTTAATTTTAATGTCAAATTAGTTCAATTCAACCAAATTATATTTTTCCTACAATCCTAATCCATAGATGAATGCAAAACATATTTTTTTAGAATTTTATGGGTTAAAATTCAACAAGTAAAAATGCACACTTTTTATGGGTTTTTTTCGTAATTTTTCATACAAATAGTAAGCAAAAATTATGAAAATTTTACTGGAACATAAACATGATGCAAGGAAGCTACAGTAATATTTTTTTAATTTTTTGACAAAATATGAATTTTAAAATTTTATGGATTTTTTAATGAAAACAGAGTGATAGTGAGTAATTAATTCCTAATAAATCCAAATAGCAAATTAGGCAAAGAGTGAGTTATCTCATATAGATATTTTCACATGGCATCCAGGAGACTTGAAATTTTGTGAAAAGGATGTATATGGATTTAATTAAAAATCATTTACTAAAAACACTCCACAATTTATTTCAGGCCCAGGACAATTCCAATTGCGATGAAATTTGGATAGTAATTAGATCATTCGTTAACGCATCATTCCTGATTTTTTAAGAATTTTTGGAGCAACCGTGATTAGATATGAATTTAAGAGCTCAGATTGGGTAAAATATGCAGAATTTCACTTAAACAATTTTAGTTAATTAACCATAACTCACAAAAATAGAAATAAATATGAAAATGGTAGACAATTAGTTGCTCAACATCAAGCTATTTTTCATTGAATAAAATGATGAGACATTGGTGTCCAACTTAATATATAAAGATAGGGGTATGTGTGCAATTTCAGAAAAGAAAACTCACGAGCAAACTATATACATGGACTACTTTGTAATTACAGAGACACGAAATAACAAGGAAATAAAATGTGAGATAAACAAAATAACAAGGGATATGAGAGGAAATACTTGCCTGAGGTTCACTGGATTTGCGGAGCAGCTACGTTGGACACTTGTCGTCGCTTAGATCTGATTGGTGAAATCAAAATAGAAGAAGCTATGCGAGCTCGATGGGGAACTCGTGACGCGGAGCGGAGCTCCGCGGATCTCGCCTGAAGGAGGTCATCGCTTGAGGAAGACACTTCGCCGCTGTCACCAACAAAACACTCCAAGCTCTCTCCTTATTCTATTAGAATGGCGGATGAGAAAAAATGAGGATGTACAAATGAATATAAAGAGAAGAGAAAGGGAGGTTAGAATGGTGGTGGTGTTTACTGGGAAGTTGTATTATTGGTGGAGTTGAATGGGAGGTTGGTGGAAGAATATGGAGTGGAATGGAGGTTGAAAGAAGACTTGTTGGTTAATGGAGGAAAATGGAAGTTATTTGTAGAGAATGTGAATTTAAATAAAATACAATAAAAGTAGGCTACTAAAAAGGGAGAATAAAAAATAAAAAGAGAAAAATTAGAGAATTTATAAAAGAAGACAAACAATATGTCCTTTTTTGTTTGCTTTTCTAATTTATATTTTTTGTCTTTTTAGTAGGAGATATTTACAACAGAAAAATACAATAAAATACTACAATCAAAATGCAACACCACCATGATTTTTTTTGTATTTTTAGTAATTAGGAAAGATAAAATAAAAAATGAATATATACATAATATATAATGTACATCTAGGTCCCAAAACTCAAGTTTTGCAAATGAGCTCCGATTTTAATGAAACCACTTCCGTTGGATAGATACTTTTCTAACTTGAACTTTAGTGAGTTTGATGAATTTGGAGTTCATACGTGGCGGGAATTTGGCCGGGAAGTTGGACTTTGTGCCTTTTTGTCTTTGGGATCTAGGAGCATTTATTTAGGCTGAAATTTATTTTGTATTTTTGTATTTTTATGTACATTTTTATGAACAAGTTAGAGAAAGAATTAGCCAAAAAGGAGTTGAAATAAATTTACTAAAATTACAAGAAGTTTTAGGCTATTTAAATGTATAAAACTCCTTTATTTTTGCGGCCTTTTATTGTTAATTTATTTTGTATAATCCAATATAAAATAATTAGTGTGTTTTATTCACAGGAGTTATTTTGTTAATTTATTGAATTTATATATATTTATTTGAGAATTTGCTCAGGGATTTTGCTAAGATCAAGATATTGAGATGATGAATCGCGGATTCATCACCCCCCTATACTTAAACTTTGCCAGTCCTCGAGCAAATAAAGAATGAATAAGTTGGATTAACCCGTGACTGTGCATGTGAATACAAGACTTGATCCGTTTAAGAACTCTCGATTTTAGAGATCCTAAAATTCTAAGCTGAACCAAGCTCTAGTCAAAAGGTATCCAATTTCCCTAATCATCAGACTTTCTCTATATACATATATAGTAGGGATATGATATTAAGTGTTGACTACAATCACAAGAGTAGAGTCGCAACGTCACCTAAGGTTCCAGTCCAAGAGACTCTCCTAAGAACCCGATCCTCAACAATAGGGAATAAACCATTTCTTGCATCCAATCCATCGTCTCTTTCGTTGTCAGACTTAAAAATGCAGATGGACGACCAGTTGATGGAGGGCATAGGATTGTGCCATTTCTTCTCTCCCTCTCATTGAAATAAGGATCCTCTCAAGCGCCTTATTACTCAACGCATATTTTTGGTGTTGATCAGTGCGTCCGTCAAGAGAAGTTGGAGTCGTCTGCACTTGTTTTCTTGGGAGTACATCGGGGTGTGCCTTTTTTGAGTATCTATTATACCTTATACACCCAGACTTGTAGCATTTACGATGCAGAGCCCTTTTTTGGTGCAAGCCCGACTCCTGATCCTAATAGCAGTGGTCCAAGTGGACACTTTGAAATGGTTGGGAGCGCTCGCCTTTGGTGGAAGCTCTTTTGATAATTGACTTTGTGGAATGAGAGCATTTCTTTAACATTTCATTGCTTTGTAGTATTCTTGGCTCGCTCCACTGCTTTTACCAAGAGTTGGCGCACACAGATAACTAATTTTTTTTATTTTATCACACCCTGACACATAGGTAAATGTCAAGAGATTGTACAAGAACCATGTTCGCATACTGGCTAAAGGTGCTGACACTCAGGTTTCATGAAGCCTTCATTGATTTTATCCCATCCCCGAGCATCATCAAATCAAGTCCAAACTCAAATCCCTCATCCCAGTTCCTCAAGTGAAATTTCAATTCATCTCATCATAACTGCAATCGTGTATGTGAGGTGCTGGTCATATTCTTAAGGTAGAGACTAAGCATGCAATATAGCATCCAAATCTTTCAAACTAGGGAAATGTGAATAATTAAGTCAAGGACCCTAATGACTAAGGCTGGTTAACTCAAAATCTCAAGACCTCATAAACCAAGTGTTCTTGAACATCACTATTCTTGCGTGAAAGTGTAAATGTCAGGGATTAAACCAACTCATTAGTTAGTTTTTTTTGTGATTGATTTTTTTTCTGTTTTTGTTTTTTTGAAAAACAAAGGAAAAGAAAGTTTTTTTAGAAAAAAGTTTTTTTAAAAAGATAGGTAAATAAGAAAGGTTTTTTTAAAAAAGTTTTTTAATCAAATAAGGGAAAATATTTCAAAATAAGCAAAAAAAATTCAAAAGTTTTTTTAGAAAAAGTTTTTTCATGTTTTTTTGAAAAAGACACACATTTTTTTGAAATTTTTTCTAAGTTTTTTACTAAATTTACCCACCCCGTAATTATTGTATAATATATAAAAAAATACGTGAAAGTATGAGCTATGGGTAAAGTATATATGTATTATATACACGCCCCCTATACTTAGCATGTGCTATGTCCTCATGGCACTAGGTGACAAAAAACCATAGCTCGTACTAAGTATAATGGGTGAAAAGAATATAAGAGTATGGGAGAATACACAACGGGTATCGCCTCCCCTATACTTAGGCTATGGTCAGCCTAAGTATTGGATAGAAGATAAGATTGGGGAACCGACGAGAGTGGAAAGGAATATACAAGAAGAAATGGAGCAACTCGGTTCACTCACCCCCTATACTTAGGATCTAGTCATCCTAAGTATAGCCACAAAGTGAAAACGATACTGAACTAGGGCGAGTGATGCGAATCACGGGAGAGGGATGGAAATAAAGGGAGGAAAAATCTATACAAGGAGGAGTGAGAATATACAAGGATCAAGAAGGTTTGTGACGGACCTTCTTGCGGGAGCGAGGAGGTGGGTAGTATACAACATGTGTTGCTGTCAGAATCGTCCTCCGAAGAATAATAATGAGGTGTAGGGAACGTCTAACAGGGGTCGACACACGGCTGCTTGCTCAAATATGGCTTCAGAACAACCGAACCGAGCTCACTCATATAGATCACCTCATCGGGACCTGATGAGGACTCCTCAGAAAGTTCCTTCTATGGTAAGTCGAAGGCAACTTTCTTCGCCGGTTTTCTAGAACCTGAAGCATCAAGAGGAAGAGGAGACTGATACATCTTAAGGAGTTCGGGGGAACATCTCAAGGAATCAATACCCTTCTTCTTCTTACCATATGACCGACTAGAGGATGGAGCAACCGATTTATCAAGATTGGTCAATTTGGTCCCAATTGTCTCTTTTGGTGTAGGTCTTGGATATGGTGTGTGTGAGGTACTGACGAGAGGTTCATCATCATATGAGTCACCATATGCATTGTAATACTCTTGTAGGGTCAGCACACGTCTCTGGTAAGGCATAGTGTTCTCAGTAGACTTGGCATTGATTGGCTCATGAGTTGGATCATCTAAATAATCAAGGAAATCAGTAATGATCATGTCCGACTCAGGGACAACTTCTGATTGTGAGTCCTCTCGAGAAGCTTTCACGGTGGTGGTAATGCAAAAAGTGGGTGGTGTGGAGGTGTAGGGAGTCTCTGAACCAATGGTTGCTTGGACTGTTGGTATCGCAGGTGTAGTAGAGAGATGGGACTCAACTGTCTCTCAAAGGTCACGACTGTCTACGACTTTACGGGTTACCTTGTAATATCGTGTGTCCTCAAAGATTGGGTGAGGTCGGAGTGCTCCTGATGCAGAGAAATCGATCTTCGAGTCTCGCAATCTATAGTTGCCTTAGCCAAGGCTAAGAACGACTTCCCAAGAATGATCGGAGATTGGGTGAACTCTCCTCGGTGCTCAATGTTAATGATCGTGAAATCTATTTCCAGTAGAGCACCTTGGAAAGTAACGATGATAGAAATGGTTTCTCTTGACCATTTAATAGACCGATCTACCAACTGAATGATCTCTCTTGACTTATTGAAAGATCCGAGTTTGAGCTTAGTAAGCACGGATGTCGGGAGGATATTAATCGGTGAGTCATCATCGATTCTTGCATGGGTGAATGTGGTATCATTGATTTCACAATCAAACCCAGGCAACCACTTTACTTTGTGGCTCTTGGTTTTTCTCCCTATCATCAAAGATGTGGCCATAGACACTATATGTCCCTCAGTCCTTGTTCGCTTATTGCACGACCTTTTAGGCATCAATTTACTTCTCACAAATCTTTTAAGGTCGGGAAAGTGTTCAATGGCCATTATTAAGGGAAGCTCAAAAATAAACTTTCTATCCAATGCTTCCCTAAGTGCAGGATCCAACTTTTGTAGATCTTTTCTGTTTTCAATTTTTATGCTGTTTTATGAGTTTTCAAATTTTTTGGTCTTTTTTATAGGTGGAGGACTAGGAGAATGTACAGACTCTGATTTGGAGGGAAAGTGGTTAGTAGAACAGGGAGATAGAAGGGACTCCAACTGTACATGACGTGTGGTCAATCCGATGTCTTCCATGTTTTTAAAATTCAATCCGCAAAATCCATGATCCACATGCCTACCTGGACTCTTGATCGGTCTAAAAATGTCATGCTCCAATAAGTTCTCATGACACCTCATGAGAGAAGTCTGCGTAATTGGAGGATATTGCTGAGAACTCGGGCTCTTATACTCAACACACCTTGACTCATGCGTGTAATGCTGGGTCGAGTATGGCCCATCTGTATGGTAGAAGTTGGTCGGAGCCATATAAGGTGGAGTCAGTAGACAAAGGGTCTGTATATCGGTCTCATGAGTCCAATCCCCTGTATATGTCGGCTCTCCGAATGGGTGATATGAAGGCTGGTCAATGTTGGCTTGATCACTCAGGTCAATCAAGTCAGGAAGATCATGTAGTGTAGGCATCTCCATTCGATTTGTTTGGTCGACCGTGTTGTACCCAAAGGTTAAGTCGGGATATCTATAGGTCAATTGTTGTCTGGTCCCAACTTGAGGTGAGAAAGATGTCTGTGGAAGCAATTGAGTCTACTAGTCATTCATCGCAGCGGTCGCTTGCTCTTCGATTTGTTCCTTAATTCCAGCAAATAGATGAGAATATGGTGAGTCAATCCAGGGTTGTTGTGGGTCAGGGGTGTAGAAATATGGAGTAGGTGAAAAGGACGAAGAAGTGGAGAAGTCAGTCGAAGTTCTGACTTCGCGATCAAGGTGTGGGTATGAAGAGGAATAAGAGGGTGGAGATGATCGGAATAAGGTCGAGGAAGAGTGACATGGATATGGTGACCAATATTTTGACATCGTGGAAGGGAAATGCCAGAATGAAGCGGATCGGGGAAGAAAGCGTGCAAGTGCACCGAATAACACAGAAACAAACAAACACAAGAGCAAACCATGAGTTCACCTACTCAACACTGTGATGGTCGTAAGAGTTCGACGATTTATCTTTTCGATTTTAATTAGGTGATAAATCAAGATATAAGTCCAATTACGCAAGGCTTAAAAGTTGGTTTTGGGCATTATCCTAGGGATGCATCCTCACCGCTCAACAATCACAGTTAGCCAAGCATGCAATGTGGGTTTTGCTCTCCCAAAACAAGTGTTAGTTTTAGTCAGTTTTTTGGTCAACTCTGATTAGCAGTCCCAATTTTATGTTTGGTTATCCCTTGATTAATCAACCAAACAAAGCATGCCTAACGATCAGTCCTGATTTCCTTTAACTTGAGTTTCAAAAACTAAGGGGAGGGAGTCGAGAAAAATCGATGCAAATAGTGAAATCAATGATGTATGCCCAGTTCAGAAGACTTATAGTGATCCTCACGCTCTACATGGGGATGCAAGGCAGAATTGAATTTTTTTGCTATATGAATGCAAACGAGAAAACCGTTCCTAGACAGGCAGTTCTATTTGCGAGTGATGAACAATTTAATTTGAACTAATAGCTCTATGGTCTAAGCGCATCTCATTAAAAGTGATGTGTGGTCCTAAAATTATGAGCACAATCAATAAAAATATTCTAATAAAAATGCTCTAAGAGCCGTGAGTGCAAGTCCTATTCTACGTCAATCAACCACACGACCACGAGCGGGTCCAATGTCCAGTTTGGTTACAATCGCGAGCTCTCAAATAAGAGCCGCTGTAAAGAGGGAATTTCCTAAATTATTACAACACAATAATTAAAAAAATTTACAAAAATAATATCTCGAAGATAAATTAATTATCCTCACGTCACGTCCGTCGACCTCCGATGCACTCCAAGTCCACCGGGCCCTTGCAAGGAAAATGAAATTTATGTTAGAGAGATAAAAAATAAAATATATACAAGAATAAGAAGAGAAATAATTGAAAAAGAATGGACTAAATACAAGGTGGCTCAGGGGTCAGACTACCCGAGTGAGAAAACCTAAATCAAAATTTTTTAAATTAATCCCTAAGCCATTTGCCTCCCCGGCAACGGCATCGTCTGACGAGTCGTTAAATACGATTTTTAATTTGGGCATGTTGTAGTACGTGTACTTAGCTAGTCGATAAAAACCGAGAGAGGGATCTCCGTGAAGAGTGTCTCGGCTTAATTTATATCCTGGGCAAGTCCGGGGTCGAACACATGGAGGCAAACGAACAACTTTGGGGTTGATTCTAAAATCGAGATCTAGGTTTTCAAGCGCAGATTTTTTTAATTTCTTTAATGCAAAATGAATGCCAAATGTAAATACGGCTGAATTAAGACTCTAAAAAAAATACACAAGGCCAAATTAATTTTAATGTCAAATTAGTTCAATTCAGCTAAATTATATTTTTCCTATAATCCTAATCCAGAGATGAATGCAAAACATATTTTTTTAGAATTTTATGGGTTAAAATGCAACAAGTAAAAATGCACACTTTTTATGGGTTTTTTTCCGCAATTTTTCACACAAACAGTAAGCAAAAATTATGAAAATTTTACTAGAACAAAACATGATGCAAAGAAGCTACAGTAATATTTTTTGAATTTTTTTGACAAAATATGATTTTTTTATGGATTTTTAATGAAAACAGAGTGACAGTGAATAATTAATTCCCAATAAATACACAATAGCAAATTAGGCGAAGGGTAAATTATCTCATATAGAAATTTTCATATGGCATCCAGGAGACTGGAAATTTTGTGAAAAGGATGTATATGGATTTAATTAAATATCATTTACTAAAAATACTCCACAATTTATTTCAGGTACAAGACAATTCCAATTGCGATGAAATTTGGGTAGTAATTAGATCATTCCTTAGCACATCATTCCTGATTTTTTAAGAATTTTTGGAGCAACCGTGATTAGATATGAATTTAAGAGCTCAGATTGGGTAAAATATGCAGAATTTCACTTAAACAATTTTAATTAATTCACCATAACTCACAAAAATACAAATAAATATGAAAATAGTAGACAATTAGTTGCTCAACATCTTGCTATTTTTCACTGAATAAAATGATGCGACATTGGTGTCTAAATTAAACTATAAAGATTGGGGTATGTGTGCAATTTCAGAAAAGAAAACTCACGAGCAAACTATATACATGGACTACTTTGTAATTACAGAAACATGAAATAATAAGAAAATAAAATGTGAGATAAACAAAATAACAAGGGATATGAGAGGAAATACTTACCTGAAGTTCACCAGATTTGCGGAGCAGCTACGCTGGACTCCTATCGTCGCTTTGATCCGATTGGCGAAATCAAAATCGGAGAAGCTACGCGAGCTCGACGGGGAACTCGTGACGCGGAGCGGAGCTATGCGGATCTCGCCTGAAGGAGGTCGTTGCTTGAGGAAGACACTTCGCCGCTATCACCAACAAAATACTCCAAGCTCTCTCCTTATTCTATTAGAATGACAGATGAGAAAAAATGAGGATATACAAATGAATATAAAGAGAAGAGAAAGGGAGGTTAGAATGGTGGTGGTGTTGAATGGGAAGTTGTATTTTTGGTGGAGTTGAATGGGAGGTTGGTGGAAGAATATGGAGTGGAATGGAGGTTGAAAGAAGACTTGGTGGTTAATGGAGGAAAATGGAAGTTATTTGTAGAGAATGTGAATTTAAATAAAATACAATAAAGGTAGGATACTAAAAAGGGAGAATAAAAATAAAAAGAGAAAAAGTAGAGAATTTACAAAAGAAGACAAACAATATGTACATTTTTTGGTTGCTTTTCTAATTTATATTTTTTTATATTTTTAATAGGAGATATTTACAACAGGAAAATACAATAAAATACTACAATCAAAATACAACACCGCCATGATTTTTTTTGTATTTTTAGTATTTAGGAAAGATAAAATAAAAAATGAATATATACATAATATACAATGTACATAAGGTCCCAAAACTCAACTTTTGCATATGAGCTCCGATTTTAATGAAACCACTTGGATAGATAATTTTCTAACTTGAACTTAAAAAGTGAGTTTGGTGAATTTGAAGTTCATACGGGGCAGGAATTTGGCCGGGAAAGTGGACTTTGTGGCTTTTTATCTTTGGGATCTAGGAGCATTTATTTAGGCTGAAATTTATTTTGTGTTTTGTATTTTTATATACATTTTTATGAATAAGTTAGAGAACGAATTAGCCAAAAAGGAGTTGAAATAAAATTACTAAAATTACATGAAGTTTTGGGCTATTTACATGTATAAACCTCCTTTATTTTTGGGGCCTTTTATTGTTAATTTATTTTGTACAATCCAATATACAATAATTAGTGTGTTTTATTCACAGGAGTTATTTTGTTAATTTATTGAATTTATATACATTTATTTGAGAATTTGCTCAGGGATTTTGCTAAGATCAAGATATTGATATGATGAATCGCGGATTCATCACCCTTCTATACTTAAACTTTGACAATCCTTGAGCAAATAAATAATGAATAAGTTGGATTAACCCGTGACTGTGTATGTGAAAATAAGACTTGATCCGTTCAAGAACTCTCGATTTTAGAGATCCTAAAATTCTAAGCTGAACCAAGCTCTAGTCAAAAGGTATCCAATTTCCCTAGTCATCAGACTCTCTCTGTATATATATATATATATATATATATATATATAGTAGGGATATGATATTAAGTGTTGATTGCAGTCACAAGAGTAGAGTCGCAACGACAGTCAAGGTTCCAGTCCAAGAGACTCTCCTAAGAACCCGATCCTCAACACTAGGGAATAAACCATTTCTTGCATCCAATCCACCGTCTCTTTCATTGTCAGACTTAAAAGTGTAGATGGACGACCAGTTGATGGAGGGCATAGGATTGTGTCATTTCTTCCCTCCCTCTCATTGGAACAAGGATCCTCTCAAGTGCCTTATTACTCAACGCATATTTTTGGGGTTGATTAGTGCGTCCGTCAAGAGAAGTTGGAGTCGTCTGCACTTGTTTTCGTGGGAGTACACCGGGGTGTGCCTTTTTTGAGTATCTATTATACCTTCTACACCCAGACTTGTAGCATTTACGATGTAGAGCTCTTTTTTGGTGCAAGCCCGACTCCAGATGCTAATCGAGGTGGTTTAAGTGGATACTTTGAAATGGTTGGGAGCGCTCGTCTTTCGTGGAAGCTCTTTTGATAATTGACTTTGTGGAATGAGAGATTTTCTTTAACATTTCATTGCTTTGTAGTATTCTTGGCTCGCTCCACTACTTTTACCAAGAGTTGGCAGACACTGATCAACAATTTTTTTATTTTATCACACCCTGGCACACAGGTAAATGTCAAGAGATAGTACAAGAACCATGTTCTCATACTGGCTAAAGGTGCTGACACTTAGGTTTCATGAAGCCTTCATTGATTTTATCCCATCCTCGAGCATCATCAAATCAAGTCCAAACTCAAATCCCTCATCCCAGTTCCTCAAGTGAAATTTCAACTCATCTCATCATAACTGCAATCGTGTATGTGAGATGCTGGTCATATTCCTAAGGTAGAGACTAAGTATGAAATATAGCATCCAAATCTTTCAAACTAGGGAAATGTGAATAATTAAGTCAAGGACCCTAATGACTAAGGCTGGTTAACTCAAAATCTCAAGACCTCATAAACCAAGTGTTCTTGAACATCGCTATTCTTGTGTGAAAGTGTAAGTGTCAGGGATTAAACCAACTCATTAGTTAGTTTTTTTTTGTGATTTAGTTTTTTGTGTTTTTGTTTTTTTATTTTAGAAAAACAAAGGAAAAGAAAGTTTTTTTAGAAAAAGTTTTTTTAAAAAGACAGGTAAATAAGAAAGGATTTTTTTAAAAAACTTTTTTAATCAAATAAGGGAAAAATTTTCAAAATAAGGGAAAAAAATTCAAAAGTTTTTTTAGAAAAAGGTTTTTCAAGATTTATTTGAAAAAGACACATTTTTTTGAATTTTTTTCTGAGTTTTTTTACTAAATTTACCCACCCCGTAATTATTGTATAATATATACAAAAATACGTGAAAGTACGAGCTATGGGTAATGTATATATGTAATATATACACGCCTCCTATACTTAGCATGTGCTATGTCCTCATGGCACTAGGTGACAAAAAGCCATAGCTCGTACTAAGTATAAGTGGGTGAAAAGAATATAAGAATATGGGAGAATACACAACGGGTATCGGCCCCCCTATACTTAGGCTATGGTCAGCCTAAGTATTGGATAGAACATAAGATTGGGGAACCGATGAGAGTGGAAAGGAATATACAAGAAGAAATGGAGCAACTCGGTTCACTCACCCTCCTATACTTACGATCTAGTCATCCTAAGTATATCCACAAAGTGAAAACAATACGGAACTGGAGTGAGTGATGCGAATCACGGGAGAGGGAGGGAAATAAAGAGAGGAAAATCTATATAAGGAGGAGTGAGAATATACAAGGATCGAGAAGGTTTGTGACGGACCTTCTTGCGGGAGCGAGGAGATGGGTAGTATACATGTATGTCGCTGTCAGAGTCGTCCTCCGAAGAATAATAGTGAGGTGTAGGGAACGTCCAACGGGGGTCGACACACAGATTCTTGCTCAAATATGGCTTAAGAACAACGGAACTGAGCTCACTCATATAGATCACCTCATCCGGACCTGGTGAGGACTCCTCAGAAAGTTCCTTCTCTGGTAAGTCGAAGGCAACTTTTTTAGCTGGTTTTCTAGAACCTGAAGCATCAAGAGGAAGAGGAGATTGATACATCTTAAGGAGTTCGGGGGAACATCTCAAGGAATCAATACCCTTCTTCTTCTTACCAGATGACCGACTAGAGGATGGAGCAACCGATTTATCAATATTGGTCAATTTGGTCCCAGTTGTCTCTTTTGGTATAGGTCTTGGATGTGGTGTGTGAGGTAATGACGAGAGGTTCATCATCAGATGAGTCACCATATGCATTGTAATACTCCTGCAGGGTCAACACACTTCTCTAATAAGGCGTAGTGTTCTCAGTTGGCTTGGCAATGATTGGCTCATGAGTCGGATCATCTAAATAATCAAGGAAATCAGTAATGATCATGTCCAACTCAGGGACAACTTCTGATTGTGAGTCCTCTCGAGAAGCTGTCACAGTGGTGGTAATGCAAGCAGTGGATGGTGTGGAGGTGTAGGGAGTTTCTGAACCAATGGTCGCCTGGATAGTCGGTATCGCAGGTGTAGTAGAGAGATGGGACTCAACTGTCTCTCGAAGGTCACGACTGTCTGTGACTTTACGGGTTACCTTGGAATATCGTGTGTCCTCAAAGATCGGATGAGGTCGGAGTGCTCCCGATGCAGAGAAATCGATCTCCCGAGTCTCGCAATCTATAGTTGCCTTAGCCAAGGATAAGAACGGCTTCCCAAGAATGATCGGAGACTGGGTGAACTCTCCTCGACGCTCAATGTTAATGATCATGGAGTCTATTTCCAATAGAGCACCTTGGAAAGTAACGATGATTGAAATGGTTCCTCTCGACCATTTAATGGGCCAATCTACCAATCGAATGATCGCTCTTAACTTCTTTGTAGACCCGAGTTTGAGCTTGGTAAGCACGGATGTCGGGAGGATATTAATCGGTGAGTCATCATCGATTCTTGCATGGGTGAATGTGGTATCTTTGATTTCGTAATCAAACCTAGGCAACCGCTTTACTATGTGGCTCTCGGTTTTTCTCCCTATCATCAAAGATGTGGCCATAGACACTATATGTCTCTCGGTCCTTGTTCTCTTATTGCCCGACCTTTTAGGCATCAATTTACTTCTCACAAATCTTTTAAGGCCGGGAAAGTGTTCAATGGCCATTATTAAGGGAAGCTCAAAAATCAACTTTCTATCCAGTGCTTCCCTAAGTGCAGGATCCAACTTTTGTAGATCTTTTTTGTTTTCAATTTTTATGCAGTTTTCTGAGTTTTCAATTTTTTTGGTCTTTCTGATAGGTGAAGGAGGACTAGGAGAATTTACAGACTCTGATTTGGAGGGAAAGTGGTTAGTAGAAGTGGGAGATAGAAGGGACTCCAGCTGTACATGATGTGTGGTCAATCCGGTGTCTTCCATGTTTTAAAATTCAATCCGTAAAATCCATGATCCACATTCCTACCTGGACTCTTGATCGGTCTAAAAATTTCATCCTCCATTAAGTTCTCATGACACCTCATGAGAGAAGTCTGCGCAATTGGAGGATACTGCTGTGAACTTGGGCTCTTATACTCAACACACCTTGACTCATGCGTGTAATGCTGGGTTGAGTATGGACCATCTGTATGGAAGAAGTTGGTTGGAGCCTCATAAGGTGAAGTCAATAGACAGGGGGTTTGTAGATCGGTCTCATGAGTCCAATCCCCTGTATATGTTGGCTCTCCGAATGGGTGATATGAATGCTGGTCAATGTTGGCTTGATCACTCAGGTCAATCAAGTCAGGAAGATAATGTAGTGTAGGCCTCTCCATTCGATTTGTTTGGTGGATCGTGTTGTACCCAAAGGTTAAGTCGGGATGTCCATAGGTCAATTATTGTCCGATCCCAACTCGAGTTGAGAATGATGTCTATGGAAGCAACTGAGTCTGCCAGTCATTCATCTCAGCAGTCGCTTGCTCTTCGATTTGTTCCTTAATTCCAGCAAGCGGATGAGAATATGGTGAGTCAATCCAGGGTGGTTGTGGGTTAGGATTGTGGGAATATGGGGTAGGTGAGAAGGACGAAGAAGTGGAGAAGTCAGTCGAAGTTCTGACTTCGCGATCAGGGTGTGGGTATGAAGAGGAATAAGAGGGTGGAGATGATCAGAATAGGGTCGTGGAAGAACAACATGGATATGGTGACCAATATTCTGACATCGTGGAAGGGAAATGGGAGAATGAAGCGGATCGAGGAAGAAAGCATGCACGTGCACCGAATAACACACAAACAAACAAACACAAGAGCAAATCCTGAGTTTACCTACTCAACAGTGTGATGGTTGCAAGAATCCGACCATTTATCTTTTCGATTTTAATTAGGTGATAAATTAAGATATAAGTCCAATTACGCAAGGCTTAAAAGTAGGTTTTGGGCACTATCCTAGGGATGCGTCCTCACCTCTCAACAATCACAGTTAGCCAAGCATACAACGTGGGTTTTGCTCTCCCAAAACAATTGTTAGTTTTAGTCAGTTTTTTTGGTCAATTCTGATTAACAGTCCCGATTTTATGTTTGGTTATCACTTGATTAATCCAACAAACAAAGCACGCCTAACGATCAGTCCCGATTTCCTTTAACCTGAGTTTCAAAAACTAAGGGAGTCGAGAAAAACCGATGCAAATAGTGAAATCAATGATGCATGGCCAGTTCAGAAGACTTACAGTGATCCTCGCGCTCTACATGCAGGATGCAAGGCAGAATTAAAATTTTATGCTATATGAATGAAAACGAGAAAACCGTTCCTAGACAGGCCGTTCTATTAGCGAGTGATGAACAATTTAATTTGAACTAATAGCTCTGCGGTCTAAGTGCGTCTCGTTAAAAGTGATGTGTGGTCCTAAAAATTATGAGCACAAGCAATAAAAATATTCTAATAAAAATGCTCTAAGAGCAGCGAGTGCAAGTCCTATTCTACGTCAATCAACCACACGACCACGAGTGGGTCCAATGTCCAGTCTGGTTACAATCGCGAGCTCTCAAACAAGAGCTGCTATAAAGATGGAATTACCTAAATTATTACAACACAATAATTACAAAAATTTACAAAAAAATCTCTCGAAGATAAATTAATTATCCTCGCTCTTCAACAGTCGGCGCGCGTCACGTCCGTCGACCTCCGATGCACTCCAAGTCCATCGGGCCCTCGCAAGAAAAATAAAATTTATGTTAGAGAGATAAAAAATAAAATATATACAAGAATAAGTAGAGAAATAATTGAAAAAGAATGGACTAAATACGAGGTGGCTTGGGGCTCAGACTACCCAAGTGAGAAAACCTAAATCGATTATTTTTAATTAATCCCTAAACCGTTTGCCTTCCCTGCAACGGCGCCATCTGACAAGTCGCTAAATATGATTTTTAATTTGGGCACATTGTAGTACGTGTACTTAGGAAGTCAATCAAAACTGAGAGAAGGATCTCCGTGAAGAGTGTCTCAGCTTAATTTATATCCCAGGCAAGTCCGGGGTTGAACACAGGGAGGCGAAGAAACAACTTTGGGGTTAATTCTAAAATTGAGATCTAGGTTTTCAAAGCGGATTTTTTTAAATTTTTAATGCAAAATGAATGCCAAATGCAAATGCGGTTGAATTAAGACTCTAAGAAAATACACAACAAGGACAAATTAATTTTAATGTCAAATTAGTTCAATTCAACCAAATTATATTTTTCCTATAATCCTAATCCAGAGATGAATGCAAAACATATTTTTTTTATAATTTTATGGGTTAAAATACAACAAGTAAAAATGCACACTTTTTATGGGTTTTTTTCGCAAATTTTCACACTAACAGTAAGCAAAAATTATGAAATTTTACTGGAACATAAACATGATGCAAGGAAGCTACAGTAATATTTTTTAAATTTTTTGATAAAATATGATTTTTTATGGAGTTTTTAATGAAAACAAAGTGATAGTGAGTAATTAATTCTTAATAAATCCACAATAGCAAATTAGGAAAAGGGTGAATTATCTCATATAGATATTTTCATATGGTATCCAAGAGACTTGAAATTTTGTGAAAAGGATGTATACAGATTTAATTAAAAATCATTTACTAAAAAAACTCCACAATTTATTTCAGGCACAAGACAATTCCAATTGCGATGAAATTTGGATAGTAATTAGATCATTCGTTAACGCATCATTCCTGATTTTTTAAGAATTTTTGGAGCAACCATGATTATATATTAATTTAAGATCTCAGATTGGGTAAAATATGCAGACTTTTACTTAAACAATTTTAATTAATTCACATAACTCACAAAAATACAAATAAAATGAAAATGGTAGACAATTAGTTGCTCAACATCATGTTGTTTTTCATTGAATAAAATGATGCGACATTGGTGTCCAAATTAATCTATAAAGATAGGGGTATCTGTGCAATTTCAGAAAAGAAAAGTCACGAGCAAACTATGTACATGGACTACTTTGTAATTCCAGAAACATGAAATAACAAGGAAATAAAATGTGAGATAAACAAAATAACAAGGGATATGAGAGGAAATACTTACCTGAGGTTCACTAGATTTGCGGAGCAGCTACACTGGACTCCTGTCGTCGCTTCGATTCGATTGGCGAAATCAAAATCTAAGAAGCTACGCGAGCTCGATGGGGAACTCGTGACGCGGAGCGGAGCTCCGCGGATCTTGCCTGAAGGAGGTCGTCGCTTGAGAAAGACACTTCGCCACTATCACCAACAAAAAACCCCAAGCTCTCTCCTTATTTTATTAGAATGGTGGATGAGAAAAAAAATGAGGATCTACAAATGAATATAAGGAGAAGAGAAAGGGAGGTTAGAATGGTGGGGGTGTTAAATGGGAAGTTGTATTATTGGTGGAGTTGAATGGGAGGTTGGTGGAAGAATATGGAGTGGAATGGAGGTTGAAAGAAGACTTGGTGGTTAATGGAGGAAAATAAAAGTTATTGTAGAGATTGTGAATTTAAATAAAATACAATAAAAGTATGCTACTAAAAAGGGACAATAAAAAATAAAAAGAGAAAAACGGAGAATTTACAAATATGTACATTTTTTGTTTGCTTTTCTAATTTATATATTTTTTATCTTTTTAATAGTAGATATTTATAACAGGAAAATACGATAAAATACTACAATCAAAATACAACACTACAATGATTTTTTTTGTATTTTTAGTAATTAGGAAAGATAAAATAAAAAATGAATATATACATAATATACAATGTACATCTAGGTCCCAAAACTCAACTTTTGCAAACGAGCTCTAATTTTAATGAAACTACTTCCGTTGGATAGATAATTTTCTAACTTGAACTTTGAAAGTGAGTTTGGTGAATTTAGAGTTCATACGGAGCGGGAATTTGGCCGGGAAGTTGGACTTTATGCCTTTTTGTCTTTAGGATCTAGGAGCATTTATTTAAGGTGAGATTTATTTTGTATTTTTGTATTTTTATATACATTTTTATGAACAAGTTAGAGAAAGAATTAGCCAAAAAGAGTTGAAATAAAATTATTAAAAATACATAAATTTTTGGGCTATTTACATGTATAAAACTCCTTTATTTTTGCGGCCTTTTATTGTTAATTTATTTTATACAATACAATATACAATAATTAATGTGTTTTATTTACAGGAGTTATTTTATTAATTTATTGATTTTATATACATTTATTTGAGATTTTGCTCCGGGATTTTGCTAAGATCAAGATATTGAGATGATGAATCACAGATTCATCACCCTCCTATACTTAAACTTTGCTAGTCCTCGAGCAAATAAAGAATGAATAAGTTGGATTAACCCTTGACCGTGCATGTGAATACAAGACTTGATCCGTTCAAGAACTCTCGATTTTAGAGATCCTAAAATTCTAAGCTGAACCAAGCTCTAGTCAAAAGGTATTCAATTTCCCTAATCATCAGACTCTCTCTGTACACATATATAGTAGGGATATGATATTTTTGGATTTTGGATTTTTGTAGAATTTTTTATGATTTTTTAAGATTTTTTTGTATTTTTCATTTTTTTTGAGTTTTATAAATAATTAATGCATGTAATTTGTACATAAATTAAAATACAATGAAATAAAACTAACCTAATTTTTTTTGGAATTTTCCGAGTTATTTTCAAATTTTTATGAATTTTTGAATTTCAAATAGGGAAAATGACATGTTTTTGATTTTTTAATAACAATAAATGAAATTAAAATGCAATGAAAATTTTATGCTAGATAGATATGCACATCAGGAGCATAACATAATTTTTCAAAAAAAATTGGACTAAGAAAAACATTTTTTACAATAGAATAATCATGCAAATCATTGTCTGAATAATTGGGACTGAAATGTAAATAGTTTAAGTTCTTACATTAAATAAATGATAAAAATAAATAGAGTGAAGAATGTGCAATTTACCCACTGTGTCACGTGCCTGATACGTGCTTGAGGCTCTAGCTGGGCTTCTTTGCAATTTGCAAGAACTTCAGGGGGTTGTTTGCAGTTGTCCCAATTTTTTAATAGAATCTAGGGTTTTTTGTCCTTCTTTCTTCATTCTCAAGTAAGGAAAGAGCAAGGGGCAGCCAGGACGCCGCCTTTGAGGAGAAGGGCACGGCTCGTGCACGGGGGTGGGATGCTGCCTCGTTGGAGGGAGTGACCGGAGGGAGGAGCACAGAAGGGCATCCCTCGCACGACATCAACAGATGGGGGATGACCTACACGTGGGGGCGCAGGGTCTGGAGAGAACGGGGTCGGCCGAAGATCTGGACGGACCGCGCCCAATGCGGAGGCGAACGGGCAGCTCGCCTGGCACGAGGAGGACGATATGGTTGGGGGAGGCGCTGCCGATGGAGGAGGGCCGCATGAACGTGATGCCGCAGCTTGAAGAAGGACGGTGCTCGGAGGCGTTGGTGGGGAAGGGCGAGCCGCGCTGGGACTGTGCGTGGGTTGCAGCCTCCCGCAGCGGTACACGCATGGAGGCGTGACAGTTGGAGGTTGCGGCCGGTCGAGGTTGAGGGGTGGCGTCTCACTTACGCGGAGGAGTGATCGCCTGAATATGGAAGTAGGCACCGCTGGGGATGCTGTCAGTGAAGGGAGGCGCGGGCGTTGGAGCTGCGCAGAGTTCGGCCGAGGGGGCGCCGACGTTGCCTTGCGCGGCGGAGAAGCGCCGCCTTGGCAGTGGCGGTGAAGATGGTGGGCGGTGGGGGGTGACGACCTCACTTCTTGCTGGAATTTTTTTTGTTTTTTTGTTTTATTTTTTTATTGTACTGTAAACAATAATAAAAAGAATCTTTCTTGTAAATCCGGAATAATTAAAAAAATAGAAAATGAGGAATGTTTTTTTTCTTTTTATTTTTTGTTGTTTTCTTTTTAATGATCCTGCAAAACAAACATTAGATATAAAGAAAAAAAATATTTTTTTATTATTTTTATTTATTTACAAATCGGAAAATGAATGGGGATCCGATGAAAATGAAAGGATCGAATCCGATTCTTCGACCACGGTGCATGGTCGGAATTGATAGATCGTGGAAGATAGAATAGAACACGTGGAGATCGAGAAAGTGAGATGAAAATTCCGAATCGGAGACGGATCAAATTGAGATGGATTCTTTTAATGATCTAGTAAAATAAAATAACGACGGAATTAAAAATGCAACAAATGAAACTAAGATTAACCTAAGATAAAAATCAGAAAAATGTGGATATCACCTTAGGAGCGGAAATGGACCGTGATCGCCTCGACGAAGGCCGAATTGCTGTCATCGGACGGCTCGGAGGTTAGGCCCTTTTCTCGACGAAATTTTCTCTCAGAGATCGGGCTCCTCTCTCTAAAGATTGATCAAGTTGGAATGAGGGAAAGGAGCCATATAAATAGAAAGATAATGGAGATGAAATTTGAATTTTTGACTTTTTAGATAAAGAGATAAAAGATATGAAACTTGAAATGAGATAAGGATAATGAGAGATAAAACTATTTACAAAATTATCTATTTTTTTGAGTTTTTGTCACTTTATTTTTTTGAATTAAAAATGTTATTTTTTTATTTTTTGATGATGGTTAATTAAAAATAGCAACTACATACATATACTATATACATATATGACATTATATACAAGGGTAAATGAGGAAATTCGCTTCTTCTTCTTTTTTAAATTATTTTTTTATTTTAAATAATTAGTAGAAATAATTTACAATTATATACAAATACAATATATACAACATACATGAGAAAATTGCATAAACCACCCCAGAAAACCGACTTTTCAACCGTAACTCCAAAAATTATGAAAATACAACCATTTTAAAAATAATTTAATTTAGAATCCAATGGAAGTAAGATTGGTTCAATTTGAGTTCATATGGAGCCGGAATTGGTCTTTTAATTAGTGCTTAGTGGCTTTTTCCAATTGTGGTTGCTTTATTCTGTACATGATTTAACTGTGCAATTATTTTTATTAATTAACACACATTTTTATTTACAACTTTGGTTTTGAAAGTTATTTCATTTGAGATCAATTAAGGCACAAATAATTTAGTGTCAGTTTTATACAGATATACACAGAATAATTGAGAAGTATTTACAACAACACACACATTTTTTTGGATTTTCTGCTTAAGGAACCTATCTCCCCCTACTTTATTCCTGGTCGATCAGGTCAAGTCTTGACCTTCTCTCGGGGTTCGGGTCAGCCTGTATACAGTCTTCCTTTTTTTCTCTTTTCTTTTTTCTCTTTCTTTCTTTTATTTATTTTTCTTTCTTTCTTTCTTTATTTATTTTAGGTTAAAATTAGTAAGAAGTGTACAATGTTTACACATAGACGCAAGTTAGTAAGAATATGGAGTTAGTGTTATATGCATGTGTTTTATAAGGGACTTTAAGCTAAAATAAATGAATAAAGATGACGAATCACAGATTCATCAGAGTCCCTCACCTTGGCCATCCAGAATTTTACTTATAGGGTTCAACATATACAAAATGATTACATGGATATAAGAACAAATCTGAACCGTGTCTCACACCCCTAAGATCAGCAGATGACACCAAAGACCCTGATTCCCGCCTAGGTTCATGCCAACCCCAATAGCCTGAACCAGGGTCAGGATCAACCACGTGACCAGGTATATTATTCAGATTATTCTCTATCTAAACACGTTATCCTTTCATACCATAATGTTAATCATATGTCTGTCAGGAGCGGAAGGACCGTAACCATACCTAATCGGGCACGGGTACATGAGGAAGACGCTACCAAGTCTCTACTTGAGGATAACTTAGAGGCAGAGGAGCAGCATCACCACCATCATTGACATCCGCGGAATAAGAGGATTTCCATGTCCTCAAAACAAAATGGCAAGAATAAGGAGAAGAGCACTAACAATGAATCAAGCGAACCAGATGAGGAGCCTGCACCTCCATCTGAGGAGGATGCACCAGGAGTAGCGGTAGATGCACCACCTATTTCGTTATATGAATTTCTTTCCAGTCCAAGTTAGTGTCAGAGTCAGAGTCCCAGTCCTGTACAGAACTCAATTTTCTATTTGAATGAAAGCATTTCAGTTTCAGAATTTGAGTTGTCATCAATAATCTGTTTCCTCCGTGACCTTAAGGGTGGAAAGAAGAAGACCAAAAAAGCAAAAAAATGACCTTGAGATGGTTGAATTTTGCAATAAGTATATCAAGGTCACAATCTCTTTTGATAATTATGTGGATATGACACCTGCATTTCAGAAGTACCTTAAGGTGAGATGCACCCCTACTAGGGTTAGCAGGAAAACCAGAAGTCATGTTGAGAAACACGTTTTGTTAGTAGCCACTACTTGCGCCATCAAGAATGTGTTTCCAAGGAAGAAAAGGGACATGGGTGCCCATCATGTGGTGAGTCATGTCAATGACATTGCGTTTGCACGCACTCTCCTATACAATGGATCCTCAATTAATCTGATGCTCACAACCCTCTATGAGCGGCTAAATCTAGGACCTCTTAAGGAATCTAGAGCCTTACTCCAGTTCGTAGATAAATCAACCAAGAAGTCCAAGGGAGAATTGAGGAACATTATCATCAAAGTCAAGGGTCGAGATTACATGGTGGACTTTACAGTCCTTGATATGGAGACCCCTCAAAATTGGAGAGATTCCCAGCTCATTCTCGGAAGGCCCTTCCTTATAACAGCAGGGGCTCTATTTGATTACAAGATCGGGAAAATTCAGTTCCAAACTCTAGGTGGAGATGAGGAACTCAAGATGAAGTAGACAAGGTGGCAGAGGCCAGATTCTGAATCAAGCCTGAATACACTTCTTCAGAAGCAGATTATGTTCATGTAGACACGGTTGGGACATGGAGATAGAACCCGTCTAGCACCGATGAATCCCTCTCCGCTGGAGAGAATATTGTACATGAGACAGTTTGCGAGATCCTTAGGAATGAACTTGGTGCGGATCATACAGAAAATGCATCCCCCTACATATTCGATGACATGGAGTTCCAGTTGGGCCTGTCACTCCTTCCCTCTTTAGGACAATCAAAAGATGGGGATGATGAGTCGGATGTGGCTTTCGCTGATTGCTTGGATACTTCTGACGATCTGACTCTAGAGCTGAATGAGTTGGTGGCAGTTACTTCAGAGACAGATCCAACCACTACCAACATAGAGTCAGAATTGATTGAGCCATATTTCCTTGATGACCACACCTTACCTGAGCTCAAACCATTACCCACAACCCTGGGGTACACCTTCCTTACAGGACAAGAGAGAAAATTTTTGATCATCATGAGTTCAAGATTTACAAGGAGTAGGAATCTCGCTTGCTAGATATCTTGGAAAAAACCGTAAGGTGATAGGCTGGAGCACCTCCGATCTCTATGGGATAAATCCCGTTCTGTGTTCACACCATATCTACCTTGAGAGTGAAGCTAAACCCTCTCGTGAATTCCAACGCAGGTTGAATCCAAATTTACGAAAGGTCGTGAAGGAGATTGAGAAATATGCGACGCGGGTTTTATTTACCCCATCTCTGATTCCAAGTGGGTGGCACCTGTTCATGTTGTCCCAAAGAAGTCGCGAATTCATACGACCACCAATGAGGATGGAGAGGAAATCATGACATGAGTACCCATGTCGTGGCGTGTCTGTGTGGATTACAGACGCTTGAATGCCGCGATGAAGAAGGATCATTTTCCCCTACCATTTATTGATCAGATCTTAGAAAGACTAGCAGGGAAGGAATTCTTCTACTTCCTAGACGGGTTCTCTTGCTACAATCAAGTAGCTATCGCTCCTGAGGACTAGGAAAAAACCACATTCACATGCCCCTTTGGTACCTATGCTTTCAGGTACATGCCCTTTGAGTTATGCAACGCTCCCAGTACATTTCAAAGGTGCATGATTGAAATATTCACCGAGATGGTCGGTGATTTCCTAAAAGTCTTCACGGATGACTTCTCTGTCCATGGTGATTCCTTTGATTCCTGTCTTAGAAATCTGGACCGAGTCCTCAAAAGATGTTGTGAGGTCAATCTGGTGCTCTTGTAGGAGAAAAGTCACTTCATGGTAACAGAGGGTATTGTGTTGGGGCATGCCATCTCCAAGAGAGGAATGGAGATTGACCCTGCCAAGGTGGACGTGATCAGCCACCAACCAACGTAAAACAATTGCGATGATTCCTTGGGCATGTTGGATTTTATAGGAGATTTTTCAAAGATCGCCTTATCGCTAACTGAGCTTTTAGGCAAAGATATGGAGTTTATTGTCAATCATAAATGTCTTGAGGCCTTTAAGCTACTTCAAGGGATGATCATGGACGCCACGATCCTACAAGCTCCAGATTGGTCTCTTCCCTTTGAGATCACGAAGGACACCTCAGATTTTACTGTTGGGGCTATATTAGGAAAGAGACATGATGGTATACCATTTGCTATACATTACGCAAGCAAAGTGCTTGACCCCGCTCAACGTAACTATACAGTTACAGAAAAGGAAATGCTTGCAGTAGTGTTCGCCTTGGATAAGTTCAGATCCCATCTCATCGGATCTAAGGTGATTGTGTTCACAGATCATACAACACTATAGTACATAATGGAATAGAAGGACGCGGAGGCGCATCTTCTTAGGTGGATTTTACTCATCCAAGAATTTGACTTGGACATTAGAGATAAACTTGGAAAGAAGAATGTAGTGGCTGATCTCCTCTCCCGATTCAAAATTCTTGATACTTATTATGAAACACCTATTCAAGAACCCTTTCCATACGAGTCGGTTTTTGTTATCGACTCACTCCCATGGTACGCCAATATAGTGAACTATCTTGTCTTTAAGAAAGTTCCCAAAGATTGGACCAAGAGCAACATAGACCGACTCAAGTCGGATGCGATACATTACCATTGGGAGGATCCGACCCTTTTCTTTGAAGGATCGGATTGTGTCTGGAGGTGGTGTATTCCTCAGGAGGAATATCATAGTGTCCTTAATTTTTGCCATAGTCTGGAGGCAGGAGGATACCACTCTAAGAAGAGGACCGCATGGAAGGTACTACAATGTGGCTTATATTGGCCGACTTTATTTCGCGATGCTCTCACCTTTACGAAGTTGTGCCTAGTATGCCAGCAAATGGGAGGAACCATTGGTTCCAAGGATGAGATGTCAATGTAGTATGTCATCATTTGTGATGTCTTTGATGCATGGGGCATCGACTTCATGGGCCCATTCCTGGTTAGCCATGGGTTTGAATATATCCTTCTTACGGTGGATTATCTGTCAAGGTGGGTGGAGGATATCCTGACCCGAGCCACATACAACAAGATTGTTTGTAAATTTATCGGAGATCATATCATCTCTATGTTTGGGATCCCCAAAGTGTTGATATCCGATGGGGGTCACCATTTTGTGAACAGAGACATGAAGAAACTCGTAAAGGATTACTACATCGAACACCATATCGCTAGTCCTTACCACCCACAGACCAATGGCATGGCAGAGGTGTCGAATAGGGATGTTAAGACCATATTGCAGAAGCTTGTCTGCCCAAACAGGAAGGACTGGTCTCAGATCTTAGATCTGGTCCTTTTGGCTTATAGGACAGCTTACAAGACACCATCAGGAACCTCCCCATTCAGAATGGTGTTTGGGAAGCCGTGCCATTTGCCTATAGAGTTAGTGCATAAATCCAAATGGGAAATCAAGAAGGTCAATTAGAACACACACCTAGGGCAGAAACAGAGAGAAATGGATCTGAATGAACTTGTGGAGATCAGAAACCGATCATATGACAACAGTTTGGTGTACAAAGACAACGTAAAGTGTTGGCATGATAGATTTATCAAACGAAAGACCTTTGTTCCCGGACAGAAGGTATGGTTGTTCAATGCGAGGCTGAAGGTTTTCCAAGGGAAGCTTAAATCCAAGTGGACGGGTTTGTTCATAGTCTGTGTTGTGCATGACAGTGGATGTGTAGAGATCTCAGATCTTGCAGATGGAGCACATACATCCCTAGTTAATGGACAACTGCTAAAACACGTTATCCAACCTAATGAACAGTTAGTCCGTGTTGAGAAGATTGTTTTCATGTGTAAGGTAGACTCACAAGACACACATAAAGCCGCGCATGAGGCCTTGCAACATTGAGCTCTCGCCATCAGCAGCATCGAAAAGATTCAGATCTTGATCCGTGTATATATTCACCTCCTTCTTGTATATATTTTCTTTCCCTCCCTCCCTAGTGATTCGAATCACTCGCCCCCGCTCCATATCATTTCATTTTATGGCTATATTTAGGATGACCGGATCATAAGTATAGTGGGGAGAGTGACTCGAGTCTATTCACCGTTCACTGTACATCCTCCAGAACTCATCGCTTTTCACATCCACGTCTGTCCTAGACTTAGGCTAACCAGAGCCTAAGTATAGGGGGGACCGTTACCCATTATGTATATATACATCCATTTCCCATCTTGACCTTGCCCACCCCATTTTTGATCTTATACTACACTTAGGCTGCAAGAGCCTAAGTATAGGGGGGGGGATCGACTTCTATACTTTTTGTTATTTTATCTCTCCTATGATTAGCACGATCTATGTCTTTTTCCTCGCTTTTCGTGCTCTGAGGACTCAACACACACTAAGTATAGGGGTGTGTGTATATATTACATATATACTTTACCCATAGCTCGTACTTTTACGTATTTTTGCGTATTTTTTGTATATATTATGCAATAATTATGGGGTGGGTAAAAATTGAAAAAATTTAAAATACACGTATACTTGTATATATTGTATAATTTGTATAATACTGTATAATTTGTAAAATTCTTATAAAAAAATACTTTTGTAAAAATTGTTGTAAAATGGAAATATACCCTAAAAAGGCTTCTAATTTACTCTTGCATTTGTGAAAAAAAGTGTCTTGCATTTCATTCATCTCTGTAGCATGTCATCTACATCTCATATGCATATCATGCATAAGCAAAGTGGAGAGCTAGTGGGTTCTAAACCAAGTTATGAATATATATTGAGGATGGATTTCATTTGACCTTTACCTAATTTCAGAGGAACCTCATAGGAACTGGACTTATGATTTTTCAGGTAAAGTGACTTAATTCTTTGAGTCTGCAAGTCTATGTTCACATGTCATCTTGATTGGTCTAAGTGGAATGTTTCGTGCACACGCATGCTTCTTTTAGACAGTGACCTAATGATGAAACTCAGATCCGATTGGGGTTAAGAATTGTATAGTCGGTGTAGAGAACCGTAAAGAGATCTGAGTTGATCAAATAAAAAATCAGTTAAAATAGGAGAGAGAGTGAATTAATATGCTTCTCTCCTATTTAAACCTTACACTATGTTATTTATCCAGGTAAGTGTGCCTTGGTTGAACACAAGGAAGCAGAATGTTTTAACTACGGTTTCTGAGACAAGATATAAATTCCAACAAAAAATTCTCTTTTTATTCTTGAATTTACAATGAAAGAAGTTGAAACAAATTCGGTTGAAAACAAACTTGAGAAGGCGAAAATCAAAACCACATAAGAAAGCGACGAAAAATTCTGGAAAAATATCGAAAAATGTCTTGAGTAGTTATCACGCTACCCTAAAAAAATCGCGGAACAATACGGAAAATTCGAGGTCCAATCAACCCCTACAAGCCAGGGGCATAACTGCAAAGGAAAGTTCAATGTTTTTATTACAGAAAGGTCCCTGTGGGGACTAAAATGCGAAAGAAACAAGTTTTATTACAATTAGGATCCCCGCGCAGGGACCTTATTGCAATTATGGAAACTTTTGGGGGCGAGTTGTAATTCTTGGAACTTCCTGGGGTTTATTTTGCAGAAGTTCTACCGCTTCATATTAAACGGCCTGGATTAGAAGGGCGGTTGCGATCTTGATCGTCCGCTCAAGGACACGTGTCATGATTTTGTACACCCGGAGTGTTCTTGACGTTCTTGAGGCTTTTGCGCAGGTAGCGATGGTCCGTCTTCTCCGATTTATCTCTGGCTACTGGAGATGATCTGGGGCCTCCGGCGGGGCCAGAGGGGTGGCTCCTCCACCCCTCGAGCTCGCCCGTGGTTGAGGACGGTCGGAGGTGGCTGATGACGACGGGAAAATGTTGATGACGATGATCGGTTCGTCTGGCTGGAGGTGGAAGTCATGTTGTTGCGCCATCTTTGATTGAGAGTTGCGTGAAGATTAGAATCTCCAAATGACTTGCTTTTGCTCCAGATGGTTGTTGGATCCTCAAATATGGAGGATATGTGCTCGATTTGCGAAGAAATCAGCTAACAAATTAAGAATTGCAAGATCAAATTGTGTTTGCAGAATTAAAAGAAACATGCGTGAGAATAATGGTGAAGAACGAGACGCAATTTGGTTTGCTTTTGAAACAATTTGGATATGAAATTTGATGTGTGTTTAAGAGGTATGATTAGGTGACCTAATGATGTGATTATAGTCCCTAATGTATGCACGGAGATAGAGAAAGAAAATGGCAAATATGAAGGGATAGATCTGGGAAATAGAGGTGTATTTACCTCTGATGATTGCTCGACGATCGATCTTTGCCGGAGTTGAACACAGCTCGAGGCGGCGATGCAAGAACGATGGCGACCTTGTAACATCTCCTCCGACGTTCCTCTTCCACGCGAGGCGACGCTTTGGTGCTGTCACCACCGAAGGCTGCTGGAATGAAGCTTGGAGGAGGATGGTCGGCTGATGGTTCTGGAGAAGAATCAGTTATGGAGAGTTAGTTGGATTTTGCCAACTTCAAGGGTATTTATAGATGAATTGCTTGGGCCTCAAGGCTAATCCAAGGATGGGCGTGTGTTAGGGATGTTAGGAGAAGAGAATGAAGAGTTAAGATCGATCGAAGTCGTTAGGAATCGAGCTGGAAAATATGGTGAAAATGAACGGTTCAAACAGAAGCTGCACCGGCTTCTTGGAGAAGAAGCACCAGGTGCTAACATGTGTCAGCACAACTAGAGTGTAAAATCCATATAAATTATATAAAAAATAGTAAATAATGTTATTTTAAATAAGTATAGAAACAAAAACTGTAAATAATAAATTATCTAATTTATGGAATAATTAATTTTTGTAAATAATAAATATTATTCTAAATATAATATTATACTAGTAAATGAGTATAAAAAATACTTAATAAATAGGTATTGAATATTTAATTCAATAAATAACTAATTATTTGTTACTTTTATATTTTCGTAATTATTAGAATAATAAATAAAGTCTTTGTGAATTTTTATGGGTTTTAATAAAATAATTTAGATTTATTAATAAATACAGGTACATGTTAGCTAGTTCAATTTCATCTATAAATTAGGGGTTTGGATTTTATTATAATAATAAATAAGCTCCAAAAATTCTGAAATAAATCAAAATGAAAATACAATATCATGAAAATAATTAAAAATTGTAAAATTAATAAAACTATAAATAATGGGTTCTAAATAAAATAAATAGCCCATAAACCCCTTTGTAAATAGGTGCCAAAACTGACTTTTTGCAAACGGACTCCGATTTCAATGAAACCAGTTCTATTAATTAGAGAATATTATTTTGTGACCTTTAAAGGTGATTAAAGTGAAATTGGAGTTCGTATGAAGAAGTTACGACGTTCGGAAGTTGAGATTTTGGTCATTTAATAGTAGGATTTCTTGGTATATATACGTGATAATATTTTTAACTTATTTTTATATTTATATATACATTTTTAGAAATAATTGAGAAAGGAGTTTGGTAAAAAATATGCACATATGAATTAATTAAAAATCAATGAAGATTTGGTATTTATTGATAAATAGTGAAGAATGTGTGGAATGTCTTAAATTATTTTTATGGTTTTCTTTCCTTATCTCCCCCTACTTATTGGTTTGTCGACCAATCCATGCTGACTTGGTCTCGGGAGTTAGGTTATATAAATATATCTTGCAGCTATATTTATATTATCTGAGTCATATTGTACATACATACATATCTACAATCTGCCTTATTTTCTTTTCTTTATTCTTTATTTATCTACATGTTTTTGATGTATAAAAGTGCATTTTTATTCATGATTGAGGTATTGATAAAATATGGCAATTAATGCATATTTACATGTATTTGTTAAGGGTTTCAAGGCAAAATGCAACAGAAATGTTAATGAATCATGGATTCATCAACCCCCTATACTTAAACTTTGCTAGTCCCTTAGCAAACACTTAATTGAAAAGTAAGTGAAAAAGAAAGAAAGTTAGAATGAATTTTTTCCTTAAATCAATTCATGAGAACATACAAAGGACAGAGCTCGATTGAGCCTGAAACAAGCATTTTGTCAGGGCCTTAACTAGGATTAGGATTTTATCCTCAACAATCATCAAGTTCCACAAATCTTTATTTAAGATCACCTCATCAGCTAGTTCAGACTCACTTATTCATATCGCAAACTCTATCATCCTTGAAGTCAATTTGTACAGTGTGTGAATTGATTTAGCTCTTCTTGCTTAAAGAAGCGAAGAAACCGTCTATCCCAGCTATACACTTCCATTGCTTCCTCATCAAGCTACTCTTTCCTCGAGGAGGGAGGTATTCCCTTCTGAGTTCAGTTCGTGCTATGTCCACAATCGAATATAGAGAGAAAGTAGAAGAATGAGAAAAGAAGTGGAGTGCGACCCGTGTAGAGGCATCTCCTTGTGAAGCTCAACCGGTGTAGCTAAGTATCCACTAAGTTGTGCTGGCATTTTTGGTGGAAGCTTGGACCATTGTGGTTGTATTTGTATTTGGTGGCTTCTTCTTTGATTTGGCTTTGTAATTTGCTTGCACTGCATTCATCTCTTTGTGCCTCGACAGATATAACATCTTTTGTTCTGTCTTTTTTTTGAGGTCTTAGAAAAAATTGTGTCAGCAGATCCTTCCCTCATCCGAAGCGACTGTCGCAACCCCAATCTCTCCCGTCTTTAGATGTCAATGCTGCAAAGACAAGGATAGAAACACACTACCAAGATGTAATGCCCTTCGCAACTTCATACAAGTCGAGCTAAGTGTAAAGTGCATATGTCCAAGATTGGTTCACTGGTGCGGAGTTGTACGTATGACATCAAATGGTCTACTTAAGCATATATGAGTTGATTTCCCAAATATGGTTTTATGGATCCCAAAGATTTTAAGTCAACGATTTGAAGAGTCTAAATTCCAGATCCTAACTAGGCTCCTTACAACGAAAGTTAAAGGCCATGATCAAGCTCCATCTTTTAGACTAAACTAAATCCTTAGTTCCAGAATTCAAATTTCTTCTGAAAAATGCGAATGCAAATGCAACAATGTTTCTGTGAAGTATATTTTCTGATTTTCAGTCATTTTTATGGATTTTAAAGCTTTTGTTATTTTTATGATTTTTAGGACTTTGTATTTTTTATGGATTTTTCAATTTTTATAAACAAGCATATGTATAAGTATTTTACAAGATAAATTACAAACATTTTTTATTTGGATTAAATAACTAATGTATTTTACAAATTTTACATACAAAGAATTTTATAAGGATTAAATGATTTTTAAACATATTTTAATAGCTAGGATTTTAAATAAGTATTATACATATTAAACACATATTTTACATACATATTTTAAATTAAGAGTCTTAAATAAAGATTTTAAACATATTTTACTTATTTACAAGGATTTTATATATAATTACATACATAGGTGGATTTTAAATTAACCCTCACCCACTTTTTATAGATTTTATAAATATAGAAAATACATAAAAGTACGAGTTATGGACAAAAGTATATATACAATATGCCCCTATACCTAGCTTGTACTATGTCCTCATAGCGTCAAAAGAAAAAAAGGAGGACATAACTCGTGCTAAGTAAAAGTGGGTGAAAAAGAATAAGATAATACAAGTCAGTCAACCTCCCCTATACTTACGATCAAGTCATCGTAAGTATAACAGAAGAGTAAAAACAAGACGACTGAGTGAAAAGAATATATAACAAAAGATCAAAAGGAATAAAGAACACGAGATCATCGAAATCACTCGGTCCCCTCTATACTTAGGATAAGGAATCCTAAGTATATAAATGAGTATATCCGAAAATCGGGGACCAGTGATTTGTGAAAAAGAATGGATATACAAAAGTGACAGAACAAAATAGAAAACATTAATCAATGGGCAATCAATCCCCCTATACTTAGGATCTTGTATCCTAAGCATAGAAGACGAGCAAAAATGGGGACGATTGTGATCTATTGAGAATATACAAGTGTTGCAGATCTCCAGAAATCGAGTGGCTCAAAAGTCTTTGTACATGATGAGATAAAGTGAGAGAATGATCATGAGTCTTGTACAAAATAGATCACTTCGATACATGCCAGATGATCAGTAGTCTCTATGAAATGCTTCAGCATCTGCCCGTTAACCACGAACGGCTCTGCACCAGGTGACATATCTGATATAGCTATGCTTCCATTATCGTGCACTGTTCTGACTATGTAAGGTTATTCCCACTTGCTCTTTAATTTACCAAGAAAAATTCTCAATCATGCATTGAACATCAATACTTTCTACCCAGGGACAAAGATCTTGTGCCGAATATGTCTATCATGCCATCTCTTCACTTTGTCCTTATAAATGAGGGTGTTCTCATATGCTTGATTTCGAACTTCTACTAGCTCATTCAGATCCATCTTCCTCTTGGCTTTTGCTCTCTGCATATCAGGTGAAATCTCTCTGATAGCCCATTCAGATTTGTGTATAATCTCTACGGGCAAATGGCATGGATTTCCATAAACCAGTCTGAATGGTGAAGTACCTAAGGGAGTCTTATATGCAGTACGATATGTCCAAAGAACTTGATCTAGAAGCTGCGACCAGTTCTTTCTATCCGGTCGTACTAATTTCCAAGGAATTTATTTCACCTCCCTATTTGAGACTTCATCCATGTTGTTTGTCTGTGGGTGGTAAGGAGAAGCTACTCTGTGATCAATGTCGTATTGCTTCACTAGATTTTTGACCTCCTTATCGATAAAATGTCTACCCCCATCAGAAATAAGAATACGTGGAATCCCGAACCGTGAAATAATGTGTTCCCTTAGGAACTTGCAAACTATCTTACTGTCTGCGATTCGTGCGGGTATAGCCTCCACCCATCTACTAACATAATCTACAGCGAGAAGAATATACTCAAAGCCGCTGCTGGTAGGGAACGATCCCATGAAATCTATGTCCCATGCGTCAAAAATCTTGCAAATAATAACAGGCCGCATAGGCATTGCATCTCTAGCACTGACTGCCCCTAATGCTCTTTGAGAATCCGGGCAACTCTTCAGAAATGTGAATGCATCTCTAGTAAGAGTCAGCCACCATAATCCGCTCTGAAGTACCTTCTGCGTTGTTCTCTTCCTTGAGTGATGTCCCCCTGTCTCTAAAGAATGGCACAGAGTAAGGACACTATTATATTCCTCCTGAGGAATACAACGCCTGTAAACACAATCCGATCCTTCACGAAAAAGAATCGGATCCTCCCAATGGTAGTATCGTGCCTCAGAAACTAGTCTATCGACTTGATCCTTTGGCCATCCCTGTAGACTTTTCTGTGTAACCAGAAAATTCATTATATCTGCATACCATGGAAGCTCGGTAACTGCAAAGATACTCTCGTCTGGAAATCTCTCTACAATCTCTGGCGTGTATTCATCTGAAGGCTGCTGTCTGTAATCGGGAAAGGTGATCGGCTACCACATTCTTTACTTCAGGTTTGTCTTTAATATCCAAATCAAATTCCTGAAGTAGAAGAATCCATCGAAGAAGGCGTGCTTTGGCATCCTTCTTTTCCACCAAAAACCGGATAGCTGAATGATCTGTATAAACTATGATTTTGGAGCCAAGAAGATAAGATCTAAATTTTTCTAATGCGAACACTAATGCCAACATCTCCTTTTCTGTCATTGTGTAATTTCACTGAGCATCATCTAAGGTTCTGCTGGCATAGTGGATAGCAACAGGAAGTCCATTCTTCCTCTATCCTAATACAACCTCGACCGCAAAATCTGAAGCATCCGTCATGATCTTAAAAAAAAGGGACTAATTAGGTGGATGTAGGACATGAGCACTGATAATCATGTCCTTTAATGTGAGAAAGGCAGTAAGACATTTGTCATCTAACAAGAACTTGATGTCTTTGCCTAATAATTCAGTTAACGGTAAGACAATCTAGAGAAATCCTGAATGAACAATTGGTAAAAGCCGACATGCCCGAGAAATGACCGTAACTGCTTAATGTTGGATGGTGGTTCGAGGCGCTTGATGACATCCACCTTGGCAGGGTCAACCTCCATGCCTTGCTGGGAGATGACGTGCCCCAACACGACCCATGTGTAACCATAAAATGGCTCTTTTTCCAAGAAAGAACGAGATCTACCTCACAACATTTCTAAAGAACCTGGTCTATATGCGCTAAACAATCATCAAATGACTCACCATAGACCGAAAAATCATCCATAAAGACCTCTAGAAATTCACCGACCATGTCTGCAAAAATAGCAAGCATACACCTCTGGAAAGTAGCAGGAGCGTTGCACAATCCAAAGAGCATCCGTCTAAAGGCATACGTGCCAAACGGACATGTGAAGGTGGTTTTCTCCTGATCTTCAGGAGCAATGGTTACCTGGTCGTATCCAGAATAACCGTCAAGGAAAGAGAAGTATTCCTTCCCTGCCAACCTTTCTATGACCTGGCCTATAAAAGTCAAAGGGAAGTTATCCTTCTTCGTTACGGCGTTCAGTTTCCTATAATCAATGCACACCCGTCACGACGTGGTTACTCTCTTTGGAATCTCCTCTCCACACTCATTCTTAATCATCCGAATTCCCGACTTCTTCGGGACAACATGTAATGGGCTAACCCATTCAGAGTTGGAGATAGGATAAATGAACCCTGCGTTGCACCATTTTGTAGTCTCTTCTTGACAACCTCTCGTAAAATCAGATTCAGCCTACGCTGAAATTCTCTGGAAGGTTTGCTGTCATGATCGAGATATATATGACGAGAACACAAAGCAGGATTAATCTCGCGGAGATCGGATACAGCCCACCCAATAGCCTTGCGGTTTCTTTCAAGAATCTCCATCAGGCGAGATTCTTGTTCTTCGATCAAAGATAAGCTGATAATGATCGGAAACTGTCGATGTGGACCTGCAAGGAAAGCATATTTCATATTTGGTGGCAATATCTTCAGCTATGGTAAGGTAGACTCTGGTTCTGCTAAAACCTCATCTATGTGTATACTGGGATCTGTATCGGTAGTGGATTTATCTGCAATATGGTTATCCACATTTCAATATGCTATAGAGTCGAACTACAGAAGATGTCTAAAACATCATTCGACTCGATACTATGCTCATCCTCAAAATGACTAGAGGAAAACAACTCTGCTAAATGAAACTCTATCTCTAAGTCATCTGAGGTGGAGGAATCGTGTAAACATTTTAATTCTGAAAGGTCTGCAATAAACTCCTCGGAAGTTTGATCCATCTGCTTCTCATCATCCATACTAATATATAAGGTACCCTTGGAAGAACTGCCAGCTATAGTCTCGGACCCATCCTCTGCTAGGAAATCCTGGGTCTCTACTCGATACCTTTCAAGGTTGTCAAGACGAACCTCATCCATGTAATCATAGGTGGCAAGGAACTCAAGAAATCTGAAGATGCATCACTGGATGTGTGCGATTCTCTCGCCATCTCTATATGTACATTCTCACCCTCGGTGCGAAAAGATACCTTCCCTGTATCATAATAAAAGAGAACCTTTGCGATCTCTAGAAAAGGTCTCTCGAGAATGATCGGGGTAAGGTGTAACTGTGTAGGGCAATCCATGTCCAGGATAGTAAAGTCCACTGGGAACTGCAGGCTCTGTACAGTTACGATAACGTTCCTTAATATTCCCTTAGGTCTCTTTACAGATCTATCAGCAAACTGAAGGATCGCGCGAGATTTGTAAAGAGGATCTAACTCGAGTTTGTCGAGTAATGAGAATGGTATCAAATTGATCGAAGAACCGTTATCAAAGAGAGTGCGATCGAATTCGGCATTTGCGATCTCGCATTTTACATAATGTGCTCCTGAATCCTTCTTCTTCTTAGGTAACTTATTTTGAATAGCGTAGGATGTAGCCTTGGTCAAAACACGTTTCTCTATACGTGTTCTCTTTTTCCTACGCGTGGTGCATCGATTCTTCAACTGATTCTTGAGCGTAGGAAACTGATCCAAGGCATCAAGAAGTGGGATCTTCAAAAAGATGTGATCTTTCAATAATCGCTCGGTCTCTGGAATGACAACATTCTTTTTGGTGTTTTTCTTTCCTTTTCCAAACAAAGCGTCGGGAAAAGGAACAATTTCAAGAATGAGAAAATCAGACTTTTTATTCAATTGAGAATCAACTTGTACATCGAGAGTTTCAGAATTATGTACAAAACTCTCTAAAACAGGGGAATTTTTTTTGTCGGGAGTATCTTCATGGTTTGATGTGATATCATCGTCTAACTCACCGGTGTCCATGTCAATAGTTTTGGCATCACTCCCTTCTCTCTGATCTTCATGACGGTCCTTGTCCTCATGAAAGTTCTCCTCCTCAGCATCAGAATATGGCTGCTCATGGATTTGCTCTCGCTCCTCATCAAGTACCCTCTCCTCTACTCCATCAGGTGCTTGTGGTGATCTACCTCTCCTGAGACGAGTGAATTTATATAAAAATTCAGGAAAAGAGATCGTACCTGTAGTGTTGTCTACCTGATATGGATACCTCTTCTTGTTATTCGGATTCATCTGAGGCTGGGATGGGAGAGTGGTCTTCGGCACGGTTAACTCATCTAGACGACGATTAACCTGCTCCATTTCTGTCTTGTGTGCAATTTGGAGCGTACTCAACAATCCATGATTTGATTTAGAGCCTGGGCCTGTGAAGTCATCTCAGGTTCGGTGTGGTGACCCTGCCTTTGTACTCTCTTCTACCTTGGCATCTATTGCTATGAGGTGGAAGGCTAGAAGGATCTCTGTGGTGTAAAGGAAGATTGCAGCTGCTGTTGATAATTATATGGCTGTGAACGGTTAGCAGGATAATGATAAGAATGTGGTCTCTGATTAGCATGCTGGTGGGACTGCTGCTACGTGAATTGTTGTCGGTGCTGGAAGTGTGGACGTCCATGCTGCGGATGACTGTATTGCTGCTGCTGATGATGATGAGGTACGCTCGGTTGCTGAATCAAAGTATACCAAATCCCGTTGATCTCAAGAGTGGCTTGAGACTCAACATCCATACCCGCACCAGTGGTGATCTGACCGGGACTGGCATGAGTCTGGTCCTCATGCCAATCAATCTGTAGAGTCTTGAGTTCGCTCTGAACAAAATCTATCTGACGGGTGGGTGGAGCGGGTAAAGTCCTCCGTACAGGTTGTGCAATCAAAGAAGATTGGGCCTGCTGGTACTGAAGTTGAAGCTCTAAAACCTTCTTTGTGAGATCACTCAGCTGTTGAGGTAGAGATGAGAGTTTCTCCAACTCTCGCAGTGGTTGTAAGCCCTGAACTTGTTTTTGAATCACATCCACCAATGTTAGTTTCTCGCTAATGAAGCCCATGTTGGTGTTGGATTCAGACTCTGAGATGTTAGCCACCTTATGATGCTCTCGGTAATGTGATGGCTGAAGGGCTTTCTGGAATGCCCGAGTAGAGTCGACGACTCTTGAGTTCTCTGCCATCCCTTCGAAGATGGACCAGACTGACTTGGCATCCTTATTCAAATAGCTGCCGCCACATGCGGCACTCACTAGCCCCTGAATCTCCGACTGGAGTCCCTTGAAATAGTTTTGCACGAGCACCTTCATTGGTATCTCATGATGTGGGCATCTCTCCGTAAGATCTTTGAATATGTCCCATGCCTCATGGAAAGACTCATTCGGATGTTGCGTGAAGTTGGAGATCTGACTCCTCATTATGTTCGTCCTCCCCAGAGGAAAATACTTACGTAGGAATGTGGACTTTGAATCGTCCCATGTAGAAACTTCCCTTCCTAGATGGCTCAATCAGTAAAGTGCCTTATCTGCTAAGGCGAAGGGAAATTCTTTGAGGCGAACAGCCTCCTGCATAACTCCTGGATAGCTAGCTGTACCATAGATCATCTCGAGCTGCTGCAGAAAGGTAGACGGCTCCTCTGTAGCATTCCCGTAAAATTTGGGAAGTAATGAGATGAAGGACGGTCTCAGCTTGTATGGCCCTTGATTCGACGGTAGCTGAATCCAATGATGTAGCGTTCTCACACCCAGGTCATACTCTTCTCGTAAAGTGGCGGGACACACTGCAGGCAGTAAAGGGTTCCCGGCCCCTGCTCGCAACGCGGCTATCTCAGCTCGCAACTCGTTCTGAGTTCTAAATTGTTCTCGTATATGAATATTCATCTATTGCAGGGTGTCGAGAATTCATGTTGTGATATATACGGCTGGATATGATCTTCCCTTATGGTGCTCCTCAGCTGCTGGCCTCTCCTCTGCTGGTCCTTTGCCACGAGCCATCTGCTTCAGGTCTTCCAGAAAAGAAAATCTCTCGCAAGAACTCAGCAAAAAGTCAGCTGGAGATATTGATGATATCTTGAGGCAAGGTCTGCCTCAAAAATTTATCCAGGAGGCGAGGGAGTCTGGGTCTGACTCTCCTCAAGATTAGATGGGACCGACTCGGGAAGAGGGTCATCCCGAGCTTGTGAAGATGTACGGCTGACGGTGAACGTTCGAGGGCTCACAGAGTCTGAGCAGAAAAGCCATCGAGACGTCATCTTCGATGTCAAGAGAGTGATCAGGAGAGCACGATATACGATTCAAAAGAGATAGGAAATGCGTAAAAGCCACGGAAACTCACGCCCCGCAAGCAAACACAAAGCAAAACCCTATTTTCACCACCACCACCCGATGATGACCGTAAGAGTTCGGTCATTTATCTTGTCGATTTTAAGATTGTATTAGCAAACAAGTATAATAGATTAACACGAGTTGATAGGTGCCCGAATTTTCCCTGCAATACTGTCCCGAGTCCTTACAGAAAATCACTTATTCTCAGCCAGTATGGGAGTAAGTACGAAACGTTTCCGTCTACCCATGTTGCTTGAGGACGGAGCCTTACGCAATGTCCTCTAAACCCCCACTCTGCTAAGTAAACCCGGACCGTTTCCTATGACCCGAGCGTACCCACTGAAAAGTGATGATCTGGTGTATAGACTAAGTAGTATTTTGAAAGAAAGATGGATTTTGGTTATATACTTAAGGGTCGTCTCTCACTCGCGCATTCTAAGAAGAAATGTGCGGGGTTACTCTCCCAAATAAAGTGAATCTTACGTTTATTTTAGATCAGATACGTTAGCAGTCCCGATTTTATTTTGAGGGTTTTATATTTTTTTGAGTTTTTTCAGACAAACTTCTATCGAGTTTTTTTTATTTTCTCTTTATAAAAGTCCTAAAATCATGCACCTAGGTTGCAATTGCTAAGACTAACTACGAAAGTGCAATCAGATAGAATAAAAGAAAACTCTTAATCAAGCACCTAGCCTCGAGAAAAGCCGCTAAAAACCATCGATGCGAGAAAACCGTGGTGGGTGTCCAGATCTCCCGAATACACGGTACTCGGCGAATCAGACTCCGAGAAAAATGGGAGGGGAGGTACAAGTCGGGATGCCCTTATGGGGCCCCTTTCTACTAAAACAAAAACAAGGGAAAGTTTCCTTTTCTTTTTCTTTTTTTTTTACAAAAATAAATGAAAATACAACACGAGTCCTCACTATTCCTGCCCTTTGCAACCGAGAACCGCGGTCTCTGTACTTTCAACTGTTTTGCGACTTTTGAGAAAGTCGGCTGAACCTGTAGGCCCTGTAAGAATTAGTTAAGAAACAAAAACACACAAAACACTGTTACAAAACTGTTAAAAGAAACATGAAAACCGTAAAACCAAAGTAAAAAATCGTAAATTGAAAACCGAAAGAAAATTTGTAAAATCAAGAATAATAGAGAAAAATCGGTTCAAAAACCGTGGTAAAAACAACGCTTCCCCAGCAACGGCGCCATTTTGATGAAGCTCAGATCCGATTGCGGTTAAGAATTGTGTTGTCGGTGTAGAGAACTACAAAGAGATTCGAGTTGATCAAACAAAAAATCGGTTAAAATAGGAGAGAGAGAGTGAATTAATCGGTTTCTCTCCTATTTAAACCTTACACTATGTTATTTATCCAGGTAAGTGTGCCTGGGTCGAACACAAGGAAGCAGAATGTTTTAACTACAGTTTTCGAGACAGATATAAATTCCAACCAAAAATTCTCTTTTTATTCTTGAATTTACAGTGAAAGAAGTTGAAACAAATTCGGTTGAAAACAAACTCGAGAAGGTAAAAATCAAAACCACACAAGAAAGCGACGAAAAATTCTGGAAAAATACCTGAAAAATGTCTTGAGTAGTTATCACGCTACCCTAAAAAAATCGCAGAACAATACGGAAAATTCGAGGTCCAATCAACCCCTACAAGCCAGGGGCATAACTGCAAAGGAAAGTTCAATGTTTTTATTACAGAAAGGTCCCTGTAGGGACAAAATGCGAAAAAAAAAGTTTTATTACAATTAGGATCCCCGCGCAGGGACCTTATTGCAATTATGCAAACTTCTGGAGGCGAGTTGTAATTCCTGGAACTTCCTGGGGTTTATTTTGTAAAAGTTCCACCGCTTCAGATTAGACGGCCTGGATTAAAAGGGCGGTTGCGATCTTGATCGTCCGCTCAAGGACACGTGTCACGATTCTGTACACCTGGAGTGTTCTTGACGTTCTTGAGGCTTTTGCGCAGGTAGCGATGGTCCATCTTCTCCGATTCATCTCCGGCAACTGGAGATGATCTGGGGCCTCCGACGGGGCCAGAGGGGTGGCTCCTCCATCCCTCGAGTTCGCCCATGGTTGAGGAAGGTCGGAGGTGGATGATGACGGTGGGAAAACGTTGATGACGGTGATCGGTTCGTCTGCTTGGAGGTGGAAGTCAGGTTGTTGCGCCTTCTTTGATTGAGAGTTGCGTGAAGATTAGAATCTCCAAATGACTTGCTTTTGCTCCAGATGGTTATTGGATATGCAAATATGGAGGATATGTGCTCGATTTGTGAAGAAATCGACCAACAAATTAAGAATTGCAAGATCAAATAGTGTTTCCAGAATTAAAAGAAATGTGCATGAGAATAATGGCGAAGAACGAGATGCGAATTGGTTTGCTTTTGAAATAATTTGGATATGGAATTTGATGTGCGTTTAAGAGGTATGATTAGGTGACCTAATGATGTGATTATATTCGCTAATGTATGCACGGAGATTGAGAAAGAAAATGGTGAAGATGAAGGGATAGATCTGGGAAAGAGAGGTGCATTTACCTCAGATGATTGCTCGACGGCCGATCTGTGCTGGAGCTGAACGCAGCTCGAGGCGGCGATGCAAGGACGATGACGACCTTGGAACATCTCCTCCGACGTTCCTCTTCCACACTGGGCGATGCTTTGGTGCTGTCACCACCGAAGACAGTTGGAATGAAGCTTGGAAGGAGGAGGGTCGGGTGATGGTTCTGGAGAAGAATCAATTATGGAGAGTTAGTTGGATTTTGCCAACTTCAAGGGTATTTATAGATGAATTGCTTGGGCCTCAAGGCTAATCCAAGGATGGGCATGTGTTATGGATGTTAGGAGAAGAGACTGAAGGGTTGAGATCGATCGAAGTCGTTAGGAATCGAGCTGGAAAATATGGTGAAAATGGCCGGTTCAAACAGAAGCTGCACCGGCTTCTTGGAGAAGAAGCACCAGGTGCTAACACATGTCAGCATCTGGTTGGCCAGAGTGTAAATTCCATATAAATTATATAATAAATAGTAAATAATTTTATTTTAAATAAGTATTAAAACAAAAACTGTAAATAATTAAATTATCTAATTTATAGAATAATTAATTTTTGTAAATAATAAATATTATTCAAAATATAAATATTATATTAGTAAATGAGTATAAATAATACTTAATAAATAGGTATTGAATTTTTAATTCAATAAAAAATTATTATTTGTTACTTTTATATTTTCATAATTATTAGAATAATAAATAATTCTTTGTGAATTTTTATGGGTTTTAATAAAATAATTTAGATTTATTAATAAATACAGGTATAGGTTAGCTAGTTAAATTTCATATATAAATTAGGGTTTTGGATTTTATTATAATAATAAATAAGCTCCAAAAATTCTGAAGTAAATCATGATGAAAATACAATATAATAAAAATTATTAGAAATTATAAAATTAATAAAACTATAAATAATGGGTTTTAAATAAAATTAATAGCCCAGAAACCCCTTTGTAAATAGGTCCCAAAACCGACTTTTTGCAAACGGACTCCGATTTCAATGAAACCACTCTATTAATTGGAGAATATTATTTTGTGAACTTTAAAGGCGAGTAGAGTGAAATTGGAATTCATATGAAGAAGTTATGATGTTCGGAAGTTGAGATTTTGGTAATTTAAAAGTAGGATTTCTTGGTATATATATGGGACAATATTTTTAACTTATTTTTATATTTATATATACATTTTTAAAAATAATTGAGAAAAGAGTTTGGTGAAAAATATGCATATATGAATTAATTAAAAATCAATGAAGATATGGTATTTATTATTAAATTGTAAAGAATGTGTGGAATGTGTCTTAAATTATTTTTATGGTTTTCTTTCCTTATCTCCCTCTACTTATTGGTTTGTCGACCAATCCATGCTGACTTGGTCTCGGGAGTTAGGTTATATAAATATATCTTGCAGCTATATTTATATTATCTGAGTCATATTGTACATACATACATATCTACAATCTGCCTTATTTTCTTTTCTTTATTCTTTATTTATCTACATGTTTTTGATGTATAAAAGTGCATTTTTATTCATGATTGAGGTATTGATAAAATATGGCAATTAATGCATATTTACATGTATTTGTTAAGGGTTTCAAGGCAAAATGCAACAGAAATGTTAATGAATCATGGATTCATCAACCCCCTATACTTAAACTTTGCTAGTCCCTTAGCAAACACTTAATTGAAAAGTAAGTGAAAAAGAAAGAAAGTTAGAATGAATTTGTTTTCCTAAATCAATTCATGAGAACAGACAAAGGACAGAGCTCGATCAGGTCTGAAACAAGCATTTTGTCGAAGCCTTAACTAGGATTAGGATTTTATCCTCAACAGTCCTCAAGTTCCACAAATCCTTATTTAAGATCACCTCATCGGCTAGTTCAGACTCACTTATTCATATCGCAAACTCTATCATCCTTGAAGTCAATTTGTACAGTGTGTGAATTGATTTAGCTCTTCTTGCTTAAAGAAGCGAAGAAACCGTCTATCCCAGCTATACACTTCCATTGCTTCCTTATCAAGCTACTCTTTCCTCGGGGAGGGAGGTATTCCCTTTCGAGGTCAGTTCATGCTATGTCCACAATCGAATATAGAGAGAAATTAGAAGAATGAGAAAAGAAGTGGAGTGCGACCAGTGTAGACACATCTCCTTGTGAAGCTCAACCGGTGTAGCTAAGTCTCTACTAAGATGCGCAGGCATTTTTGGTGGAAGCTTGGACCATTGTGGTCGTATTTGTATTTGGTGGATTCTTCTTTGATTTGGCTTTGTAATTTGCTTGCACTGCATTCATCTCTTTGTGCCTCAACGGATATAACATCATTTGTTCTGCCCCTTTTTTGAGGTCTTAGCAAAAAAATGTGTCAGCAGATCCTTCCCTCATCCGAAGCGACTATCGCAACCCCAATCTCTCCCATCTTTAGATGTCAATGCTGCAAACACAAGGATAGAAATGCACTACCAAGATGTACTGCCCTTTGCAACTTCATACAAGTCGAGCTAAGTGTAAAGTGCATGTGTCCAAGATTGGTTCACTGGTGCGGAGTTGTACGGATTACACCAAATGGTCTACTTAAGCATATATGAGTTGATTTCCCAAATATGGTTTTATGGATCCCAAAGATTTTAAGTCAAAGACATGAAGAGTCTAAATTCCAGATCCTAACTAGGCTCCTTACAACGACAATTAAATGCCATGATCAAGCTCCATCCTTTAGACTAAACTCAATCCTTAGTTCCAGAAATCAAATTTATTCTGAAAAATGCGAATGCAAATGCAACAATGTTTCTGTGAAGTATTTTTTTCTGATTTTCAGTCATTTTTATGGATTTTAAAGCTTTTGTAGTTTTTATGATTTTTAGGACTTTGTATTTTTATGGATTTTTCAATTTTTATAAACAAACATATGTATAAGTATTTTACAAGATAAATTACCCATATTTTATTTGTATTAAATAACTAATGTATTTTACAAATTTTATATATAAAGAATTTTATAAGGATTAAATGATTTTTACACATATTTTAATAGCTAGGATTTTAAATAAGTATTATACACATTAAACACATATTTTACATACATATTTTAAATTAAGAGTCTTAAATAAAGATTTTAAACATATTTTACTTATTTACAAGGATTTTATATATAAATACATACATAGGTAGATTTTAAAATTAACCCTCACCCACTTTTTATAATTTTATAAATATAGAAAATACATAAAAGTACGAGTTATGGACAAAAGTATATATACAATAGATACGCACCCCCTATACCTAGCTTGTGCTATGTCCTCATAGCGTCAAAAGAGAAAAAGGAGGACATAACTCGTGCTAAGTAAAAGTGGGTGAAAAAGAATAAGATAATACAAGTCAGTCAACCCCCCTATACTTATGATCAAGTCATCGTAAGTATAACGGAAGAGTAAAAACGAGATGACTGAGTGAAAAGAATATATGGCGAAAGATCAAAAGGAATGAAGAGCACGAGATCATCGCAATCACTCGGTCCCCCTATACTTAGGATAAGGCCTCCTAAGTATAGAAAAGAGTGTATCAAAAAATCGGGGACCAGTGATTTGTGATAAAGAATGGATATACAAAAGTTGTGAAAAGGAATGGAACACGAAATCATTTCACTCTTGCATTTCATTTTAGTTGATCGGGGACGAGCAATGTTTTAGTAAAGGGGGTTGATGAATATGTGATTCATCACTCTGAAAGTTGAAAATAGAGCTTTGTTCCCAAGTAATTAGATGCATATTTCCACTTATATTTCATAATTATCATTCACACATGTGTAATAATATCTACATTTTAGCATTCATATTTGCATTAATTAAGGAGCCAAATTCATTATAAACATTTACCTGTATATTATCTAAAATCACATATTTGTATATATATTTTATACTAACGCCAAATTCAATAAAACCGAATATATAGTGTATATATTACTAACACTAATAAAGGAAAATTATCAAAAAATACTAACTTGTAAAATTGTCCAATAAAACCCAAATCCGAGTTTGAGACAATGAACCTTAAAATATGCTTATCTCTCTCATACAGTGTCTGATTTAGGTTTACTCATTTTTAAAGTAATATACATTCAAAGACCTTCAAAACAAGACCAATTTCATTAAAATCGGAGATCGTATGCAAAATTTGGGTTTTGAGTCCATATTATATATTATACATATTGGCCAAAATGCCCTTGCATTTTATCCTTTTATTTTCTTAATTATTAAAAACCCAAAAAATTAGATTAAATTGTAAATATTCCTTTCATATTTATCTATTTTTATTTCGTTTTTTCTCTTAATTAAAATGACAAAAAATAACAAAATAAAAATCATAGTGTTTTTATACCCTTAAAAACACACACAAAAATATTTCTCACTTTGTTTGGCCTCGTTTTCATTTTGGTCAACATGAAACATGTAGGTCTCATTGGGATCTACAACTTTCATGTTTTGCGTTTTTCCAAATTCGGCCATTCTCTCCATCTTTTGCGAGGTTTTCTTTCAAATAACCAGATTGGGCCACGTGACGCTCTCTGGTTGTGCCACGTGGCCCGCCTTGTTGCGCGCCATACACGCTTATCCTGCACCCGTTCGATCATTTCTGGGCGCTTCCATTATCACCGTTCATCTCTGCATCATTCCAGACCCTTTGATCCATCTGCTTGATTTCATCATAGCCATCCGCCCGTGCCTTCACCTCAGCTTGCCACGTGTCTTCATCGTAGCAGCTCGATCGTCTTCCTCCCCTTAAATCCTAGCCACTACTTCCCCCTTCATCTTACGCCCATTTGATGATTCCCAAATCAAATCGTCACCGTTCGTCTCTGCCTTCTTCTCCTGACGATACGTGACGCTCTCTGCGCCCTTCGATCACAAGTTTGATCCCATCTCTACCATCCATTCGTGCTCACCTACCCTGGTAACACGTGGCACTATCCTAGCCTTTGATCTTGCCACCACGGATCTGATCCTAGACGCACTTGAGCGCCTGCCTCTCAGCCATTGGATCGCGAGATCCAACGGTAGAGGACTCATCGTGTTCCTCCCGCTACCCCCTCGCCCACCTCGCGCAACCTCTTCCCCCTGTCCATTTCCTCCACCTTCTCCACCAACCTTGATGAATCCCTAATTCTCACTCTTTATTCTTTTATTTTAGCTACTTATCTTGGCAAAACATCATGTAAATAGATGTAAATACAATAAGTTAGCATTATGCATGCATTTGTTAATATTACGTAATTAGCATGTGTTTATGCAAAAATAAAAGAATAAAGGAAAATAAAAAGGAACGATGTATTTATAATAAATACAAAATGACTCGAACCCAAGAGAAGGTCAAGCATTGACCTGATCGAGAAATAAAACAAGTAGAGAGAGATGGGTCCTACTCTATGTTGTACATATTATTGGTGTAATTAAATAATTATTTTTAGATAAAATAAAAATAATGTGCTCTCTCTACTCCTTGGATATATTCCTAAAAATAAAATAAAAATCATAAAAATAAAATAAAATTAAAATAAAGTCACCTCTCACTTGTGCAAAATACATGTATACATACACCATTCTTTATTTATTATATACTTGTACATAAATAATAAAAATAAAATAAAAATTATCTTAGACTCCTAAAAATATGTTGTAAATAAATAGAATATAAAAATTGGGGTATTTATGTAAAAAAAACAAAATAAAAATAATTGTACAAAATACATAGGTATATTTTACATGTATATAATACATTATATTGTATAAAGATTAATATAATTTTCATAAAAATAAATAAAAATTACAGAAAAATTAGTTGAAAAATAACAAGTATTTTTCATTTTATACACTTTTTGATTTAAAATCATATATTATTTTTTATTGAATTTGTAAGTATTTTGTAAATTCTATTTTCTGATTGGTCGGCTAAGATTGTTGACCAAGGTCAACGACTCCTTTTCCCAGGTCAGACATGAATCCTGTTCGCCGGAGCCTCTTCTCGAAATTTTACAGCCCGACTCTGTGCTCCTTTGGCCTCGAGATTTGGACCCGATAATCTTTGATCCTTCGACATTCTCACAGGTCCTGTGGCAGATCCGATTGGCCCTAGGGATTCGCACTTCACTTCGATCTTTCTGGACCCTCGTGTGACCTATAAAACATATTCTTTCGCCTCTACAGAGAGGGAGCTCATGCCTCGTGCCTCCCTTCATCCCTAGCCACCTTCGGTTGAGTGACATCTTCCTGAGGGTACCTTTGGATCAGAGCTTGGAGGAGCAGCTACGCTGCTCAAGCTACATGGACGGCGACCGCCGCCGCGTTCAGCCTTTCGGCCTTCCATCGCTTGGTCGAGGCCACTACCTCGCCGACCACCTCCGCCTGGAGCTCAAGATCACCTTCCCTCCTCCAGGTACCCCGTATTCCCTGTCCATTTATCGATTCATTTCAATCATCTCGTTCGTCACCGCCGCATGCTCATCTGCTCTGTCCAGCTGGTCGGATCCTTGATATCCAATTCCATCCATTTCGATCGACCCTATGACGCATACTCCACCTCGCACTGCAGCCTGATCACCCTTAGGCTCGTCCCTTGGATCGAGATTATGGTCCCGATCTCCTCTATCACCTTCACCAGAGATAAAAAGCATGCCCCACATCGCTTCTTTGCATTTCAACTCAAATAACCTTGACCAGAGCTTTGTCCCGAGTCAAGCTTTCCTCCGCAGGTGTTTTGCGCGCGTATGGACTCCATTCATAACTTTTAGAGGGTTCGCCGGAGTAGCTCCATGCCACCTTCACCGCCATGCACATCCGGTCATCAGCTCCTTCATCGGACCCGTTCACGAGATGCGGGTGGTCTCCATGATCATTCCCGACCCTTCCGATCGATCATCGGAGCCGTGGATCCCTTCCGAGGCTTTGGTGAACTTCGTCGGGCCCCTGTTATTCCAGACACCTTCAACACCGTCGGATCAACCTTCGTACTCCATATAGAATCTCAGCCGTCGACCGCAGTAGCTTTCCGGGCTATTAGATCTGACACTTAATGCATCTGCACCCCACGTCCTCGACAACACACCTGAAGCGCCAGATCTAACATCGGAGAGGATCAGAGCCGCACGTCTACGCACCTCCAGCGTCTGCCACACGTCCTCTCACGCGCTTCTTATGCACCTGCGAGGGTATATTGCATTTCCTTCCCTGCACTTTTCACGTTTTAGTTTCTACTTCAATAAATAAAGTTGTAGTTCAGACATTTCGCATATTAGTCTCTGATGTTTCTAGTATATTCAATTTAGTCCTCCCAGTTTGAATACATGTGCACACTTACGTGTCATGGTGTTTTTGCATGTTTTATCCTGAACTTTTTGATGGTTACTAATTGAACGAAAAGTTTTATATAATTGCATTTATACTCTTGTGCGTTGGATAATTGACATGTGTGTGTATTTCATGGGATTTTTGTACTGATAACCCTGGACTTTTTATTTGTGTTATTATTCAGACTGGAAACTTTAGGCTATTTGCAAATTGGTCCCTACAATCTACGTGAATTATTTTTTATCAATATCAAATTTACTCCAAAAATTCCCCAAAAATTATCATTAGCTCATGTTAATGGTAGAAATTTTGGTATTTTTTGTGATGTAATTTGATTTTATTTGATATTTTTAAAAATTTAAAAACCCATAAAAATGTGTCTGTCCATTTTATAAAATACAAAAAAATAAAAATACCTCCAAAAATTCTATAAAAATTTCTGTTTGTTTGTTTTGATTTATTTCCATTTCAATACCATTTTTCCCACTATCTTTTATAAAACCCCTAAAAATCACAAAAGACCAAAAACCTTATAAAAAATCTTAAAAATTCTAAAAAATTCAAAAAATAAAATTCCATTTTCTATAATTAGGTTTTTATCCACTTTTTCATAAAATAGTCACCAGGCTTTTAGGCAAGTTTAGTATTTTAACTTTGCCTTTAGGTCACTGCTGAACAGTGTGCTTCTGTTTTGTGTTCATTTTATTTTTATAAATCATATAAAAATATGAAAAACAACATGAAATCACCAAAAACACTTGCATATTTTAAAAATTTAATAATATGTTTATCTCTAATTTTTAAGAATTTGTTATCGTAATAAAAATGGTTGAAGTTTGATTTCCTTCATCTTGTATTCACCTTCTTATTAAAAAAAATTGCAAATTAAAAACCATAAACATATGCCTTGTATTTCCTGATTCTTGACTACTTCGCAAGCTTCGCTTGTGCTCCTTGTGTTGACACTGGTCGCTATACCAGGTTAAATAAATAGCGAGACCGCTACATTAGATTCTGTGCATTGATTGTTTATTTTGTGGTCTTTATTTTCTTGTTGAGCCCGGCTTGGGTGGTTGAGGTCGCAACGACCTTTGATATCACTTATCCTCTACTGCCAGATCACTCATCAAACCTCTACTCTCACTAACTACCCCCGATGAAGACCCATCTTCCACCTTCTTCGCGTATACACACGCTACCATGATCACCTCTCATTTGCTCGTTATCAGCCACACAACCCACTCCTTCCACCACCGGAACCACAAGCTCCCCCTTTAAATACTCCCCCTCCACCATTATTCCAATCCATCCACTGTGTTAAAGAGAGAGAGAGAGCACCTCCACCTCCAGTGATAGCGTCGGGTGTGAGGCTCGAGCATCTCCAAACATTCAACCCTCTAGGAAAGATCCAAGGCTCTGGTAAGACTTGTCGCTGTTGCTGCTAAGCATTACCGAGCTTCGTGCCCTCCGCCAGGCACTCGAGGAGATGATCGAGGGGTAGAGTTTTACACTCCCTCGACTCCTTCCACCGGCCATTAACCTCTAGGTAAGTCTCTTTCCCTTTCTTCTTTTTCTTTCCTCCACTTCTTTGTCTTCTTTCTACTCCTCAGCTCTACTTCCCCTAATTTCTTCCATTCCTCTGTTCCATCGCCCCCCTCTGTTCATTCAATCATACTACCTTCGCCAACTCCGCCAAGAGTGCGTCCTCGATTCGCCCTTCACCACCGCCATTGATGTTCGGATGCTTAAGGCTCCGTCGTCAGCACCACACAGCTACACCGTGCTACTTCGTCGTCGTTAACCTTTGACATCAATAATCGATCACAGTGCTTCCGCCTCCAGCGATCACCTTTGACGTTAGCATCTTCACCATCTCTTGCGGATGCAATCTCCTCCGCCACTATCGCTCCTAGATTTGTCACTGCCAGTCGTTTCGTCGACCGTCAACTCCGCCCTGATGACCCTTGGCCGTGTGTCGGTCGTCTGAGCGACGTCGATATCCGCCCACCTCTGTGTCCCATCTCCAACAACCCGACATATAGGCATTGATCGATTATCATCGAGCGGCTCAAAATCCAACAGGCCAAGCCTCGCCCTCCTACCTTAGCTTTGGGTTTGACCGAAGCTCCAGCGATCTCCACGTGGAGGTCCGACCCAAAGTAGCATCCATGCTTGTAGCTCACGTGGACAACACGTGAGGTCCGAGAATATTTCGTCTGTGCTCTGGGAGTTTTGGAAATTAGACCGACGCCCCTGCCAGCCAACATTGCGTGAGGTGCACGTGAATCATCGACAAAATTGTAGAAATATCCTCTATTTTCTGGGAAATCATGTGAACAACCACACTACTGGAGCGCATGTGCACTTCATGTAGTATGCTGAAAACTTTGTGTGAAGACCCTCATCGCTCTAGGTAATTGCACATGAGTCTTGTCAGCATATTTTTTCATTATCAATTTTATTTCTGTAATTGCATCCATACCCCTGTGTTTGCACCTTAATTTGATATCATTTTATCATGATTTTATTGTTCTAAAAATTACATATTGTAGAACATCTTCAGCTTTATCATTATGAATGCTTTTTATATTTTTGTGAGCTTCAAATTATTTAATATAAATATTTTAGTGGAAATAAGCATATTTTACCCACTATTTGCCTTTAATTGATTATTAAATAGATTGTTGCTCTAAAAATTACGAAAAATCATTGTAGGTAGAATTTGAGTAGTTCTATTTAGTGCCCAAAAATCATCACATTTTCGTGCATAACGAGGTCTAAATAAATTAAGTGGTGTTTCATCTATTTGATTTTTGGATCTAGTAATTTTCCTGGATTCATATCACATAGAGTCATCTAGGATAATTTTAGTTTCTGAATATAATTTAATTTGGTATTTCTTAAGATTAAATTTGTGGAAATTACTATGCATTCATATTTAATTCATAGTTAATTTGTATAGAGTCAAAAATTCCAAGAACATTAGGGTAGGTTCACTTCATCATAATTGACATTCTGGCCAAGAATGAGATTTTTTTGACTTAATTGGACCATATTCACATTTCAACCCTTGAATATGTCTAGGATTGCATTGCATTTTTTTTAATTTGCATAAAAAACAATAAAAAAATATTCTCATGAAAACCTGGCATCTAGATCGACTTTAAATTAATCTAAGGAGAAAGTTTCCTCCCTGAGTTCGACCTTGAGCTTTCCTAAGTAAAAAAAAATTACGCTTGCAATTAATTGAGACATTAATTAAGTGGTTTTTGATAAATCCAATTTTTGCCCGACTACAACAATTACATCAAATTTAGTCGTTAATCCGATTAGATTAAGAGGGTGAATAAAGGGGTTTTAATAGAGATCATCTCTTAACAATCATTTGAGGGTGCTTTACAAGTCCTCAATCTAACTGTTTTGATATTCATTCAAGCACTAGCCTCTATGATTCAACCAAAGAATCAACAACTGTATGATCATCAAGATGGCCATGGTGCATAACCTGAACTGTATTGATGTCCCTTATAGTGCATTCAGTCAGTTAATCTCAGACATGGAGTGAATAAACAAATAACTTTTATTTATAAATCAAACATTACAATACATTTACTTTAGGAATAGTTCACCTCAAGCTCACATGGCTAACAGGTTAAGGCTACGTCGATGGGTGGTTAGTAAGGGAAGAGGAATAAGGGGAATGTGGGGAGAAAATGGAGTAGAAGGCGCGATCGTGGTAGAGAGACAAGCCGCAGACCATTGGATTATGTAATCAAATGACCAATAAAGGGGTGCAAAGGTACAAAGGGGATTAATCTGATCAGGAAATTAGATGGCATGGAACAAGCGATGGTGTGTGGCTAGGATGTGATCAGATCGATCTCATCAGATGGTGGGAGAGGAAGGCACATGTTGTATGAAAAGTTAGTCTACATGGGCATCCCAGGGGGTGCCATGTGGCCCAATTAGATTATTCAGAATATAAAAAAAAGAAATTAAAAAGAAATAAATATAAGCCAAATTTAAAAAAAATGCAAAATATGAAAGTTTTATATCTTAATGAGATCTACAAGTTTCATGTTGAACAAAAAGTTAAAAATGGTCAAATGTGCAAACTAAAGTTTTTTGGAAGTATTTTTTGATGAATAAAAATATTTGATTTTAATTTTTTGAGTTTTTTTTGTATTTTTAATTTATAGAAAAAGACAACACAAATTTATGCAATAGTTACCTTTTTTTGTAATTTTTAATAAGAAGAAAATAAAAGAAAAAGGGAAAATAAAAGTTGTTAAATATATACAATAATCAAGGTTAGTTATGTACATTAGGTTAGTTGTTAATATTAGTGAATTAAAACTATATTTTATTTATTTGTTTAAGATACGAGAATACTAAATAATGGAAAATATGATTAATATCATATTTATCATCCCCCTATACTTAAACCATGCTCATCCTAAAACATCTAAATATTAAATGAGTTGGCTTAATCCCATAATCTGCATGTGAAACTTTGAGATTTAATTCGTTGAGAACCCTTGGTTTTAGTGATCCAAAGATTCTAAACTGAACCAAAGTATATTGAAAAGGAATTCAACTCCTCTAATTATCAGAATCTCTATGTGTACATATAGTATAAGAATATGACATAAGTGTGCACTTCACCCAAAGTCCCAATATAAGAGACTATCTTCATGCCCCAATCCTCAACACCAAGGAATAAATCAATTCTTGCATCCAATCCACCATCTATGCAATATTTAGACTTGAAAATTTAGATGGAAGGCCAGTTGATGGAGGGCATAGATTTAGGTAATTTCTTCTCTCCCTCCCACTAGAACAAGTGCCCTCTCGAGTGTCTTATTACTTAACACATAATCTTTTTTAGTATTGATCAGTGTGCCTATCAAGAGTTGTTGAGTCACATGTACTTTTAACCTGGGAGTACACCATGATGTGCCTTTTTTAAGTATTTAATATACTTTCACCCAGACTTGTATTGCTTATGATGTAGAGTCCTTTTTAAGGTACTAGCCTGACTCAATTGGCCGATTTAGCTTTGGTCCAAGTGGACACTTTGAAATGGTTGGGCACGCTCAGCCTTAGTGTAATCTCTTTAGTAATTGACTTTGTAGTGAGAGCTTTTCATTCATCGTCTTTTTTTCTTTTCTTTCTGGATAGTTCTGCTGCTTTTATCAAGTTGGCACACACTGATCAATAAATTTATTAATTTCATTACATCCAGCCTCATAGGTTAATATCAAAAAATTAGTACAAGAACCTTATACTCATATCGACGAGTGTTGAAGTCACATTTCATGAAGCCTCCATAGGTTTTATCCCATTCTCTAGTATCATAAAATCAGTTCTATACTCAAATCCTTCATCTCAGTATCTCAAGTGAAACCTTAACTCATCTCATCATTCATGCATTTGTGTAGGTGATGTGCTATTTATATTATTATGGTTAGAGATTAAGTGTAAAATATAGCACCTATATATTTCAAACTAGGAAAGGGTGGATTATTAAGTCTCAAACCCTAATGACTAAGACTGACTTACTCATATTCTTCAAACCCCATAAATTAAGTGTCCTCAACTCTTTAAGCTATGAGTGATAGTGATTTTGCCAAGGATATACCAACAAAAAAGTTAATGTTTTTTGTGATTTTTGAATATTATAGATTTTAATGGATTTATTATTATTATTATTATCTTCTTCAGAGAAATAATTAATGTCCTAAGCTCATATGACTAATTGATACACGTTGTCTTTTAACCACCAACTCCGCTAAGGGAGATGGTAGTTTCATCACTGAAAAGTATCTAAGCATTTTTAAGTTTAGTAGTCAGAGTTGTTACTAAAGAAATTTTGAATTTTCTAATTTTATGTGTTTTTGAATAAGGTTAGAAGTATTTATAAACACATAGTCAGTCTCATTTTATCCCTCATTTTTGAAAGAATTTCGAAAATATTTTCCAAACCATGTCACAATATATATATATATATATATATATGTTCAAAACATTTTTCAAATGATTTTCAAAACAAGTAAAATCCCCATTTTTCAAACCATTATCAACATTTTTAAAACAATGTCATGCAGTTATATTTTTTTCAAAGAATTTACAAGCATTTTTTACATAAGTCAGTTCAAAAGATCCTATACCCTATCCCCAAAAAGTTTGTAAAATTTTCATAATATGAGTTGTGGATAAAGTATATATGAAATATATGTGGTATACCCCCATATACTTTTCTTTTGCTATGTCCTCATAGCAGAAAGTGTTATGAAGCCATAGCTTGTGCTAAATAATGAGATGTATGGGAACAGACAGTGATCTCCCCCCTATACTTGGTTCTAAATAAATTAAGTATAATAATAGGAATGTAAGGGATCAATGAGTAAAGAATAAACAATGATAGGGGCTTGAGTCTCCACCATACTTAGGCTGAGAAGAGCCTAACGATAAGCAATGAGAGTGGAGGGACCTGAGGTGAATAGTCAGAGATGGACATGGTCCCCCATACTTAGGCTTAATAATAGCCTAATTATGTTGAATATGGAACTGAGGATGGGAAACCTAGACACTAATTAGGGTTAGAGAGGAATGGATATACAAGATGACCGAATCTTCAGAAATGAATGAATCTATGGAGATGTAATAATGGAGTATCTATTGTTACAGGAGGGTTGGGCAGAATACACAATCATGTTCAACCACTCAAGCAACACACCTTTGATTTCACCAAATTCACACATAGAGACCAATAAGTTTTTGTCATTTATCTTTTTCTATTTTTTGGTGATCATTCAAAATTTGAGTTTATTACTTAGGGTTTAATGATATGTTTTGATTACTATCCCAGGGATGTGATCTCACCTCCCTACATGCAAACACATCCTGCGTATAATGATGGGGTTTGCTCTCTTGTAATACAAGTTGAATTTTACTCCATTTGTTTTAATTGACTTGCATTTTCAGTCCTAATCTTAGCTTAGGTTGTCATTGAATTTAATGTGTGCAAGCAACCAAGAAGACAACGACTATCATATGTTCCCAATTCTATTGAAATCCTAAGTAGAAAATTAAGAGGGGGGATATGAAAATAAAAGAAGCTCGCTGATCCATGGTGCCTATCCTAGGTCAAATACTCAAGTGGAGCCACACTCGAGTGGGGGTGAAACGGGCTCCAAACACCACATGCAGCTCCAAGTCCATGATACACACGCAAGCCCTCGAACAAGGACTACTAGAAAGATAATTATTACAAATAATATACATAAATGCTTGAAACAATGCCAATTAAAATTTCTCTAGCTCTTCGGTTGTTCATTTGCATCTTCTCATACCTAAATCCCCAGCCTCTAAGCCTCCATGTTTTCGAGCATCCTTGGTCTACATGGGCCCTGCCACAAAAGAGAATCATTAGATATCGATTCAAGAAATATAATTAGCATAGACGTTAATGAAATAGAAGATCAATGCAAAAACAAACACACAAGGTGACCTGGATATCAGAAATGATCAACTTAATAAAACATTAAAATCTAAGAAATCAGAAGTATGAGACATGTCTTCAGCACGATGCCATTTGATTGTCTGTATTTTTGCCTTTTTAATAGTCGCATTTAATCGTAAGCACCAAAGGTGATAATGGATCCAACAAAAACCCAAGTTTTTGAATATTGTGGAATATTTAAAAGTTGATAAGTGTACCAAGGTTGAACATAGGGACACAGACTACCAATCTTGATTAATCAAATAATAACATTCTATTTGAGTGATTAACTCCTCTATCTAGATCAATTAGACAAACAATGTACAAAATGATGAAATGCATGACACATAAACATAATGAATGAAACTGATGAATTTTTTGTTTGAATTCCATGCAGCTTATAGACAACATGCTACAGGATGCAATGCAAATATATAAAAATGTGCAATATGCCCTTATATTAATCAGATAATAAAGCCAAAATCTTAGGTCCAAATCTAATTTGCAATTAGGGAATTAAATCTAATCTATGGAAGTAGATGACATTTGAATATAAGAAAAATGACACCATAGATACCCAATTTATTTCATGATTTTAAAGGTATAAATTAGTCAATAAATGTAGCCATATGATAAGTAAAACAATGAAATTGAAATCATCCAAATTGGATTTCATATGCATAAGATATCAAAGAAAGAGTCTAGGGACATAATTGTAAGGAAAACGTCACAAAAAATTGAGAAAATCTCACAAACAGGCCCTTAGGGTCATAAATACATATCTAGAAAGTTGATGGACCTTCCCTGAAATTTTTCTAAAATGTGGGGACCTATTTGTAATTTGGTGAAATTGGGCAACTTCAACTACAAATTTACTTGCCTGGACATGTATAACACATTTGATGAGGCCCGGAGAGAGGCTTTGTGTCAGCTGTATGTTCAGGGCCACATGGAAGGCCTCGACTCTTCGTAAGGTGGCTGGGTCCCACAGAGCCATTTCAATTGTGGTGGAGGTATGAAGTCCATCTGGACCGTCCAATCAAGGAGATCAAACAATGTTGGTAGTGTGAGGTACCTCTTCATATGCCTTCGCACGACGACTATGGTGTTCCAGTGGGCCCACAACATATCCTTCGTGCTCCATTACTTCATCTGAACCACTATGGAGCTCCATAAGAAGTTGATGAAGATCCTAGAATGTTGATTGAGCTCAAGTAATGATATGAACATGGAGACGATGGGTGCTTGTCGAAGCCCCTGCTCGAGAACGTAATGAACTTTGAAACTCCGAGCAATGAAGACATAGGATATATGTAGTGTTAAAAGCATAGCCTAAGAATTTGTGTGGGTGCGTAAGGTGAGCGGGGGCCTAGATGTGAAAAGGAACGGAGGCCCTGTTGGGTTCTTCTCATGTGTGCCTAATAAGAAAGGGGGCAGAGCGGATTAAGATCTAGAGAAGGAGACAAGGTGATCGAAAGGGGTGGTGAGGGTGGTTGGCATGTAATGAAGGTGGTGAGTCTATCAATTGGGGATGACAGTGGTTGTGTGTAACTTATTAAATTATAGAGAATACAAATAAAACAAGATCGCGGATCATAGCTAAGATAGAAAAAGAAGCATGATGGAGGAATTGATCTGGGCTAAGCTCCATCGAGGAGCGCCATTCGGCGTTCAACTTGGGCGACCGGTCCAGGGGGATAAACAACGTGCGATAGTAGATATAACATGGTCGGATTACCATAGGTCAACACCTGCAAGAAAACCCATTCTCACGCATCAACTCAACCCTCTTTTATCACATGAGGGAGGAGTATGGCTAGGTTTCCATGCACAAAATGGTGGGCAGTCAGAGAAGAGGGTAGATGAAGGGGATTTCGTGAAGGAGGAGGGGTAGTTCAAAGTGGTGGAGTGATGAGGTTCAACCAACTCCCCACAACGAGAGGTGGATGTGGGTGCGGGTTAAGTGTTGTATGAAGAGGATGGAGTTTAAGGCTATGTCAATGGCTAGTTAGCGAGGGAAGAGGAGTACAAGGAACGTCGGGAGAAATGGAGAAGAAGGCATCGTCGTGGAAGAGAGAAGGGAGCTCAAGGTAGATGACATGCTGCAGACCATTCGATCATGTGATCCAACAACCAAGAAAGTGGTGAGAAGTTGCGGAGGGGATCAAATCTGATCAGGGGATCAGAATGTTAAGTAGCGAGCAGTGGTCTGCGACCAAGATGCCTTCAGATCGATCGCATCGGATAGTGGGAGATGAAGATGTGTGCCACAAGAAGAGGCGGGCCACATGGGCGACCTAGGGGCACCACGTGGCCCAATAGGATTATTCGAAAATACAAAAGACAAAGAAAAAAATAGATAGAAGGCAAACTATAAAAAATGCAAAACATGAAAGTTTTAGATCTCAATGAGATCTACAAGTTTCGTGTTGAGAAAAAAGTTAAAAGAGGACAAATATGCAAACAACAATTTTTGGAGTATTTTAATTGAATAAAAACACTTGATTTTAATTTGTTTGAGATTTTTTGTATTTTGAATTTATAGAAAAAGACAACACAAATATATGCAATAATTATCTAATTATTTGGAATTTTTAATTAAAAGAAAATAAAAAAATAAAAAGTTTTTAAATATATACATCAATTAGGATTAGTTATGTACATTAGAATAGTTTTTAATATTAGTGAATTAAAGCTAGATATTAATGATGTGTTCAAGCTTGGATAATAATAAATAATAGATAATATGATTAATCTCAAATTCATCAGGGGTATTTTAAAGGTTTTCATGGACGATTTCTTAGTGTATGGTGACAGTTTTGATGCATGTGTCTAGCATCTAGACCAAGTGTTGCAGAGATACTGTGAAGTGAATATAATGCTATCAAGGGAGAAGAGTCACTTCATGCTATAGAAGGAATTATGTTAAGAAATTTCATCTCCAAGCAAGGTATGGAGGTCGGCCTAACAAAGGTGGATGTGATTACAAAACTTGAACCCTCAAAAACAATAAAGCAAGTGAAGTCTTTTTTGGGGCACGTTGTTTTCTACAGAAGATTCATTCAAGACTCATGCAATAATTCCCAACATCTTATAGAGTTGCTAGGTAAGGAGATAGATTCCGTTGTTGATGACAAAGTCCTCCAAGCCTTCAATCAGTTGAAAGATTTAGTCACTTTGGCACCTGTCCTACAACCACCTGATTGGTCTCTCCCATTTGAGGTAATGATAGATGCATCGGATTCCGCTATCGAGGTTGTGTTGGGATAGTGAAGGGATGCATTACCTTATGCCATACGTTATGCCAACAGAAAATTAAATGAGGCCCAAAATAATTATATTGTGACAAAAAGAGTTGTCAGCAGTGGTTTTCACCCTCGAGAAGTTTCGTTCGCATCTTTTTAGTTCTAAAGTAAATTTTCGTACTAAACACTCAACTATCATGTACCTACATTAAAAGAAGGATGCTAAGCATGTCTTCTCTATTGGATCCTTCTGCTCTAGGAATGTGATTTGGAAATAAAGTATAAACCTGGAGCCAAGAATTTGGTAGCATATCATTTATCCAGAATTGAATGTATAAAACTCTGATTAGTAGTATGCCAATTACATAAACCTTTCCCTACGAATCTATATTACGTGTTGCATCCTCCCAGGGATGTTGATATTATGAATTATCTCGCCTTTGGGAAAGTTCCTCAACATTAGACATGAATTTAGAAGGACAAGTTTGTGTCCGATATTAATTTTTACTAGTGGAAAGATCCATATCTTTTCAAGGAAGGTGCAGATTTCATTTGGCATCAGTGCATTACTCATGAGGAGTACATCGGTGTCCTCGAGCATTGTCATAAGCTCAAAGTAGTAGGACACCTTTCTGGAAGCCGAATAACAGGTAAAGTATTGTAGTTTGGCCTTTGGTTTCCTACACTATTCAAGAATTCTATACCATCTGTAAAAGGCTGCATTGATTGTCTGAAATTTGAAGGTACCAACGGTTCCAAAGATTCAATGCCATTTAAGTTCATCCAAATATCAAATATATTTGATGCTTGGGGCATTCACTTTATGGGCTCATTTCCTTACAATCAGGGACACTAATACACCCTACTTATTGTTGATTATGTCAGTGGTTGGGTGGAGGCTATTCCCGTGTGATCCATAGATAGCCATACTGTTTGTCCCCTTCTTAAGAAAAACATTATCTCATGGTTCATAATTCCTAAGATTCTCATTTCATATAGGAGTATCCATTTCATTAGTAGAGAAGTCAAGAATCTTGTGAATGAGTATGACATTGATCATCATGTCGCGTCGCCTTATTACACACAATCGAATGTCTTGGTCGAGTTATCTAATATTGAGATTAAGACTATTTTTTAGAAACTTATAAGGTCGAATAAGAAGAAACTGTCTCAGCTTCTTGATTGCATTCTATGGGCTTATCAGACAACCTACAAATCTCCACTAGATATGTCTCCTTATCGCCTAGTTTATTCGAAGCCATGTCATCTACTTGTTGAATCAGTTCACAATTCTCTTTGGACAGTAAACATTTACATCTTGGACTCACATGAAAGTATCAGAATTGGAAGATCGATCTTAATAGACTCTTGGAATTTAGAGACTATGCATACGATAACATCCTAATGTCCAAGGAAAAAGTCAAAAGATGACACAACAAGCATATCTGACAAAAGACTTTCAAACCAGGTCAGAAGGTTTGGTTATTTGATGCAATGTTGGAGATATTTCTGGACAAAATAAAGAGCAAGTGGACTAGGCCATTTTTAAGAAGACTATGCGTAACAATAGTAGCATCATCATATATAAGTTGTAATTCGACGCATAATCGCTTGTAGTCAATGGACACAATATTTGGAGCATGATACATTCCTATCCATTGTCGATTCAATACACATGGCATGTGGAGAAGATATCCTTGCATCAGTAGAAAATTTCGACATTGAGCAAACCAAAAATATTTTCTCTTGATTGTTATTTTTCATTCTTTTAAATTCTTCCATTCTCCTATTTTATTCTCTCGTTCTGGTTATCAGTGCTATACTTAGGATGACTAGATACTAAGTATGAGGTAATGAGTCACTTGAGTTTTTTCCCTTCTTTCCCTCGCTTGTCTTCTAACTTGTTGATATTGTGTCTATACTTAGATACCCTAAGTATATGTGGGGACAACCGAGTCACTGATTTTGTAAATTCAATCCCACGATCATCCCTGCTTAGTTTACAGTTTTCTATACTCAGGATAAATTGATTATGAGTATAGAGGGGACTATTGACTTCTTATTCTATTTTTAATCATTGTAGAATAAATTTCTTATACTTAGCAAGAGTTATGTCTTCCTTTGTTGCTCCTTGGTCACTTTGAGAACAAAGTTCAAGGTAAGTATAAGGGGGTAATATATGTGGTGTGTATGTGTCGTAACTCGTACTTTCTTGTATTTTTAATAATAGGGCTATAACATAAATTGGGTAAGTGTATACAAATAAAAAGATTGAAAACTCTTGTAAATACGTGTACATTTCCTAAAAATATTTGCAAAATTATTTGAAAATGGTTTGCAAATGATTTTGAAAAATAGATGCGAAATTACTTGAAAAAACTTTTTAAAAACCTTTGAAAAAACTTTGTAAACCTTTTTCAAACCTTCTAAAAATATTCCTTTGTAAATGTCCGTAAAAAGTTTGTAAAAATTGTTTGTAAATTGGTTATAAATTTTATTACAAAATAAGTTTTTATCCCATGCTTGTAAAATGTTTGCAAAAATATTTTCAAAAAGTTTTGAAAACCTTGTATATAATGATCTTGTAAATATAATTCTTATGTAAATAAAACACCTTGTATATACTGATCTTGTAAATATAATTCTTATGTAAATAAAACCATTAATAAAACCTTTATAAAATCCTTTGTAAATATGTACATAATACAATTAATTTACTAAGTCTTTCAAAAATATCTAAAAATTAAAAAGTTCAAATATCATAAAAATTTGCAATTTTTTAAAATGATATAAAAAGTTCAAAATCAGAAAATTACTTCATAAAAATATCTTTTCATTTGCATTCAAATTTTTCAGAATGATTTTGATAATTGAACTAGTCTAAATAAAATTTGAGGATTGAAGCATGGCATGACCTTAATTCACTTAATTTCACAAGAACTTTATAGGAAATAGAATTTATACTTTTCAGATCAACGTGTCTTAATTCTTTGAGTCCATAAGACTATGTTCACATGTCATCTTGATTAACCTAAGTAGAATATTTCATGACACATGCATGACCCTGATTCATAGTGACCTAACTTGGACAACCAATTTGCACATAGGTAAACTCAGATGAGGTTGTGATGGCAGAATTATTTAGCTTGAGAAGCACGCATGCGCAAATAAACGCCTTCCTAGTAGAAGGCTAGTATACCCCAACCCGAGCTAGTTGCATGGATGTCTAAGGACATGATGTTGTGGGTTGCAATAAAGCTTCAAAAGAGGGATAATCAACTGGATCAAGGAGAAAAATTCCTTATGTAAATGTTGTTTTTCATAGTAATAAAAAATATGAAGAAAAAGACTCCATAAAAGTTAGACGGGCAAAAAGTCAACAAAAATCATTCTCGTCGGAGTTATGTATCAATAAGCAAGACTTATGCTTTCAAAGTAAAAGATTACAAGGTTTCCAGCAACTGGAGACTTGGTTACAATGCCCAAGGTCCAAAGGATATGTGACTGCACTGGTCACAATCCATTCTTCTATCTATCCTATAGTCGATTCTACATGAACTTAGAAGTAAATACCCCACTCCTCCAGGAAAGAGTAATTAGATTGGGTAATAAGGTTTACCGTGCTAAGGATGATTGTTTCTTTGCAACTTCAGATGCGGGGATCTAGATAGCACATATAATGTACGAGTGAGACTCATAGTCATAAGATTTTGCATTTGAAAAGGCATATTCTCACCTGACTTTTGAGGGGAAGTGAAAATAATATTGTGGAACTTGAGGGTTGTTGAGTTTTTAATCCTATTCTCAATAAGGTTCCAACAAACTAACAATCCAAAGGTCTTATTGAGATCCAAACTTTGATTTTATGAAGATGTTTAAAAATCATAATCATTATAAATTCTTTATTTTACTTTTCTTTATTTTCTCTTTGATTACTTATTCTCCTAATAAGTATATGCTAGGTACTAGAAAAGTTATGTATAGGGCGGTGATGAATAGCCAATAATTCACTTTTATTGTTTTGTGTTGGCTTTTAATGAATAAATTAAATTTAAATATTACTAACTTGCATGAATTGACATCTAATATTAATCTATAATTAGTGTGTAAATACCTATATTTTAACCTAAAATAAGAATAAAGAAAATAAAAAGAAAGGAAGTATAAAAGATACTGACTGACCATATACCCCGAAACCACGTCAAATATTGACAATGTCGATCAGAAATAAAGTAGGGGGAGATATGGTAAAATATTTTACAAAATATATAGAAAAGCCTAATTCTTTTAAGAATAATATACTTGTAAATAGGCCAAACTTACACTATTTTATTTATCATTTTACACACCTCAAACAATAAAATTTTTAACATAAAACTTGTACTTACTAATGTATAAAAATTAATAAAATATTTAACCAAAATAAATCATGCACAATACACTTGGTACCCTCCGTTGAAAAAGTCACAAATAGAAATTCATTTATCAATATCATTTCCATATGAACTCAAAATTGACCAAACTCACCTCCATTGTATTTCAAATTAATATATCCATCAAATAAAGATTGTTTAAAAAATGGATCTAATATCCAAAAGCTGGCTTTTCAGGCTACTATTGTACTTGGGCATCTGTACATACAACCATTTATTTATTCTTTACGTTTTTATCCTCCTTATATTTTTGAGTAGTTGTATATATTATATAGTACATATTAAAAATATAAATAAAAAAACATGTAAAATATATAAAAATTAATTAATAAATTTAAATACGTAAATGTCAATACATATAATGTACATGCACCTATTTATTTTTACATATACACAAAATCATAAAAAATCCATAAAATATGTAAAGATATATTACATAATGTTTTAAATATATAAGTAATGTGAATATAATATTATGCATATAAATAATAAAATAAAATAGGAATATATAATATACATGTAAATATACATACATACATACATACATACATACATACATACATACATACATACATACATATATATATATATATATATATATAGAGAGAGAGAGAGAGAGAGAGAGAGAGAGAGAGGAAAATGGGGCTGCACCCTAGGGGGAGCTAACTTAGCTCCCCCCGCCCAATTTTCCTCAAAAATTTTTATTTTTTTTGAAATTTTTTCCGTGAATATTCATCACTATATACCTATATTATGTCATAAAAATTTCGTGTGAAACAGAGACTCCTACGGCCTCCATCCAGACAGTCATTTTTTTAACGGTAATAGGATTTTTTAAATCGACCCCGTTTGGATGGAGGTTGTACGAGTCTCTGTTTCGCATGAAATTTGAATGACATAATATAGGGATTTAATAATGAATTTACACGGTTTTAGATTTAAAAAAAATAAAAAAATTTTGTGAAAAAAGGGCGGGGGGAGCTAAGTTAGCTCCCCCTAGGGGGCATACACATTTTACCCATATATATATATTAGTGTCAAATAGTAGACTATAATAAATAAGGTTGTGAAAATAAATAGAAATCGCCATAAATAGTTGATAAAATAAGAAACATTTTTCAAGTTTAATTTTTTAAATAAAAAAATTTATCATTTAAATTTAAATTATTTTAAATTTTTATTTCTTTTTATCTTGATGTGGTCCATGTGTTGGACATGCGAGCCCACAACGAGCCATTATGCAATAAATGTTATTGCGAATATCATTTCCTGATCTGAAATGAAGAACAACTAATTTGCATAAGAGGTCCCTTAGTACAATTGGGGTTATGTACCATGGCCATCTTAATGATCATACAACTGTTGATTCAATTAGTGAATCATAAAGGCTGGTGCTTGGATGAATATCTAAAGAGTTAGATTGAGGACTCATCAAGCACCGTCAAATGATTGTTAAGAGACGATCTCTAGCCTGAGTAGGAGATGGCAATCCTTTCTCACATAGGCTGATATCTGACCGACCTTTGATGCAGGTCCTCTGCATAGGAATAGGGATTCAGAGGTGTCAGATTAGTTAGGTCAAAGAGTTGACTTAACGAGATCGAGATAACCAAAGTCCTATATCATATGATGTCACGATACAAGCACACATCCTCTGACCAGAGACAGATGTGTTACTATATATCTGAGTATGTACATTTGACAGACCAATAGGTTGATGACCTAACCAAGGTCTATACATCGTCGCGTCGATGTGGCATATAAGGGCATATGAGTAATACGATCTCTCAAAGGGATCATACAGGTTCACTATTGAACCGGAAGACATGAACTCACTCATGAGATATTGGGAAGAATCAAATTCCGTGTACGGTCGTCTTGCTTTGGAATCTTGACTAAATTTATAAGTTTGATATATACTTTTGGAAAGTATATGATCAAGACATAGGTATGATATATGCTTTTGGAAAGTATATGATCCATACCAACTCCCATTGATCAAATGAGAAACTTAGTGATAAACCATGAAGTAGACAGTATAAAGTTGATCTAATACTTCGGGTTTATTCTGGGTCTTCCAGTATGCAGGATGTACTGGTGTTGGGAATACCTGAGAGTGATGTGATCATAAACGATTGTATAACCATGACGCTTCCATTCTTAGGGAGTGATGAAACAGGTCTGGATTATAGTGACTCCTCCTAGTAGAGAAGTAATCTGATCTTGGTCCAAATGTTGGACATTGATCTGAATGTGATTCAGATGCAATGAGAAGATTAGATTTGCGGTCTTGATTTAATCAAGCATCTATGGGTGGTCCGAGATCTGGATTTGAGATGTGATCTTAATATCCAAGTCACTATATGTGGAACAATACAATCACCCTATCCTTATCTCCAAATATCCGTGGAGAAAACACATTATCCTTGAAAGAGTTCATGGATAATTTCATTGTTGATATTATTTATCCAAGCATCGAGAAAATTGATAATTAAATGTGATTTAGTTATCATGGATAATATGAATTCAATTCACATATTATAAGGAGAGATATCTAAGTTAATTAGATGTGATTTAATTATTAAAGATGTGAATAATATGAATGTGATTCATGTTATTTCGACACATGAGAAAAGAGATCCAAGATGATTAAATGTGATTTAATTATCATGGATATGAATATAACATTATCCATATTAATCATATATATTATAAATGTGATTTATAATATATAAGAGAGAGCTATTTGTGATTTATATTTGTTGATTAATTATTGATGTGAATTGTATTCACATTGGATGATTAATTAAAATATAATTTACGTTTTGTTTTGGGATGTGAATGTGATTCACATTTTTCCAATGGCATGATTGCAATATTTCACAAGATAATTATGAATTATTTTTGTTAAATAATTTACAACAAGTGTTGTTGTAAATTGTGGAGATATCATGAGATAATGAGATCTCATGAGATAATGAGATCTCATGAGATGTTGGTAGCCGTCACTCCTTTTTATGGGATATGGTTTATCTCCTCATTATCTCCAAGGATAATTAATTGTTTTGAATTTAAATATATTGATTTACCGATATATATTAATTTAAATTAAATCATTTGTTGTTGTATTTTTTTACAACAAGATCTCAACCATTGAAAGAAACACAAATCAATCTCGACCATTGATTGTGTGTTTTCCATGGATTGGGATCCATGGACTCCCAAAACCCTATATAAGAAGAGGCACCCGCTTGCTCTTCTACACATATGATTAGAGAATGCCCTCTCTCTCTCTATATATACACACACACACACACACCCACTCTCTCTATCTCTCTCTTGTGGACGTCCATCATGGATGCCCTAAAGAGATTCTCCATCGTCGCAGCGTCATCGTTATGCTGCCCGATCATTTGCTCGTGGATCTTCGTCTACTTCGGCGTGCCTTTCTCGTGAAGAAGACACCGCACCTCATTTGTCGAGATCAGGAGATCCGTGGCTTGGATTTTCAACATGATTGCGAGAAGCACATGTTTCATCAACATGCTCGCAAGCATCTCCTCCGACGGATCGGACTTGAGACAGGAGATCTCTTCATTTAGAGACTCGATCGCAACCACACTTCAAGAGGTAATCCTACTACTTGTTTGTGGTTTAGATAAAATGATATGAGAAGTGTTCTTAGATCATGTGGTTTCACCACATGAAAAATTTTAATTTCCACTGCCCGAAGCAACTAGTGTGACTAGTTGCTCCCGATCGCATTTGATGCGATCCTCATGCTTCCGTGATGCGCTTGAGGATTTTCCCATATCCTTCACCATGTGGACCAGTCAGGACTCATGGAGTGTTGACTCATTGTTGAATATGGACCAGGTATGCTGGAGCTAACAAGCCAATCAAGCAATCACTATAACGACCAGTCTTAAATTTAGACAACAGTCAGCCTACAATTATATTAAGAAATAAAATGTGTGTCATCAAAATTTATTATAACTATTCTAAAAATGTATATGCGTAAGTAGTCAGAGTGTCGAATACTATGACACAAGGGTGTATAGTGAATTATTTTTAATTAATAACAATAACTACTATTTTTGTTTTTATCTTGCTTTTCTTCTTTTATGTGGGATTTTTAATTATATTTAATTTTATGGATTTCTACTTATTTTATATTTTTAAAATAAGATATATAATTTTATATAATAATAGATATTATATCAGATATATAGGTAATATATAATATAGATAATACCGCTTTTAGTATTTTTTATATAAGTCAATGTATAGACAAAATAAATAAAATAATATTTTTTTTTGTTTTCTATATTTTCTCTATTTTTGTTAAATTATATATTTTCTAATTTTTATGTATTTTTAAAGTAATAAAATATATGAAATAGTGAACATAATAAATATCATAACTTGTTTAAATATTTATATGTCCATAATTATCTCAAAACTATTTTTGATGTATTATATATAATAAAGAAAAATCAGAAACTGAATTAGCTTTCAGTAACCTCTACGACTAGGCTGGTGGTTGGTGCATGGTTTGCCAAAAATTGGTCGTCCACCTCGGTCACACTTGGCTTAGATAACAAAATAGCAAACATGTGTACAATTGTTTCCTCTTATTCAATCTAGAATGGATTTTCTTCAAACAACTTGATCGGCTCTTCTACATAGATCTCCCTGTCAGCAAAGGAACAAAATACGACATTGTTTTCTAGGACTTCCTCCGATAGGAGGAATTCCTAAGTCAAAATATCATTTAGGGACAACCTTCGATATTTGATCTCATCAATAATGTTACAATCGTGTATACGTGATGTATCTAGTTCCCTTCTCTCAGATGTGTTGTTTGTTTATTTGAGCTCTCTGATCATCTCTATGGTGATCTTGTCATTGTAGGAGCAAAAGGTAATCCTTCCAAACACATAATCAAATACGTCTTCGGTAGTTCAAAGGAAACGACTGACCAAGTATGATAGGGGTTTGGAGTAATGGCGTCGAGGATTCCATGTCCAATACAATGAAGTCCACTAGGAATTTCATGCCTAGCACCTATTACAATAATGTCATACAATATTCCTCGAGGTCACTTAATGGACCGATCACCAAACTAAAGGATAATCCCGTTTAATTTAAATGGTCAAGGAGGTTAGAGCGGTCACCAAATAATGAGCACAAGGGTCGGAGCTCTAAGCTTTGGCATAACCTTTTTGGAGTTGTTTAGTTAATTTTAACGGAAATAGTAGAAAGTGAAGCAAAAACTATGCTACTAAATTAGAAAGCAACTAATATATGAAAGATATAACATCTCACCTACCAAAGAAGGCTAGGTGCATAGCTTCGCCTAAAAGAGCTCCGACGAAGTGGATCAGGCCTCCTCCTTCTTTGTCCACACTGTAGATCAAGAGCTCCACCCTCCTACCACAGAGACAAAGATTACACAATGGATCTTTAATGTTACAAATGATGGAGATCCAATCGGAGGAATCTTGCACAGGTCAAGTTCTTCCCTTGTTCTTCCAGTGCTCCTCTCCGTCGTTCGATAGCGTCCCCGCTCCAAATACAGCAGCCATCGTCAGATCTTTTATTTACTCCATCGTTTATCCATCTGAGGACCATGCCACGACTCTCGGATTACGAGTGGTATGTTATAATAGTGGTTGTTAGTTGATAAGTGAAGAGGATCACCACCATTAATCAACATGCTATTAGGGGTAATTTGTAATATGTCCCTTCTGTTTTTTGGGTTTGGCATTTTGTATTGTAAATATAATCGGTAGAGTAACTTTATTTGTATATTTCCGCAAAACTGAACCTAAGATTTTCTTTATTTGCCATTTAGTCCAATTCACGTCACCTCACATGGGCTATCACATAAGGTGCTTTTGTTAAATTTTTGCATTTTATTCCCTATATATCTTGGACCTATTAATGAATGCATTGATATTTTGAGGAAACTATAAAGAGATTCATGCCTTCTTTATATTTAATACTTGTTTAATTTTCCAATTTACATGCTAGACCCATGCCTTTAATTTAATTGCAAATATTCAAGTGAAAGAGATTTTAATAGGGGATCCTAATGCCTGATCTTAGAGGGTTCGCGGTGCCAAACAAGTCCGGTCTGGCAATTGATGTATCAATTTCTCTCACATTACTCAGATCATATCTCTATCTCTCATCAATAATTAACCCCCACTAATGCTAATCAATGAATAACAGTAAGATAAAATTTATTATACCTTATGTAATGATATGTATAGTATGCAGGCGTAGGGGTCAAACCACAAAGGAGCAATGGGAATATACCTCAAAAATTGACTAAAAAAGATAATAAATGTTTTTTATTTTTGTAGGGATTTTAGATTTTATGGGTTTTAATTCTTTATTTTTTTGAATTTTAAATTTACATATTTTTTGTTTCGAATTTCATGTTTCATATTTTTATTTTTTATATATTCTATTTTTTTCTTTTTTTTAGAATATGTAATATATATATAATTTATAGATAATATGTATTATGTATTATATAAACATATATAATATAAATATAGATAAATTATATAAACATAAGAAAAATACCCTAACTGGAGTCCTTTTTTTTATTTTTATGGGGGTTTTTAAGTATATAACGTATTTTTTATAATAATTATGCAAAAAGTAATTATAGCTATATATAAAGTATATAGACCATTATATATGCATACACAACTATAAATACCTAAAATAAGGAAAATATGTTATTTTTATCATTTTTATTTTTTGAGAATTTAGTTTAATTTTCGATAATTAATTGGTTTTTTTAACTTTACAAAAAGGGAATAAACAATGAATAATAATTTAGTATCGAATTATTTTGGAATTTAAATAGCTAAATAACTCAATATTTTTCAATTTTTTTAATATATAATAAATAGCCTAAGAAATAGAAAATGCTATTTTTGGAGTTTTCAAAATTTTTTAATAGTTTTTATGAGTTTTTTAGGTTTTTCAATTTTTACTATTTTCCTTAAGATTTTTAGTGATTTTTGATTTCATATTTGTAAAATACAATAATAAAGCTAATTTAGTTTTTTGAAAATTTTCAAAACATGTTTCTAATTTTTTATGGAATTTATAACGTAAACAAATAATAAATGCAAAATTTTTGATTTTTTGACTATAGGAAATTTAGTTTAATAGTCTTGCTAGAAATATATGTCATTTAATAAGATGTGGGTCACTTAAAATATATTTCTTACAAATTTTTAATGCAAAGTGATATTTTTAATGAAAAAATTCAATAAATAAAAATACAAATACTGATAAGGACTAAAATGCAATTAAAATTTATTAAACATTCATTCCAAATCACAAAACCAACTATAATGGCCTCTATGTAAAAAGCCAACGAATATTTCATTTAATTTACATGTAGGGGTATATATGCAATATCTTAGAACAGAAGGGGGGGTTAGTTGCATTTTTATACAACTTTTACATTGACATAAATTTTTTTTGGACTAAATAATAACAAAACATGTAGCGGGTCCCCTGCAAGAATCCTGCCCACCCACATGTATGCGCACGTGTGGTGACATGACGAGGGACCAAATTGCAATTGACAAAAGCTTAGCATCCTTTATTCAAATATTACAAAAATTAGTGAATTGCATAGGAATATTTTTAAACTAAAAATAAAATACGAAAAGGGCTAGGGTATATGGTAAAATTATCACCACTAAGGAATGAGTGGACGATTGGACGACCTCCACTTATACACACGGCGGGCTCTCGACAACGCATGATTGTTTGACAATGCATGATTGAGATAAAATCCTAATGGTTGATCATACATCAAAGGGTGGCATGAACCTATGACACCTACTTGATCTGAAGCCTTCCCTCGATCAAACGATTGTAAATCCCCCTGGAAGAACAAGGATAAACACATCCCCATCTGAGCTTTTATCATGTCTTATTCCTTCCTCCAGTGGTCTCTAGCGATGCTCCGAGGGTGAAAATGTTCCTGACAATTGCCTATAGCTGTTGATGGCTTCAAGCAGCTCTAGGGCCTGTTTAGTGGCCAAGTTACCCTAGAACCTCAAGTGAAGTCCCAGGAGGTTGACAAAGATGCGGTATTGGACATGCGAGCCCACGACGAGCCATTATGCAATAAATGTTATTACATATATCATTCTCTGATCTGAAATAAAGAATGTAATTTACATAATAGATCCCTTAGTATAATTAGGGTTATGTACCATGGCTATCTTAATAATCATACAGCTGTTGATTCAATAATTGAATCATAGAGGCTGGTGCTTGGATGAATATCAAAGGAGTTAGATTGAGGACTCATCAAGCACCGTCAAATGATTATTAAGAGATGATCTCCAACCTGAGTAGGAGATGGCTATCCTTTTTCACATGGGGTGATATCTGACCGACCTATTGATGCAGGTCCTCTGCATAGGAATAGAGATTCGGAGGTGTCAGATTAGTTAGGTCAAAGAGTTGACTTAATAAGATTGAGATAACCAAAGTCCTATATCGTATGCTGTCACGATACATGCACGCAACCTCTGACCGGAGACAGATGTGTTACTATATGTCTGAGTATGTACATTTGGCAGACCAATAGGTTGATGTCCTAACCAAGGTCTATACACCGGCGCGCTGGTGTGCATATAAGGGCATATGAGTAATACGATCTCTAAAAGGGATCATACAAGTTCACTACTGAACTGGAAGACATGAGCTCACTCCTAAGATATTGAGAAGAATCAAATTCCGTGCACGGTCGTCTCGCTTTGGAAGCTTGATTGAATTTGTAGGTTTGATATATACTTTTGGAAAGTATATGATCAAGACCTAGGCATGATATATGCTTTTGGAAAGTATATGATCGATACCAACTCCCAATGATCAAATGAGAAACTTACTGATAAAACCCTGAAGTAGACAATATAAAGTTGATCTAATACTTAGGGTTTATTGTGGGTCTTACAGTATGCAGGATGTACATGTATTGGGAATACCTGAGGGTGATGTGATCATAAACGATTGTATAACCATGACACTTCCATTCCTAGGGAGTTATGAAACATGTCTGGATTTTTGTGACTCCTCTAAGTAGAGAAGCAATCTGATCTTGGTCCAAATGTTGGACATTGATCTGAATGTGATTCAGATGCAATGAGAAGATTAGATTTGCGGTCTTAATTTAATCAAGCATCTATGGGAGGCCCGAGATCTGGATTTGAGATGTGATCTCAATATCCAAGTCACTATACATGGAACAATACAATCGCCCTGTCCTTATCTCCAAGTATCCGTGGAGAAAGTGCATTATCCTTGAAAGAGTTAATGGATAAATCATTGTTGATATTTGTATCCAAACATCAATAAAATTGATAACTAAATGTGATTTAATTATCATGGATAATATGAATTTGATTAATATTATAAGGAGAGTTATCTGAGATAATTAAATGTGATTTAATTATCAAAGATGTGAATAATGTGAATGTGATTCATATTATTTTGGCACATGAGAATAGAGATCCAAGATGATTAAGTACGATTTAATTATCATGGATATAAGTAATATGGATAGCACTATCTATATTAATCATATATATTATAAATGTGATTTATAATATATAATAGAGAGCTATTTGTGATTTATATTTGTTGATTAATTTTTGATGTGAATTGATTTCACATTGGATGATTAATTAAAATATAATTTACGTTTTATTTTGGGATGTGAATGTGATTCACATTTTTCCAATGACATGATTGCAATATTTCACAAGATAATTATGAATTATTTTTGTGAAATAATTTATAACAATTGTTGTTGTAAATCTTGGAGATATCATGAGATAATGTAACTCAGGAGATAATGAGATCTCATGAGATAATGAGATCTCATGAGATGTTGGTAGCCACCCCCCTTTTAGGGGATATGGTTTATCTCCTCATTAACTCCAAGGATAATTAATTGATTTGATTTGAATTTAAATATATTGATTCATCGATATATTAAACTAAATTAAATTAATTGTTGTTGTGTTTTTACAACAAGATCATAGCCATTGAAAGAAACACAAATCAATCTCAACCATTGATTGTATGTTGTCCATGGATTGGGATCCATGGATTTCCAAAACCCTATATCAGAAGAGGTATACATTGCTCTTCAGGAGATATGAAAAATGAATGCTCTCTCTCTCTCTCTCTCTCTCTCTCTTTCTCTACATGCCCATTCTCTCTATCTGTCATCTGGCCATCCACTATGGATGCCCTAGAGTGATCCTCCATCGCCGCAGCGTCGTCATTACGCTGCCTGATCATTTGCTTGTGGATCTCCATCTACTTCGACGTTCCTTGTTTGTGAATAAGACATCGTATATCATTTGTCAAGATCAGGAGATTTGTGGCTTTGATCATCAACATCGATTGCGAGAAGCACGCGTCTCATCCATGTGCTCGCAAGCGTCTCCTCTGTCGGATTAGATTTGAGACTGGAGGTCTCTTTGTTTAGAGACTCGATCGCAACCACGCTTCAAGAGGTAATACTATTACTTGTTCGTAGTTTAGATGAAATGATCCGATAAGTGTTCTTGGATCATGCGGTTTCGTCACATAGAAAATTTTAATTTCCACTGCCTGGAGCGACTAGTGCGACTAGTCGCTCCCGATCGCATTCGATGCGATCATCACGCTTCCGTGATGCGCTTGAGGATTTTGCCCATATCCTTCAAGTGGTATCAGATCCAGGTTGCCGAAGGTTTTGGATGAGATCCATGAACCTACGAAGATTTGGGCTCGATAGGGTTCGTGAAAATTTTAGCATTTCAATTTTCGCAGCATGTCTTGTGATAAAATTTCGTCCCTGTTTAAAATATTTAAACACGAAATTTTAAATTGAATTCCCCATTAATTAATGAAACATTAGGATTTGAGTTTGCGTGATTTGGAATCCGATAACTCAAGATATAATCTTTTTAATAATCATGTATACACTGTTTCGGGGACTGCGGATCATGACGTAATTAAGATATTAATTGCGGATTTGAAACACCTTAAAATGCGTGAAAATTACTTAGGTTCTGTTATAAATTAAATTAGCAAACTTTAGAAACTTACTTTTCTTAATTTGGATTTAATTTGAGTGAGATATGATAATTTTAGTAAGTGAGGGTCACTGCTGAAATTACTTTCCTAATCAAGAACCTAGTGATTGTCATTTAAGAAATTAGTGAAATTAAATTGTTTAATTTCCTAGAATAATTGTATATAAATATTTCTAAATTATTTAATGATAATTAATTCCATAAATGACATTGCCCTAACCAATTATTGATTAGATGTGATCTAGATCACAAATTGGTTACATGATCTACATGATCTACATTCCAACAAATATGTTGCTTGAATAGGATTTGGGATTTGTTTTGAACGAGGAGCCGTATGAGGAGAAAATCTCATGTACGGTTTTGAATGAGAGAAAGAAGTGAGGAATCCTCTTTTCGACCCTGACTCTCCCACTCCAGTCATTGCTTTTCTTTCTGTTACTTCAAATGTAGCTGCTTCAGCTTCAGCCACACGAATTTTCTATATTCCCTTTTCTTTCTCATCAAACAAATGGCATCTTCTTCTGGAAATCCTAGCTATTCTTAGCATGATATTGGGGAATCTCATTGCTATTACTCAAACAAGAATGAAACGTATGGTTGCATATTCGTCCATCGGTCAAATCAGATATGTAATGATTAGAATAATTGGTGGAGACTCAAATGATGGATATGCAAGCATGAGAACTTATATGCTGTTCTATATGGTATAATTTCGATTGAAAAACCGATGATCATCTCAAGTACAAAGTGATCTATTTTGCATTATCCTTTCCCGAGGCGGATATGGTGCCTAGTCGGGGAGCGTTGGGGTAGCAAGTTGCACCATGTGTGGTCTGTCCCACTCCCGTTGGTACTGGCCATGACAGTGAGTAAGGTTGGTATAATGCTTAAGAAATCATGATGTATTTCTAATTATTAAAATTCTAAATAATACGTATTTGAGATAATACCATAATTCAAGTAACAATCAAGAATATTTGTTGGATATTAATTGGATCATTAATTTAATATGATTAGATTAATTGGAATCCAATTAAAATTAAGACACTCTATTATAAATAGATGTGTTATTTCCCTTGGAAGAATTGATCATAATGAATGTGATTCATGATGATTAATTAGAATTTGAATATGATATGGAGGATTACATAAACGACATCCATGGTATCCCATCAAGGCGAAGGGTTCCGTCGCCAGGGATTGTATGTAGGAGACGCCTGTCCGAAGTGACAGCTCCTGTATGCAAGCGCATCTGGATCAAGCTCTTTTCTTCTCGAAAGAGTAAGGCCGTATGCGTAGTGACCCCAATATTGAGTCCTCATATTATTGGAGCGATATTGGATTGCGCATAGCGAGTTCTAATCCTGTTGACAGTTGGTTCCATTAACAACAGGTCAACATCACCTTAGGGGTGGTGGGCCCGGGTGTTAAAGATCGAATTGGGAGATGCAAGTTGGACTTGCAAGGTGGAATGTGTTCCTGCTTCTTTTTATCGGAGTTACAAGTTCTCATATTATTGGGATGTGACAAAGATAAGGAAGGAGATCCCAGATCTTGCTTGAGATATAATGGTAAGTATATCTTTTACATTGAAAGTGATTATGGGAATGAACTTTCAGTGTTAACAAGGCACGACAACTTTGATATAAAAACTCCTAAATCAAAGTAAAATATGTATATATATAAATATATACACTTATGCAAATTTCTTATTTCAGACAATCCTTCATTAAACCCACTCAATGTTATACTTAATAATAACCAGTAAAATATCATAGATTGGACTCATGATCCAGATATTGTACTTGCAGTTGGATACATAATGTATGTGGTTGCAATGTGCAAGTTTCCTCAACATAATGAGGAATTACAATTAAATAAGACAATAAGACATCACCTTAGGGTTCGTATGTCTCTATAGTCTTGATCTTTCATTGAGCGTACTTTGGAAGTGACATGTCGATGGCGATCGTAATTGTCGAATAATCCTTATAAAATCAAAGAAGATGTTTTGGCATACATATGTTCTCTAGACATTTAATCATGAATGACAAGGTTCTCTGCATTATGCAGAATCGTAGCTCGAAAGAGATGATGTATTCAAAATATTTGAATACCTACCTGAACCAATGTTTTAAGAGTCTAGATGGATGTAGACATGATGAGTTTCATCATTCTACTGTCTATACTCTAGTCATTCATGAAGCTTCATAATATTCATATTGTATGAATTTAATGAAGCATGTTGAAATGCTCTTACATTTAATTCTTTTGAATTTAACATAAGAGATCCTTTATCTTAAGCAATGGTTGTTTATAGATGAAGGGAGTGTAATGGAAGCATGGGTCGGACCCGAGTAAGAAGAAAAGTCAAAGAGTTGACCTACTTCTGGGATTTCCATATGGCATCCAGATAGTTGGATGAATGTCAATACTACAATGAGTCGATGTATTGATAGTATGACTATCTCGACTATCTAGGATCCTTAGAGAAGGACTCGGATAGTGCATAAAAATAATCTACATAAATCATTGATATTGACTTGCTTATTGAATAAGATAAAGTCTTATAATTGTATCTCAATCTTCTAACAACACTTGCAATGGGTTGCATATGTTTTAGAAGACTAGAAAATTTGATCTTAAGGTTTATAGTTATCCACATGAATATTGATGCAATTGTTGCAACAATCTCAGTTGGATTGATAGATTTCTAAATTTCAGTGGGAGCGCCTTAGTCTTAGAGAATGTCTCTATGACCTATATATTAGAATACAGTCATTGTTTGTTTCTAAATATTGGAAATAAACATGAATTCTGAGATAGAATTATCAAAAAGAGTTATGATGGATATATTTCAGACAGTAATCTAATATCTAGTGGACTCCACAAAATTAGAAACTTAATGAATGGTTCATTAAGAATTCTAAAACTGAAAATTAAACCTTTAAAAGATCAATAGGAGGATAAAGATCATTTGACAATTATCTGGCATCATATTTTGGACATATCTCTGTTGATGAGATCAATGGACTAGTAAGATATAAAACTTTAGAATGTCTAAAATTTCAAATCTTACATACTTGTGAATATAGTATTCAAAGTAAAATGTCCAATACACCCTTCTCTGGGAATGGTGTTAGATGTCAAGGTATTCAAGATCTCATACATATTGATGTATGTGGATCATCTATATCATAATAAACATTATGGATATGTGATATCTATTGATGAGTATGTATGATATGAGCTTTCTTATCTTCACCTAAGAAACCTTTAAAATGTTCAAAGATTTCACAATTTTGGTTTAGAACCAAAGTTTGAAGAAAGATGAAATGAAGTTGATCTAACTTAGGTAGCTTGTACCTGTTAGATAAATTCAAAGTATACCTTATGGAGATATGAATATCATTTCTATCTCACTCCTCCTGATAAACCTAAACTCAATAGAGTTGTAGGGGGATACAATTGGATCATGTGTGACATGATTTGATCAATGATGAAATTGAGCATAATTATCCCTTAGTTTCCAGGTATATATGTAGTAGAGACTACAATATATATCCTTAACAAGGTTCTATGCATGTAAGATGGAATCCAGCACTTGAGAATGCTACTTCATTAGGAAAATAAAGGATGGTATAAGATACCTACTTTATGACCTTGAGATTCTTAAAAGATTTCATCTCTGAGAATGTGATTCTTAGAGGATGACTCTCTTGAGAATGAAGATAAAAATGAAGTGTAGGAACTCATTTAATCCTGAGAAGATAATGAGGCTCCTGAAATCGGGAACTAAAAGAACAATTAAAGATGAAACACTAATACTTCTTAAAATGAGTTTGAGGATGTATTCCATGTGTCAGTTAAGTCTGACAATGATCGGACTTCATGTGATGAAGCTCCTGAGGATCATGACATGGAAAGATGGATATTAGCAATAAAGTCAAAAGTAGACGTCATATACAAGTGTTGTATATGGACCCTCGAGGATCCACCTATAAGGGTAAGACACGTTAAGGTGTAAATGGATCTTCAAGAGAAAAGGGAACCTGATGAGAAGGTAGAGACCTTTAAAGCACGGTTTGTAGCCATGAGCTACACCTTGAAGAGAAGACATCGATTGCGGAAAGCAAGACGTGCAAGCTAAAGAAATCCATCTATGGACTCAAATAAGCTTCTTGTAGCTGGAACATAAGATTTGATGAAATTATAAATGTTATGATTTCAGATAGAATCTTGATGAACCATATGAAGCTTAGTGGGAGTGCCTTTGTGCTCATCGTGCTAAATGTAGATGATATCTTAATCATTTAGAATGATATAAGTATGATAATGAGTGTTTTATGATCTGGCTATTCCATACCTTGAGATATGATCTCAAAAGATACCTCTTGGATCTTAGTTCTGAAGGTGTTCAGAAGCACAGAGAAGAGGGTATTGGGACTGTCACATTAGTATTACACCTTGAACATATTACATTTTCTGGAAAATTCCAAGAAAGGCTTCCTTCCCTTAAGATATGGTACTGACCTATTTATGAAACTCGATTTCATCATCATAATTTCCCATTATTAACCCCCTTGCTTAAGCTTAGTGTCAATAAAACCCAGATAATGTCCTGTAATTATTAGAGTCCTTAATAAATTAAAAACCACAAAAAAATGGCAAAACAAAAATCCGTGGTATTTTTAGACTTAAAAATAACCTCAAAAATTTTGAGTCTTTGTTTGATGTCATCTCCAGTTTTGGTAAACATGAAACTTGTAGATCTCATCAAGATCTACAACTTTCATGTTTTGAGTTTTCTCAAAATCGGCCATTATAACCCTCAAAAATCAAAAATACCCAAGGAATAATCTGATTGGGCCACGTGGCCCATTCTAGGGGCGCCACGTGGCCTGGCTCCCCTTGTCTCATCCGCCTCTATTGCCAGCCGTTGGATCGACGTCTTGATCCAACGGCCAGCTGCTCTCCACACCCACTCTTATCCCTGGCCATCCGATCTACTCCCAACTCTCATCTGCACCGCACATTCGCGCCTTAACCTCTTTGCGCCACGTGTCATGATTCTGCGCCCTTTGATCACGTAAGAGCTTCATGATCTCCACCGTTAACAGCCTCGATGATAACAACCGCTCGATCAGATCTCCAAAAACGATCACCACCGCACGTAAGCTCCTTGCGCAGAGCGCACCACATGGCCGTTCGTAGACCGCCCGATCGCGTCCCTGACTTTTCATCACAGCCGCTGCTTACGCCTCTCTCCTCAGCCGCTCGATCAGGCCCTTGGTTCCATCCAAGCTGGTCGCCAGCGCCACGACCAGAGCTCGGCACGTGGCATGCTCGCAGTCCATTCGATCACTTCGCTTCTGACCTAATCTCAGCCGCTTCTTCCGCGCATAGCTTTCCACCGTTGGATCTCCTGATCCAACGGTCAGAAGTCATTGTCAACCTCCGAGCCCCCTCTCTATCCCACGATCCAGCTCGCGCACACCTCTCCCCTTTTCTATTTTCTCGCCCTCACCAGCCACCATCTCCACTAACCAAACACCTCACGGTCTTCCCCCATCTTCCTTCTTCCCCGCGCATCACTCCACGACCACCGTCGTCATCCCAGTCGCCCCACATCTGCCTCGAAACCCATGCCTGCCATCACCTGGAACCGCCAACTTCTTCTTCAAATACCACACCTCCTCCTTCAATCCACCTTATCCGCCTTTACGTGGGAGATCGCCCAGCCCTCCTCTGTCTCCCTGTGATAGGGGGAGGTGGAGGATCGAGCGAAGACGACGAACCTCCCCGGTGTCGACCCTCCGCCATCCATGACGGTGTCGCGGTGCCTCCAGGCCCGCTCGAGCTGCATCGAATGACTGCCGATGTCCAGCGAAGACTCGGGCATCCACCGTGATGCTCAGCCCAAGCCTCCGACCACCTTTTCAGATCAGGTAAGCTTCCTCCTCCTCCGTTGTCTTTTGCTTCAATTTCTCTGATTTAATTAGATACCTCCAGTCGTTTTCGCCTTCCATTAATCCCTTCAAACGCTCCGCAACACATAAACCTTTCGCGCGCCTTACTCCGATCAGTCCTCCTCCCTTCTTCACCTCTGACCACCTCTGACCCGCCTCATCTCCGATCGCCGGAGATCAAGCTTTGAGCTCCCATTTCTCTCGGCCGCAAGAGCTTCCATTTCACTCACGCACAAATCCCCTTTGGTTTCGGCTATACCCCTAACATTGCAGGTCCTCTAATCTCTTAACGATCGGAGCTTCACCGGAGGTCACTTCGTTGCAGCCGCACTCGACTTCGGAGCTCCGTTGGCCTGAGCCATGACACCAGACATTCTCCCCGAGCTCTCTGCTTCATCGACGACCGTTTATGGAGCTTCGGGGAGGTCCACATCGACAGAGAACGAGCGGCGGAGGAGAGCCCCCGTCGCCGTAGACCCGAACGCGCCGCCCCTTGCGTCTGAAGAAGGAGACACAGTGACCATCGGATGGTCTCATCCGGTGGTCACCCAACGGTCCAAGTACGCCCACGTCGCCGATTAGAGCTCATTCCAGGTACCGTTGGATTCTCAAGATCCAACGATTCCCGTGCAGCCATGACATCACTCCAAGAGCCCTTCAATCCTTGTGATCAAAGGGTTCACATTCAGCCACGTGGTGACGCCAGAGCCTTCACCGAGCCTCAACCTCCTAGCCTCCAGGCTTGGATGCTCCGTGCCTCCTCCGAGCCTTTGCCGAACCATCAGCAGCTTCGACCGAGTCCGAGCCTCAACCGAGCCTAGCCGAAGCACACTCCGAGCCTCTGCCGAGCCCAAGCCCTCCTCTGAACCTGGATGGCACGTGCCTGGACGTGCGCATTTGGGCAATTTGCAGAGACACCCTCCAAGTTTCTTCAATTTGCAGAAAGGCCCCTGCGCATGTGGAACTTTTACAGAGAAGGTATCAGAACTTATTTTATTTTCATTTTAGTCCTTCCCAGGGACCTTTTTGTAGTTATCATTTCATGTTTTATTAGTTATTCCCTTGTTTTCATTCTAGCATATCTTGAGCATCGTGTATCCGATTTGGTTGATTTCAGTTCCGTTTCAAAGCTTGACTGACACACTTTCTAATGGCATGATTAATTCTTAATTTATGACACATTAATTCTGATGTATTATTTTATTCACTATGTGTCTCTTAAAGCTGTAACTTGTATCTAGTCTAATTTTGTTAATCAAGCTTGACTGATTAATGGAAGTTGAAATTTCTCTTGTTTAATTTTGCTCATCATTTTTACTTGAGGGCATATTTTCATTGCATTTCCTTGCATTCACTGGCATTATAAAAATAAAAAAAATGCATGTTTAATTTTAATGCATTGTTGTGTCGTGTCTTTCATAATTTGACCTATATTGATCCCTAACTCAACACGTAATTAGATAGATAAAAATCCGACTAATATGAGAGAGGCTCGTGTCCCTGAGTTCGACCTTGGTTTCTTGCCAAGTAAAATATAAACTTTGACCATCTCATTCTTATTTGAAATATATCAGTAAGATGGTCTTTGATGAGCCCGAATTGGCCTGACTGCTACGACAATTCCAAGTGCTAATTTTGCACTTTTAAGGGGCCGATTTTGCGGCGCGTCAAATGGCGCCGTTGCCGGGGACACGGCTCATTTCTCATATTGTTTGGAATTTTGTTTATTTTATTAAGTGTTCATTTTATAGGTCAAAGTGTTCATCTAATTTGCATTATAAAATCTTTTATTCTTATTTGATCTCTAACCATTGCTTTTGTGGCAGGACCCTTGACGGTTCAAGGAGGCGAGGAGCAGGAAGCTTCCCGCTGCGAGGAGCCGCAAAACATATGTGGAGCAAATAGGGAGGAAAACAAATTTGTGTCTTGCATTTTATTTTTTCATGTCATGTAATAAATTCGTCGTTTACAGCGGTCTTCGATTGAAGGCTCGTGATTGTAATCGAACGATCGTGGTTGTGTGGGGAACGTCCCCACTTGAGTGTTGACTTAGGACCAGGCACGCGGCTCTTTGAGCGGTTTTCATTCTTCTTCTTTTACGTGCTTGCTCGTAGGTAGGACACACTAAAATCTAGATGCACATAATCTCGTCTCACTTAGCCAAATTTAATGGATATCATTCCCGCTAATAGATGCATGATTAGATGCAGCTTTTATCGACTTGCATACATTGATTTTGGTTTTCAAAACAACCCAAGTTTTCACGTGTTTTCGTCAGATCACTGCATGTTTTCTCACTTAGCCTAGATCACGGTTTTTATCGAATACGCGGCTTTTTCTCGGCTTTCTTTTTCCTAGCTTGATCACCTAGGATAATGGAAAAAGAGAATGAACGGTAGACGATGATTTCTTGATTTATGTGCTAACCTTAATTCAGTGATAACTTTAAATAAAAGTGGGACTGTTAATTGCAAGTCAATCTAAAATGGAGTAAAACTTCGGTTTTGGGAGAGCAATACCCTCGCTTACGCAATGATTTTCACTTCACATCTTTTCTTGGCATAAAAGTCTAATGTTTTATCACCAATAAGACCGACAAGATAATAAACCAACCTAGGTTGGTTTCATGTGTGAGTTGGTGAAATTGAGGGTATTGCTTGCTTGATTGAGCCATGTTTGTTGCGACACACTCCCCCGAGCCTTAGTCACTCCATTCATCTCCGCAGATTCAAAACCGCTCAATTGTAAATCCATTCCTCTTCTTCGTTCACCTTGGGTCCCTCCCAACATCAATTCCCAGCTTTATACTTAGGCTAATCTCGGCCTAAGTATAGGGGGGACCCGAGTCCCTGTGATTTCTCTACTCATCTTTCCTTGCCTTTATACTTAGGTTATTTCTAACCTAAGTATAGGGGGAGCCCCTCTTAGCTCCAGTATATTCCTATATATTTAATGGACCTATGTACTTGTAACATCTAGTGCTATGAGGACATAGCAAAGTCTAAGTATAGGGGGGTATACCGTATATACCGTATACTTACTTTAGCTATAATCTGAAAAATTTGAAAAAATTAAAACTTTTTGGCTAAAGTAAAACTCTTTGGACTAAGAGAACTCAAAATGATTTCACGGCTTTTCTCTACTATGTTACACTATTTTTTGATAAAAATATTTTTGAAAATGATTTTAAAAATGAGATTTTCTTGTTTTGAAAAATCTTTTGAAAAATGTTTTGAAAATTTTATTTGTGTGACATAGTTTTGAAAATCCTATCTCTCTTTTCAAGGAAAGTGAGTCTAACTTGTGTTTTAAACTTTAAACTAAAATCCATAAAAATGAGCAAAATTCATAATTAAAAAAAATGTTTTTGAATGAAGGAGTTGGATTAATCCTCTACTTTTACACTTCCACCCAGGATCTGAAATGTTCAAGGAAACTTAGTTTTATGAGGTCTTTGAGATTTTAGGTTAACCAGCCTTAGCCATCAGGGTCATAGACTTAATCATCCAGATTTCCCTAGGTCTCTAGATTTGCATGCTATATTCCATGCTTAATCTCAGACAAAAAGAATACGGTCAACACATCACATGCACGACTGCGGTTTTGATGAGATGAGTTGACTTTTCACTCGAGGGAATGGGATGAGGGATTCGAGTTTGGATTTGATCTAATGATGCTCGAGGATGGGATAAAATCTTTGAAGGCTTCAGGAAACCTGAGTGTCAACAATTTAGCCAGTATGAGAACTTGGTTCTTATACTAATCTCTTGATATTGACCTAAGTGCCTGGGTGTGAAATATATAAAAAATGTTGATCAGTGTGCGCCAACTCTTGGTAAAAGCAGTGGAGCTAGCCAAAAATTATACAAGTCAATGAAATTTCAAAGAAAAGCTCTCATTCCACAAATTCAAAATATCAAAGAGCTTCCACCAAAGGCGAGCGCTCCCAAACTTTTCAAAGTGCCCACTTGGACCACCGCTATTAGGACCAGGAGTCGGGCTTGCACCAAAAAAGGGCTCTGCATCGTAAATGCTACAAGTCTGGGTGTCGAAGGTACGATAGGTATTCAAAAGAGACACACCCCAGTGTATTCCCAGGAAAACAAGTGCAGACGGCTCTGACTTCTCTTGACGGACGCACTGATCAACACCAAAAAAAAATGTGTTGCGTAAAAGGCACTAGAGAGAATCCTTGTTCCAATGAGAGGGAGAGAAGAAATGACACAATCCCATGCCCTCCATTACTAGCCTGCCATCTACATTTTCTAAGTCTGACAATTAAAGAGATGGTATACTGAATGCAAGATTGGATTTATTCCCTAGTGTTGAGGATTGGGTCCTTAGGAGAATTTCTTGGACCGAGACTTTGGGTGACGATTTGACTCTACTCTCGAAATTGCAGTCAACACTAAATGTCATATCCTTTAGATTATATGTATATGAGAGAGAGACTAGAGAATTAGAGGAATTGGGTACCTCTTGGTTAAGGCTGGGTTGGACTCGAGAATTTTGGACCTCTAAAATTGAGTCGACTTGAACGGATTGGATCCTGTACTCACATGCACAAGGGGGTTAATCCAGCTTATTCATTCTTTTTGATGCTCGAGGACGAGCATAGTTTAAGTATAGGGGGTGATGAAACTCGATTTCATCATCATAATTTCCCATTATTAACCCCCTTGTTTAAGCTTAGTGTCAATAAAACCCAGATAATGTCCTGTAATTATTAGAGTCCTTAATAAATTAAAAACCAAAAAAAATGGCAAAACAAAAATCCGTGGTATTTTTAGACTTAAAAATACCCTCAAAAATTTTGGGTCTTTGTTTGATGTCATCTCCAGTTTTGGTCAACATGAAAACTTGTAGATCTCATCAAGATCTACAACTTTCATGTTTTGAGTTTTCTCAAAATCGGCCATTATGACCCTCAAAAATAAAAAATACCCAAGGAGATTGGGCCACGTGGCCCATTCTGGGGGAGCCACGTGGCCCGGCTCCCCTTGTCTCATCCGCCTCCATTGCCAGCCATTGGATCGACGTCTTGATCCAACGACCAGCTGCTCTCCACACCCGCTCTTATCCCTGGCCATCCGATCTATTCCCAACTCTCATTTGCACCGCACATTCACGCCTTAACCACTTTGTGCCACGTGTCATGATTCTACGCCCTTTGATCATGCCAGAGCTTCATGATCTTCACCGTTAACAGCCTCGATGATAACAACCGCTCGATCAGATCTCCAAAAACGATCACCACCGCACGTAAGCGCCTTGAGCAGAGCGCGCCACGTGGCCGTTCGTAGACCGCCCGATCGCGTCCCTGACTTTTCATCACAGCCGCTGCTTCCTCCTCTCTCCTCAGCCGCTCGATCAGGCCCTTGGTTCCATCCAAGCCGCTTGCCAGCGCCATGGCCAGAGCTCGACACGTGGCATGCTCGCAGTCCATTCGATCACTTCGCTTCTGACCTAATCTCAGCCGCTTCTTCTGCGCATAGCTCTCCACCGTTGGATCTCCTGATCCAACGGTCAGAGGTCATCGTCAACCTCCGACCCCCCTCTCACTCCCACGATCCAGCTCGCGCACACCTCTCCCCTTTTCTATTTTCTCGCCCTCACCAGCCACCATCTCCACTAACCAAACACCTCACGGTCTTCCCCATCTTCCTTCTTCCCCACGCATCACTCCACGACCACCGTCGTCATCCCAGTCGCCCCACATCTGCCTCGAAACCCACGCCTGCCATCACCAGGAACCGCTGACTTCTTCTTCAAATACCGCACCTTCTCCTTCAATCCGCCTTGTCCGCCTTTATGTGGGAGATCGCCCAGCCCTCCTCCGTCTCCCTGTGACAGGGGGAGGCGGAGGATCGAGCGAAGACGATGAACCTCCCCGGTGTCGACCCTCCGCCATCCATGGTGGTGTCGCGGTGCCTCCAGGCCCGCTCGAGCTGCATCGAACGACTGCCGATGTCCAGCGAAGACCCGGGCATCCACCGTGATGCTCAGCCCAAGCCTCCAACCACCTTTTCAGATCAGGTAAGCTTCCTCCTCCTCCGTTGTCTTTTGCTTCAATGTCTCTGATTTAATTAGATACCTCCAGTCATTTTCGCCTTCCATTAATCCCTTCAAACGCTCCGCAACACATAAACCTTTCGTGTGCCTTATTCCGATCAGTCCTCCTCCCTTCTTCACCTCTGACCACCTCCGACCCGCCTCATCTCCGATCGTTGGAGATCGAGCTTTGAGCTCCCATTCCTCTCGCCCGCAAGAGCTTCCATTTCACTCACGCACAAATCTCCTTTGGTTTCGTCTATACCCCTAACATTGCAGGTCCTCTAATATCTTAACGATCGGAGCTTCGCCGGAGGTCACTTCATTGCAGCCGCACTCGACTTCGGAGCTCCGTTGGCCTGAGCCACGACACCAGACATTCTCCCCGAGCTCTCCGCTTCATCGACGACCATTTATGGAGCTTCGGGGAGGTCCACGTTGACAGAGAACGAGCGGCGGAGGAGATCCCCCGTCGCCGGAGACCCGAACGCGCCGCCCCTTGCGTCTGAAGAAGGAGACACAGTGACCGTCGGATGGTCTCATCCGGTGATCACCCAACGGTCCAAGTACGCCCACATCGCCGATCAAAGCTCGTTCCAGGTATCGTTGGATTCTCAAGATCCAACGGTTCCCGTGCAGCCATGACATCACTCCAGGAGCCCTTCGATCCTTGTGATCAAAGGGTTCACATTCAGCCACGTGGTGACGCCAGAGCCTTCACCGAGCCTCAGCCTCCGAGCCTCCAGGCTTGGATGCTCCGTGCCTCCTCCGAGCCTTTGCCAAACCATCAACAGCTTCGACCGAGTCCGAGCCTTAGCCGAGCCTAGCCGAAGCACACTCCGAGCCTCTGCCGAGCCCAAGCCTTCCTCTAAACCTGGATGGCACGCGCCTGGCACGTGCGCGTCTGGGCAATTTGCAGAGACACCCTCCAAGTTTCTTCAATTTGCAGGAAGGCCCCTGCGCATGTGGAACTTTTATAGGGAAGGCCTCAGAACTTATTTTATTTTCATTTTAGTCCTTCCCAGGGACCTTTTTGTAGTTATCATTTCATGTTTTATTTCAGTTATGCCCTTGTTTTCATTCTAGCATATCTTGAGCATCGTGTATCCGATTTGGTTAATTTCAGTTCCGTTTCGAAGCTTGATTGACGCACTTTCTAATGGCAAGATTAATTCTTAATTTATGACATATTAATTCTGATGTATTATTTTATTCATTATGTGTCTCTTAAAGCTGTAACTTGTATCTAGTCTAATTTTATTAATCAAGCTTGACTGATTAATGAAAGTTGAAATTTACTCTTGTTTAATTTTGCTCGTCATTTTTACTTGAGGGCATATTTGCATTGCATTTCCTTGCATTCACTGGCATTATAAAAATAAAAAATGCATGTTTAATTTTAATGCATTGTTGTGTCGTGTCTTTCATAATTTGACCTATATTGATCCCTAACTCAACACGTAATTAGATAGATAAAAATACGACTAATATGAGAGATGCTCGTGTCCCTGAGTTCGACCTTGGTTTCTTGCCAAGTAAAATATAAACTTCGACCATCTCATTCTTATTTGAAATATATCAATAAGATGGTCTTTGATGAGCCTGAATTGGCCCGACTGCTACGACAATTATCAAGTGTTAAAAACACACTTCTAAAAGGGCCGATTTTGCTGTTTATCACCTATCTAAAGAGATAGCACCTCAAAGAGTTGAGGAAGTGAATTCTAGAATTGCTTGCACCTGTGCATCAGTTACGAGAAGCTGAGTGTATATTAGATGTGTACAAAAGCCAGATATCCGCCATGCAGCGGGAGTAGTAAAGTGTTGCTAATCCTACTATGGAGATAAAACACTTGATTGCAGTAATAACAAAATCTTTATAGATGACAAGACTTTCGAGATAGTGATCTCTAAGTCTTATCTTCAAAAGTTTAAGACCTTGTAAGATAGTGATCTATAAGGGTCTTAACTGTAGATACCTTAGGAGATAGAGATCTCCAGGAATAAAGGTATTCTGATAAGGATTATGGAAATACTGGTTATAATAATTACTGAGCAATAGTGTCAAGGACACTATAACTAACAAGATCGAGTATTGGTTGCATGAGATGCAACATTTGCATTAGATGCGAGCACTGTTACTGGGGATATGCAAGTGCCGTAAAAGGACTTGGCATAGTCTCGCGGGAGCAGAGTGATTGATCAGCTTACCTAGCTATTTTCTAAATAGCCTATGATTGTCACATGAGTGTGGGTTTAAATGATTAGCCCATTAATGACTCTTTGGGATAGTGGGAGATTGTTGGACATGCAAGCCCACGGCGAGCCATTATGCAATAAATGTTATTGCACATATCATTCTCTGATCTGAAATAAAGAATAAATAATTTGCATAATAGGTCCCTTAGTACAATTAGGGTTATGTACCATGGCCATCTTAATAATCATACAGGTGTTGATTCAATAATTGAATCATGGAGGCTGGTGCTTGGATGAATATCTAAAGAGTTAGATTGAGGACTCATCAAACACCGTCAAATGATTGTTAAGAGATGATCTCCAGCCTGAGTAGGAGATGGCAATCCTTTCTCACATAGGCTGAAATCTGACCGACCTCTTGATGCAGGTCCTCTGCATAGGAATAGAGATTTGGAGGTGTCAGATTAGTTAGGTCAAAGAGTTGACTTAACAAGATCGAGATAACCAAAGTCCTATATCGTATGCTGTCACGATACAGGCACGCATCCTCTGACCGGAGAAAGATGCGTTACTATATATCTGAGTATGTGCATTTGGAAGACCAATAGGTTGATGACCTAACCAAGGTCTATACACCAGCGCGCTGGTGTGCATATAAGGGCATATGAGTAATACGATCTCTGAAAGGGATCATACAGGTTCACTACTGAACCGGAGGACATGAGCTCACTCATAAGATATTGGGAAGAATCAAATTCCGTGCACGGTCGTCTCGCTTTGGAAGCTTGACTAAATTTGTAGGTTCGATATATACTTTTGAAAAGTATATGATCAAGACCTAGATATGATATATGCTTTTGGAAAGTATATGATCAATACCAACTCCCTATGATCAAATGAGAAACTTATTGATAAAATCCTGAAGTAGACAGTATAAAGTTGATCTAATACATCGGGTTTATTATGGGTCTTACAGTATGCAGGATGTACATGTATTGCGAATACCTGAGGGTGATGTGATCATAAACGATTGTATAACCATGACGCTTCCATTCCTAGGGAGTGATGAAACAGTTCTCGATTTTTTTGACTCCTCTCAGTAAATAAGCTATCTGATCTTGGTCTAAATGTTGGACATTGATCTGAATGTGATTCAGATGCAAGGAGAAGATTAGATTTGCGGTCTTGATTTAATCAAGCATCTACGGGAGGCCCGAGATCTGGATTTGAGATGTGATCTCAATATCCAAGTCACTATATGTGGAACAATACAATCACCCTGTCCTTATCTCCAAGTATCCGCGGAGAAAGCGCATTATCCTTGAAAGAGTTCATGGATAATTTCATTGTTGATATATGTATCCAAGCATCGAGAAAATTGATAATTAAATGTGATTTAATTATCATGGATAATATGAATTTGTTTCATATTATAAGGAGAGTTATATGAGATAATTAAATGTTATTTAATTATCGAAGATGTGAATAGTGTGAATGTGATTCATATTACTTTGGCACTTGAGAATAGAGATCCAAGATGATTAAATACGATTTAATTATCATGGATATGAATAATATGGAAAGCACTATCCATATTAATTATATATATTATAAATGTGATTCATAATATATGAGAGAGAGAGAGCTATTCGTGATTTATATTTGTTGATTAATTATTGATGTAATTTGGATTCACATTGGATGATTAATTAAAGTATAATTTACATTTTGCTTTGGGATGTGAATTTGATTCACATTTTTCCAATAGCATGATTGCAATATTTCACAAGATAATTATGAATTATTTTTGTGAAATAATTTACAACAATTATTGTTGTAAATCCTGGAGATATCATGAGATAATGTATCTCTTGAGATAATGAGATCTCATGAGATAATGAGATCTCATGAGATAATGAGATCTAATGAGATAATGAGATCTCATGAGATAATGAGATCTCATGAGATGTTGGTAGCCACCCCCCCTTTTTAGGGGATATGGTTTATCTCCTCATTATCTCCAAGGATAATTAATTGATTTGATTTTAATTTAAATATATTGATTCATCAATATATATTAAATTAAATTAAATTAATTGTTGTTGTGTTTTTACAACAAGATCATAGCCACTGAAAGAAACACAAATCAATCTCAACCATTGATTGTGTGTTGTCCATGGATTGGGATCCATGGATTCCCAAAACACTATATGAGAAGAGTCATCCATTGCTCTACAAGATATATGAAAAATGAATGCTCTCTCTCTCTCTCTCTCTCTCTCTCTCTTTTTCTCTACACGCCCATTCTCTCTATCTCTCATGTGGCCGTCCACCATGGATGCCCTAGAGAGATCCTCCATCGCCACAACGTCGTCGTTATACTGCCTGATCGTTTGCTCGTGGATCTCCGTTTACTTCGGCGTGCCTTGCTCATGAAGAAGACATCGTATCTCATTTTAATTTCCGCTGCCTAGAGCGACTGGTGCGATTAGTCGCTCCCGACCGCATTCAATGCGATCATAACGCTTCCGTGATGCGCTTGAGGATTTTTCCCGTATCCTTCATGTGGTGCTCAGGAAACCTCCGTCTGAATTAAAATTGCCTCTTTTGAGGCCTTTTACTATCTAGACCTGTAGGGTTAGTCCTCACACAAAATGTGAGGTCTAGGGGTACGTTTAGGGTTGAAATGGATGAGGATGAGGTGTGTCGGAGAGCCTCCGATGAGCGTCCTTGTGGAACACTCTATTCTCTTGATTTGAATCAGATTAAGGGGGATGTGGATGCTTGGGGCGTAGAGAAGATAAAGGTGTTTGTCGGGTCAGAGAACATGTACATCATGGTGAAATGGCAGCCGGAGTTCGAGCTCTAGCAAAGTTTGATTTGGGAAAATACAAAATGAAATGCAAAACTAAAGGAAATAAACTGCTACACTAGACTATTGTTACTCTTAGAACTGAAAAGAAGCGAAAATTAAGTGCTTAACTTCAAGAATGAAGGAGTCGGTCGGAACTCTACCTGCTGGTGCTAGTGATGCTCGGATCACCTCCTCCACGCCAACAACTACGATGAGCTTCTTGCTGTCACTAGAAAATTAGAGCATAAGAGTAATTAAGGAATTCAAGGTTGAAAGGGGATTAAAATTCAAACAAAGGCTGGAGGGAAGTTTATGTACACGTGGACCATTCATTAGGGGTTTTATTCGAGGCATTGATCCATTGATTGAGGCATCGATGACGTGTGAAAGAGCGGTGCTTGAGTGATAAAAGTAAAGAAGAGTTCAAGATGATTTTGTGAAAGAATCGGAGTAGAAAATCGAGGAACGAGGTAGTCGACGAGGTCTGACAGACCTAGGGGTGCAACGAGTGAGTTGACAGGCGTGTCAACCAAGGTTGTGTCTTTATTGGTCCAAATCACCCACTAAATGCCAAAATAGAAAATAAAGGGGAAATAAAAAAAGAAATAACAAATGATTTTATTATTTTTTTTATAAAACATAAGAAATATTTATTTCATTTATGAAGTATTTTAATATGATTTTTATTTACTTTTATAAGTCAATTTATTGTTTGTTACTTTTTCATGCACATTTATAGGCATATTTACCTATATTCTAGGTATTTTATTTTTATTTTGTGTTCTCAATTTGATTATTTTTATACATAATTTTTATGTTTATAACTTATAAAATAGAAATAGATATATTTTTTGTATTTTTATGAGGTTGTATATACAATTATATAAATATGTCTATTTATTATATAGGTATATATATATGTATAATCCATCTATGTATTTTAGCATACTTGTTTATTTTATTGTATTTGTAATGGTTTTGTTTTGGTTTAATTTTGCAGATGTATTATAAACAATATCTATAAAATTATAATAATATAAAAAATGAAAATGTAAAGAATTAATTAATTATTTATTTTATTCAAGTAGATTGCACAATGAGGTTTCAAAACCAAACTTTTATATCTTAACTCCAAATTGAATGGAACCACCTCCAATAAATATAATTTAATTTTTGGAACATTGTGAGATTGATGAATTTTGAGTTCATATGGAGAAGATACATGTCTGGGAAGTTTTTATTTTGGCTTTTTATTTTGAGTGTCTAAGGCACACTATGCATTATTTTTTGATGAAATAAAATTTATTTTTCTTTGTATTTTTATCTACAAATTTCATTTTCAAAGTTTATTGATTTGAGGAATAAATAATAAAGAATAAAATGGATCCTAAAATGAATTTATTAGGGAATAAATATTAGGGTTTTATTGTATTTATTGGTCCTTATCTATCCCTACTTTATTCCTTGTCAAGCTTGTCATCACGATGCCTAGGTCTCAGGGTTTAGGGTAATTCAATACCTATGGTATTTCATTCCTTTTCTTTTCATTATTCTTTTATTTTAGATTAAATAAATATATTATATAGTATTTATAGTATAAATAATAATTTTTATTTAATACCAATTAAGGCTATATACATGCATTTATCTAGAGTTTAAAGGATAAAAAATGAAAGAATAAAGGTGAAATGGAGATTCATTACTCCCCTATACTTGCCTTTGCTAGTCCCTAGTAAACTCTTATGCCTATAAATAAGAGCATAAAATAAAATAAAGAAAAGAAAAAAAAGAACTTGGAATGATTTTTGCCTCTTAAACTTGTCTTATTAAAATCAAAGTTTGGAGCTCAACTAAGACCTTTGGATTATTAGTTTGTTTGGAACCACACTAAGGATAGGAAATACGACACAACTACCCATGTTCCATAATCCTACCGTTCAGTTCTCTTCACAGTTAAGTTGGATACATCCTCTCAATCACGTACTCTTCCTACATAGAAATAACAAATCCATGTGTGTGAATTTTTCAGCTCTTTCTAGACAAACCACTGAGCAAAAAAAGTGTATGCTCTCCTTGTAGCTCATCCTCGTAGAGACAGATATTCCCTTCTAAGGTAAGGCACCTCTAGTCTTTACAATCGAGTGGTGGAGGAAGCTAGAATAATGGGAAAAAACTGGGAACGTATGAGCGTAGTCTTCATTCCCTTGTGAAGCAAGATTGGTGTAACTGAGTCTTCACCAAGAAGCAGGCTTTTTTATAAAGCTATTATTTTTGATGGAAATTTTGGTGTAGGATTCTTCTTTATATCTTTCTTTGACTTTGCATTGATCTACATTATTGCTTGTGCCCCGATGCATATAACATCTTTAGGTCCTCCAATTTTTTAGGGTCTTAGAAAAAGTTACGCCCGTAAACCTTTTCTCATCTGAAGCATTGCCTCACTCCAGTCTCCAGTCTTTAGATACCATATCTACCAAAAGAAGTGTGTTAGAGTACCGATTTTGACAATCCCGAGAATGGTTCCTAAGCCACCCTTGACGAAGTGGCTTAGAATTATCCTGACTTAGACTCCAAGATTTTCAACAATGCATCTGAATTGAGCTAAGCATTAAGTGCAAGGTCTCTAGTCAAGCCACTATCTCAAGAGTCTTACGGATGATATGAAGGGTTATAATTAGACAAAATGAAACAACTCATGAACATAGTCTCATGGAAATAAATAATTAAGTCAAGGAGACCTGAAATATCCCATTTCCAGTCCTTAATGGGTTCCTCGGAAATTAAGTGTATTAAGGTCTATACCAATTTCCAATCATCAGAATTTAATTCGGACTAAATTAATTGACTTTATCATTTTGAAAAATACAAATGCTTTGTATAATGCAAAAGGAAATCTTTTGTGAAACCATTTTCTATTTTTGAACTTTTTATGGATTTTTGGAAAAGATTTTGCAGATGTTTTTGGAAAAGATTTTGCAGATGTTTTTGGATTTTTAATTTTTGCATACTTGGGGATTTTTGTAAATTGGTCAATGAAAAAAATATGTACATCTATTTACAGGAGAGCACATCTATATTTACACAAGTGAAGGTGTATTTTACATATGGAATTTACATGTTGGGTGTTAGTGACTTATAGACAAGATTATACAATTTCATAAGGAATTTCATTTTAGTTGTTACATACATACAATTCCCAAAACATTTGAAATCATTTTTGCAAACATTTTGAAATCTTATTTTTGCAAATAATTTGATAAACATTTTTACAAACTTTGATAATCATTTTGCAAATAATTTCCAAATAGTATGTATATATTTTTCAAAGTATTTTTGTAACCATTTTTAAATCATTTGTAAACCGATTTTCAAAAATTTTATTTAAACAAATAAAAGAATTTTTTAAACAAAAGACTTTAACAGAAACATTTTGCAAGAGTTTTCCAAATATTTTCAAAAGATTTTCAAGATATTTTTCAACCATTTTTCAAAAAATTTTGCAAAACATTTTAGGCCGAATTTAATACTTGTATTTATAAAGAATTTTGTGTCTTTTATTAATAAGCCATATTATTTAAAATATGAAAGTACGAGTTTTAGCTAACCTATATACAACGTATATATGACCCCCATATACTTGGCTTGAGTTATGTCCTCATAGACCAGAGAGAAAAAGAAGAAGACATAACTTGTACTAAGTATAGAAATCCTATATTACAATGACTAAATAATCAAAGAATGAGAAGTTCACCATCCCCTGATACTTAGGATGAAATAATCCTAAGTATAATAGACTATATACAAAACAGTGAGGGTCAAGGGTGGGAATGTATGAAATCAACAGGTTGACTAGTCTCCCCATACACTTAGGGTAAAATATTCCTAAGAATAGACAGAATGTCAAGAGTTAGGGAGACAGATGAGGGATCAACGAATGGACAACTGGAGGTGCTCACCCACCTATACTTAGGACAAGGTATATCCTAAGTATAATAGCGATGAAAGTGACGAACATATTTTCGGAAGAATTTGAAAAAGAAATGGAAAAGGAGAAAAGAAGAAAAGAAAAGAAGAGAAGAAGAAAATAAAATCATGTTTTTGTGATTTTTAGCTCAAGTGTCTGATCCTTCTGTATCTGTGATCTCATCTTGAAATATGACTTCAATGGAATCGACCATGGATAGGAATGTATCGTGCTCTACACATGGCTTCAGCAACTGCCCGTTGATTATAAAAAGGTTGTGCATCAGGTGAAAATTCCGATATCAGTAAACTCCCTTTGTCACACACAGTTTTCACAATAAATTGCCCAGTCTATTTTCTCTTCAGTTTGCCCATAAAGATTTTCAACTTCCCATCGATCAACCACACCTTTTGTCCCAGCTTGAACATCTTCCATTGGATGTGTTTATCATGTCATTTCTTGACTTTCTCCTTATACATTAGTTGTTGTCAAATGCGTATTCTCTAAAGTCTAATAAATGGTTCAGATCAACTTTTTGGTTCTTGCTTGCTTTCTCAGAGTCCAAGTTGCACATATTTAGTGCCCAAAATAATTTATTAATTAACTCCATGGGTAGGTGACATGACTTGCAATAAACAAGGAGATAGGGAGACATGCAAAGAGGAGATTTGTATGATGTTCTGTGGGCCTAAAGAACTAATCAAGCAATTGTGATCAATTCTCTCTGTCTAGTTGAACAAGCTTCTACAGGGTAGTCTCTATCTCCCTATTTGAGCATTATGCCAAATCGTTGGATTGAGGATGGTACGACGTAGCAACTTGATGTTCAATGACATATTATTTGGTCAATTTCGTTAACTCTTTATAAATGAAGTGGTGTCCCCCATCAGATATGAGAATCTTGGGAATCCTGAACCATGAGAAGATGTTATCTTTCAAGAATTGACAAACGATGTGACTGTATGCAGTTTGAGTGGAGATTGCCTCTACTCATCTTCTTACATAGTCAAAGGTTAATAAGAGGTATTCAAAACCCTGACTGTTAGAGAATGGGCCCATAAAATCAATGTCCTATGCATCAAAGACGTCGGAAATATTAATGTTCTTCAGAGGTATTGTGTCTCGCATACTGATATTTTCGACCATTCGTTGGCAGTCACTATATTTCTTTACATAGTCCACCGCATACTTGAATAAAATTGGACACTAAAGGCCACATCAGAGTACTTTTATTGTTGTCCTCTTTCTAAAATGGTGTCCATCGACTTCATGCTTGTGACAGTGGTCTAGGAAACCTTTGATATCTTCTTGAGTTATACATCTCCATATGCAATATGCCCCCACTCTGAATAGATGTGGATCTTCCCACTCATAAAAGTGAATGTCTACCAAGAATTTGTCAACTTTGATTTTTGGCCAGTCTGGCACAGTTTTCTTGGAGACAGGATAGTTGACATTGTCCGCATACCAAGGGAGTGAGGCGATAGACAAGATTGCCTCATCTGGAACATTATTTGTAATGGGAATGGAATTTTTCTCAAGAGTTTCAACTTCAACTATTCTGGAAATATGACCTACCACCACATTTTGACGCTAGGATTATCAAGAATTTCCAAGTTAAATTCTTGGAGCAAGAGAATCCATCAAATTAGACAAAGCTCTGCATCCTTCTTTCACTGTAGGTACTTGATGGTAGAGTGGTCTATATAGATAATCACCTTGGATTTGAGGAGGTGTGATATAAACTTCTCCAAAGAAACACTACATCAAGCAACTCTATCACTATCACTGTATAATTCTTCTAGGTCTCATCAAGTGTTCTGCAAGTGTAATGATTTGCAAATATAAACGCTTCTCTTCATTGTCCTAACACAACACTAACTGCAAAATCTGAGGCATCTCTCATTATCTCAAAGGATAGAGACAAATCAGTCAGCTATATGATAGGAGCATGTGTGATCAAATCCTTCAACAGATTACAGGATTGGAGGATCTGATCATTGACCATAAAATCAACATCCTTTCCAAGTAGTTCAGTTAACAACCAAGCAATCTTGTTGAAGTCTTCAATGAATCGACGGTAAAATCCAACATTCCCTAAGAATGATCAAAGTTTCTTAAAATTTATCGATGGCTCGAGTTTTGAAATTACGTCCACCTTAGCTGAGTCAACCTCCATGCCATGCTCGGAGATGATGTGACCCAATATCATCCCTACATTCACCATGAAGTGGCTCTTCTTTAATGAAAACACAAGGTTCACCTTGCAACATATTTCCAGCAATCTGTTTAAATATCCCAAACACTAGTCAAAGCTATCACCATAGACCGAGAAGTCATCCACAAAAATTTGAGAAAACTACTGACCATATTAGCAAATACTACCAACATACATCTTTGTAATGTAGCAGGTGCATTGCACAATAAAAAAGGCATACCTCTGAAGGTGCATGTCCTGAATGGGCAGGTGAAGGTAGTCTTCTTCTTATCTTCAGGGACTCACCCATTATCTATTGGAGATGGGATAGATAAATCCTGCATCACACCATTTTGTGATTCTTTCATGAAAAGCTCTCGCGAATTGGGTTCAATATGTGATGAAATTCCCAAGAGGGATTCCTATCTTCTTCTAAGTAGATGTAATGCAAATAGAGCGAAGGGTTTATCCCATATATATCCATAATATTCTATCCTATGGCCTTGTAGTTTCTTTCAAGAACCTCAAGCAAACAAGATTCTAGTTCTTCGGTCAGATGAGAATTGATAACGACCAGATGCATGTCTATTTCACCTACAAAGAAGGCGTAACATGTTGGAGGGAAGAGGCTTGAGCTCTGGGGGAGAAGGAGTCAGCTTGGTGGTGACCTCCGAAACTATGACAAGTGTTGGCTCTTTTATTTGTCCATTGTCCACCACTTGGCATTCAGATTCAGAATTCAGAATATTACACATCGTCAATGAATTAATCCTGCTCAAACAAGGATAGTTGTTTAAACATCTTAGTGTAACCATTAGCAAACATCTCATCATCAAAGACCTCGGTAGATTTGTCTGCGCTATCCAAGTTTTCCTTAGGAAGTGGAATTCACATGTTTAAATGTTGTCCAGGAACAAATCTACATCTATAATCTCAACAAGGAAAATGCAATCATCATGGCCATTTTGTTCAAACACTCTCAATACAAATGCCACTTTTGCATGTTTTAATTCTAGGACCAACTCTATAAGAACTTTGTCGCTGCTAGAGCAGAATATAATCTCTCTAATGTTGTAATCTACCACTTCCTCAGTTGTCCGAAGAACGACCGACCCAAGATGATTGAAGTGTGGAGTTGAGGTGGGCAGAGATGTCCCTTATCTAGGACAATGAAATCCACATGGAATTGCATTTCTTGAACTTTGACGATGGCATCCTCTAACATTCCCTTGGGACGCTTTGTGGATCTATCTGCAAACTGCAAAATCATCTTTGTGGGATTGAGCGATGCAACTCTAAATTCCTTGAGCAAGGAAGAAGACGACAAATGGATTGGTGACCCACTATCGAGCAGTATGCACTCGATCTCTTGGTTGTAGACTTGACATCTAACGAGTGGGGTTACCCTGTCTTTCTTTTTGTTTAGGAGATTGCTGATGATGTTAACAGTGGCCATGGTCAGAATGTGTGTCTTTGGTTTTCTATGTCTCTTTTTTCTGTTCGGATGCTTTATTGTACAAGCCTCTTTATGTACACTTTTCATAAGTGGCATATATACCATGACCTTCAGTAATAACATTTCAAGCATTATATTTTGTAATATTTTAATAGTCTCAGTGTCAAATAAAGCATTTTCGTTTTTTTATTGTTTTTGCTTTAATAGCTTAAGGAAAAGGAATATTTACATTAGAAGAAACTATATGTTTTAAAATTTTGTCCATATCACGATTAACATGTAGATGGCAAAAATGTGCAAAATCATCTACATTCTGTGGACCAAAAGATTGTACATGCTCGGCTCCTTTGGTTGGTGTCGGTTTTGCTGTTGAGGTTGGCTTCTCCATTACGGTCAAGACTTCAACTTGGTTGTTGTTGTCTTTTTGTCTTTTTGATTTTTTTTAATTTTTTGTATGTTTTATGTAGGGAAGGCTGCATCATCTAAAAAATTTTTGGCCCCATCGATTGGAATGACTGAAGACTCACCTGCAAAAGCTTTGATCTTTCTTTTCATTGTCGTAGATGGCTGGAGTGTACGACCTCTCCTGAGATTTACAACATTAGATAAAACAACACATTTCTACTTAATCGGTTTGAAAACTACAGACTAACTGCCCTTACGATGAAAATTATTCTGGTTAGACTCGACATAGGATGGAAGGGTATTTTGGCTTATCTCAGACATATTCTTGATGAGCTAGGCTTGAAACTCAAGTACATGGTTAACCAGGGTTTCCTCAGAATATCATCCTGGTGAGGCCTCTAACTCTGATGGTAAGTGGGAGGCTATAACTAGTAACCCTGAGAATACTATGTAGGTAGAGGAAGATAAGTATACTGATGGTATTTTGGAGAGGAGTACTGGTGATTGTACTGAGCAGTCAGTTGATGGTAATGACGTTGACAATATCTGGACTATTGCTGATAGTTTTGCATCCATGTGTATCCATGTTGTAGAGGATGTTGTTGCTGGGTTGGGTTTGGCTAGTAGTTCCACCCTCCTTGTTACTTGTAATATGGCCGATTTGCATGGTTCTGATCCTATGGTTATCCTTGAGAATGGGTCAGTTGCTGGCCATTGCTCCAAATGCCATTAACCTCCTGAATGAGTGGTGGAGGTGGGGAACATGGCTCGAGGTATGTGGATGGAACTAAGGTGGTTAGTAGACAACCATCTATGTCTGCAGTTATGGCTGTTGCGGTTAGGGGGGCTATACATAATAAACATGCTAGACAGAAGGCTGGATGGGACTCGGTTGAGGTGGTTGTTGAATTGGTTGTCACTACATTGTAGGCACTGATAATGTTCACTAGCAACTCCAACTGCTTGGTAATGATGTCAAGCTTGTCCATGTCCTTCATTCTTTGCTTGATCCCTGCGAGCTTCTCTAGATCATGCGCCCTCTTCTCAATAATGCCCACTTTGGATAGGTGACTCCCAATGATGCAGAGGTTGAAGTTATGATACTTGTCCACTTTATGAGTATCTACGAAGTTAACATTCATGCAGATGATATGTGATGATGTCTAAATCTGAAAGGAACGAGAGGAGGAAAGTACGACCTCTCTTTTAGTCATGTCCTTGAATATCTGCCATAGTGCATCATCGTCCTTGTTGAAGTGGCATCTTATGTAAGTAGTGTCAACCAAACATTGACTATTTCTATGAGTTTCTTGAAAAAATGTTGGACCGAACTGGTCTTCGGGATGCCGTGATGGGGACACTTCTCAATTAAAATCACTAAACCTCTCCCAGGTTTCATAAAAGGACTTTTGGGGCCCCTAGGAGATGCTGGCTATCTTAGACCACATAAGATTGAGACGGCCAAGAGGATAGTACTTGTGTAGGAATGTTGATTTCAGATACTCCCAAGTCGTCACCACCTTCCCCAAGTTGTTGATCTAGTGAAGAGATTTTCCCTGAAGGATGAAGGGGAAGGCAACCATCTTGACTATGCCCAATGGGAAGTTGGGGTAGTGTGTGGTGATACAAATTCATCCAAACTATTATAGAAGGATATATGGCTCCTGATTGGTATTCTTGTGAAAGCTAGGGAGGAACAAAAGGAGTTGCGGCTTCAACTCGAAATGTCCATGGATTGGCAGAATCTGGATCCACTCAGTTATACAGTCAGCCCCTAAGTTGTAGGTATACTTTAGGGTTGGCTTGGGTTGGCCTCACCTTCCTTTTCCATCGCCTCCACAAGGTCCATCTACAGAGTGATTGTCTTCATCATCACCATGGAGTTCATCAAAACCTCCTCCTAGGTTTCCTCCTCTCTCTTATGACCTCCTCCTCAGGTCATTCAACATTTCCAAGAAAGATACCTAGGTAAGTGCTTCGTCAGTTAACTATTGTTGGATGGTCTTAATGGAAGACAATAAATGGTTTCTCACCTCATTATGATTCATGCCTTGTTATGTGTTCTTCTCTATGCTCAGTAATTGTGGTCCCTTTCCTCTACCTGTAGGGGCCATTTCTAATTTAGACTATGGAAGCTCGAGCTCCAGATCGGGGTCATGATCTGCAATTGGGAAAATACCCTGATTAGTATGCATGCAGGCATCAGATGTCGAGAATAATTCAGAATTGAGATTAATTTTGAATTTTATTGGGATGGAGAAGTTTAAGGAGTGAAACTAATCTCCATCCTAAAAGGGCAGAACTCGAGAGAAGAGATTATTCTCGGCTTGTGCGAGGAAGAAGAAGCGGGGAGTACTGAGGATGGTTCTTTGAGTCTGAACCATGTACCTAGCAATCACCCTGAATTGTTAGAGATGTCTCATTTAATGACTCGATGTGGGTGGCAGAGGAGTCCTGACCAAACCGTACTACAATTGACATCTTGAAGGAGAAAGGAGATATATAAAGGATGAAGAAAATAGTGATTGACAATAAATAAAAGGAGTGTAATACAATAGAAGGCTCATAATGATAAAGGGTGAAAGAGGAGTATAAACATAAGAAGTGACAAAATGGAGACAATGCGAGTGACTTGATCTTTGAACCTACACTAAATCAAAATGAACAACAAACAAAATAGATTCATCAAGTCAACTCTGTGAAGCCATGAAGGTTTGGTTATTTTTTATCTATTGTATTTTATAGTTGTGATTCAGGAAAAAATTATAACACGTCCTTAAGCGGTCAGCCCTAGAGGAGAGAGTGTGCTATACGGAAAGTATCCACGCACTTCTACCTCCTTTGTATAGTGTGATCTAAAATTTTAACGTCCTCAATATTGGTCCTAGGGGGCTACTCAACCAAGCAAATAGAGAGAGGAAGCTGATAGGTGAAACCACTACTTCCCTCGAAAGTGAGGTACTTTGATGCAAGATGATGAGACAGACATCCCCGTAAGGGCGTAGCCAATTCTCAATACTTTAGATCAAGACGGATGCTCTACATAAAGTGAGAGCACCATCGTTGACAAAACTCTACTTTCCTATGTACGACAGAAGTTCCAATGCTTCACTGGTCTGAGGTGATAATTAAGGAAGCCATAGATTGGGTTTTTGGCTCTAATCCTCAAGGGTTCTTCCCTAATTTGTCTGGAATATGCCTAAATACATTGAGGTTTTTCTGAACCCCAAACAACGATGTCTGTTACAAGTTTTAATTTGGGTAAAAGTGCAATTAACAGTCCCCTTGTTTTAACTTTTTATTTTCAACTTTTTAAGTCTATATTAATATCAAGTGGCCTAACGATTTTTTTGTTTTTATTGAAACCAAGATGCTTAAAATAAGAGGGAGAAAGTGACAAAGTGATACAAGGCAACACTGGGATAGAAATCGAACCATATTGCCTTAATGATGAATGCTTAGATAGAATTACTTCGCTTCCTAGCTCTCTTGCAAAATGCAAGGAAAAAATTTTAAACCTAATCTATATGAGATGCAAGAGATGAATTCATCCTAAGAAGGAACTTCTATTTCCGTGAAGAAGGGATTCAGTTTGACTAGATCCAAACGTAGACTTATAGGAGCATGCAACATATTAAGTGTGTAGATCTCATCTTACTCGACCAAGCAATCCTAAAAATGCAAGAGTCTCATTCACATAAAACAAATAAAAATATGGCAAAAAAGTACAAATAATGGAAAATGAAGAATATAAAGGCAAAGAAATCTGCGAGAAAATTCGGCAAGCCCTAAGCGAACAATAACATGGTAAAATAGGCATGAATGTTCAGCATGTATTATTACAAATTAATAATGAAAATAAAAGGTAGTCTCTTCTCACAAAAAAAGAAAATTATTTATGCTATTTTCTTCTTTTTCTCTCTCTGGTGCTCTCTCCAAGTGACCAACAAGAAGAATGGTCACTTTCATGTAGCTCGAGTGCTTTTGCCACCTAAGAAGTTGCCTTCACCTCAAGGTCCCTTGAAAAAAAAATAGAGAAATGATTAGCATAGATAAATAATTAGCTCAAATAAAAGGAAAATAAAACAAGAAAAATAATGAAGGAAAAAATTAACACAAAAATCTATCCTAAGCATTTCTCCATGGCAACGACGCCATTTGATGAAAGAGATTTTGATAGGAGATTCTAATGCATGGACTTGAAGGGTCTGTGGTGCCTGACAAGTCGGGTCCAACAATCGTTGTATCGACCACTCTCATAGTACTCAGATCGTATCTTAGTCTCTCATCAACAATTAAACCACACTAGCACTCAATCAATGAATAATAATGAGATAAAATTTATTATACCATATATACTGATATGTATATTATGCAAGTGTAGAGGTCGAACCACAAAGGATCAATGGGAATAGACAACAAAATTTGACAAAAAAAGACAACAAATATGTTTATGTTTTTGTAGGGATTTTTTGGGTTTCTAATTATTTAATATTTAAGAAATTATAATTTATATATTTTTTGTTTTTAATATAATTTTTTATTTTTTTTATTTTTCTTGATTTTTAATTTTGTTTTTGTGGAATCTGTAATATGTATATATGATATATAGATAATATGTAATATATAATAGATTTAAATAATATAAATATATATAAAAAATATAAAAAAATTAGAAAAATTTTCTAAGTACAGTCCTTTTTTATTTTTTAAGTGTTTTTAAATTATATAGGGTATTTTTTATAATAATAATAAAAGTTAATATAACCAAATATATTATATATACTAGTATATATAACCATAAATATCTAAAATAAGGACAAAATATTTTCTCTTTTAACATTTTTTGAGAATTTTATTTTAATTTTTTCTAGTTTTTTTGTATTTTTAATTTAATAAAAAAGAAAAAATAGTAAACAATAAAATTGTGCATGATTGGGTTGAACTTTAAAAATATCTAAATAACTCAAAATTTCCAAAACTATTTATAATATATAATATATAATAAATAATCTACATAAACAAAAAACGATATTTTGGACATTTCAAGAAATTTTCATAATTTTAGAAGTTTTTTAGTTTTTTATTTTTAGTGTTTTTCTTTTGAGATTTTTAGTGATTTTTGGTTTATAGTTGTAAAATACAATAATAAAGCTATTGTAATTTTTTTTGAAATTTTCAAAAGAAAACTCTAATTATGGTTTTTATAATGCAAAAATGGATTGAATACAATATTTTTGAATTTTTGAATATAGGAAATTAATTTTAATTTCCTTGCAATAAATATATGTGATTTAATAAGATCTTATGCATTTATAATAATTTTCCTACAAAATTTTGATGTAAAATGATATTTTTAATGAATGAAATACATTAAATAAATATACAAATACTAGTAGGGACTTAAATGCATTTAATATCAATTAGACATTCATTCAATAACATAAAAACAAACTACAGGGCCTTTACACAAAAAGCCCATGAATAGTTAATTTAATCCACCTAGAAGTGGTATATTTGCAATAACCAATAACATACAAGGGTACTTGCAATTTTTCTCAGAAGTTTTACACTTAAATAAAAAGTTTCTAGTCTGAATAATATCAAAACATGCACATGCCCCTTGCAAAAAGCATGCCCCCTCATGTACATGCCAACACGAAGTGACATGGTGAGTGACCAAAATGCAAATGACAATTGATTAGGGTCCTGATAACGCGGATCTAGCAAGGGTCTAAATATGTCTCACACAAGGCGGAGACAGAGTCGATGTGGCGGCTGCTCACGAAAACCGGGTCAATCAACAATTAACCCACAACAGATAAATCAAGCAATGAAAGTAAATGCACGGAGTTAAAATTTATTATAAATCTACAACCAATATGTGTATAGGTGAAAGTACGTGTAGAGTGTTGAACACAGGGAACAAGCAAGATAGATCATGCAATCAAGCTCAAGAATAAGAGTGATCAAATGTCTACAAGTATGCTATTTGTAGGTTTTTAATTTTATATTTTTTATTTAATATTTGATTTTATATTTTTATATTTTGATTTTTAATTTACTTATTTTGTATTTTCTTTTGTTATTTTGTATTTGTTATATTATCTTTTTCTTTTAATAAAGAAATACAACTATATAGGATATAAATATACATAAGAGAGAAGAGAGAGATGAAAGTAGGTAAAAATATTCAAAATACAAGAAATAAAGTATTTTTGGATTTTTTTTATAATTTTCTATTATTTTTGTGATTTTACAATATTTTTACAAATTTGTTTGGTATTTTTAAAGTCAAAAATATTGAAAACAGTGAACAAAAATAATGGCCAAATTTAAAACAGATATGTAAAATATCAACAGTGTCCAAAATTATCTAAATTAATTTTAAACTAAATATAATGCAATAAAGATAAATCAAAGCCAGAAAACACAATTTTTAGATTTTTTATCGATTTTATAACTTTTTATGAAGATTTTAGGAGTTTTGTAATTTTTAGGAGTTTTCTTTTGAGTTTTTTAGTGGTTTTTGGTATGGAGTTAAAAAACACAAAAACACACAAAATATATATTTTTTGGAAAATTTTCAAAAATGGTTTATAATTTTTATGTATTTTCAAATGGAAACAGTGAAGAAAATGCATGTTTTCAAATTTTTATAAACAATAAAATGTAACAAAAAAAGCAAAATAAAAATATAGCGGGGAAGCACAATGCAACAGGAATATATGCCAAGTTTTTGGTGATTTTTCGAATTTTATAGATGCATGAAATAAATAGAGACAACAAAGAGAAACTACACTACTAGCAAGGGTATATATGTAAATAACCAAAACATCCAGGGCCAAAGTTTATTTTTTCCAGAAAATTATAATTATTTAACAAAGTTCTAGGACCAATCACAAATAGCCAAAAACCCATGGGATACAGTGCGAAATTCCCACCGACGCACGTGGTAGTCACGCGCTTGGTAGGGACTTAAAAGCAAATAACGAAAACCTGAGGTCTACTTTGCAATTTTACCAAAAATAATACATGTTATGAAATGTTTCCTAGACTACAATGAAATAAAAAAACTTGCAGGGGGTCCCTTGCAAAATATTCACCCCCTCACGCGCACAGGCACGTGAGGTGACCTGTATAGGGACCTAGATGCAAATATGAAAAGATGCGGGGGTGTATATGCAAATATTACACAAAATATTTAACTACAAATGAAATTTTCTGACTATTAAATAAATACACAACATGGCGAGGGTGAAAGCGCAAAATACCCAACGCCTCCAGATCCGACGAATGACGTCCCTATACTTGCCACGTGTCGCGATCTGAACGGTCGATGATGGTTCGGCTTTGATGGCTGCGATTAGATATCCCAGGGTTGATCAAATGGTGGAGGCGCGTGAAGATCTAACAACAGCTGTACGATCTGGGCTCCGATCTTGATTCAACAATGGGGAACCTCGGACGAAGAACATGGTAGAAGACCGGTGAATGCGACCTTCCCTGCTCCAGATCTCGGTCCTCCGATGTCCTCTCGAGCTCAAAATGGACAGGATGACTCCTGGGACGGTCCTTTACATGCTGGGAACTCCAAAAGGCTCTGGCGTCGACTGGAGCTCTTGCGAGGAGGCGGCGGAGCTTGGAGGCTCCGGATACTCCGACGAGAGAGCAAAACGAGCCCCCATGCTCTCTCGTTGCTTCTAGACCTGCAAAAATGGTGAGAGGGTCGAGGGAAAAATGCCTCGACCCTGTGGTGGCGAAATGAAGGCATGGAACGACGAAAAGGGAACTCGGCCGGAGCTCGCTCTGGCGAGGGGGTCTATGGGCGATTGAGCGGATGAAATATGAGACTAACGATGGGATATTAATCCTACAAATACGGAGAATGAGAAAATGCAAGAAAATAGAGATAAAACAAGTCCTCGAAGGTGGGATCACCTGAGGAAGAAGACCTCGACGGTGGGACTTCGTCGGAGGTGGTGGAGCCGCCTCAGGCCTTCCTCGATCCTCTTGAAGGGTGGTAAGGGGAGATGTCACCTCCCTCTTGCTCTGGGGCGCAACAGGTGGAGAAGAAAGCAGCCAAAAGGGGTTCAACCTTGAATGGAATTCGGAGGTGATATTTGAGGGGTTGACGAACGAGCGAGAAGAACAACGCATAGCGGATGCGTCGTCGATCCTAAGATCGAGGTGACGTCTGGGCGTGTATGCCCAATAAACGAGGATCAAAAGTCAAGAAGACTCTAAGCCGAGAAGATGCAAGATTGATCCTTGAAAAAATCGTGAAGTGGGCTCGAAAACCACAGTCTGACAGAGCCAGACCTCGGTTAGAGAGTTGACCAAGGTCAACTAACGGAGGCTTCTAGTTGGTCTACATGGACCAACCAGAAAATTCCTTGGCAAAAATATTTAAAAATTCATTTTAAAATAACAAATTATTTTATTATTTTTAGGTTATAAAATAAAAAATGTTTGTTATTTTCTGAAGTATTTTATTATGACTTTTATTTAGTTTTTCGATATTAAAAATTACAACTTTCCTCTTATAGCTTATTTACAGGTATATTCATCTATATATTTTACTATTTTTTATTTTGTATTATTTGATTTTATTATTTTTGTTCAACATTTTATAAATTTATAACTTATTTTTATGGATATATATTTTTATTTTAATTTCCTGGTGTATTTTACACAAGTAAATAAGTAGAAATAATATTTGTATATGTATAAGTATAGGTAATTCATCTAGGTATCATATACAAGTATTTTATTTATGTATTATCTTGTATTTTTATTCCTATTTTAATATAAATATATATTATAAATAATATTTACAAAATTATAAAATATAAAAGTATAAAAATAAGGAATAATAAATAAAATGAATATTTTAATCGGTATAAGTATGCAAGAAGGGTCCAAAACTCAACTTTCAAACCGTAACTCCAAAAAATATGAAACGACCTTCATTAAATAGATTACGAAAAATTATAAACAATTAATGTGATTTTGATATATTTCGAGTTTTTATTTGAGAGATTCAGGTCTGGAAGTTGGGATTTTGGAATCTTATTCAGATCATAACTTTTCATATGTACATTGTTTTGGTGTGAAATCAATTATATATTTTTTTACATTTAATTATCTACAACTTTCATGTACAAAGTTTCTTTATTTGAAGTATAAAAAGTAGAATAAAAAATAGGTCCCAAAATGAATAAAGAATGAATTAAATAAAATGGTATTTTTATTGTATTTTGGCCCTTATCTCCCCCTACTTTATTCCTTGTCGATCTAGTCATCGAGATGCCTAGGTCTCGGGATTTCGGGTCATAATATATTTACAATATTTTATTCTTTTTCTTTTCTTTTTTTATTCTATAATTTGGCTTTAAAAACAGCAATTTGTACACTATTTACATACACATGCATGAATGCTAAAATACATGAATTAAGGGTACTTACATGTATTTACTAGGGATTTTGAGGCCAAAATGATAGAATAAAGATGATGAAATGGAGGTTCATCATCCCCCTATTCTTGCCTTTGCTAGTCCCTAGCAAACACTTATGCGATAAGTGCAGAAAAAAACAAAGAAAAGAAAAAGAAGAAAGATGGATTGAATTTAATTATCAAACTTGTCTTCACAAAATCAAAGTTTGGAGCTTAAGTCAGACCTTTGGAATTTTAGTGCGGACGGAACCTTAATGAGAACCGGATTTGAAATCCAACTGCCTTTGAGAATCCCAAAACTCTGCTCAAGTCTTCTCAATAGCCAGGTTAGAATACTTCAACTCATACGAAAACCCTTACGATTATGAACCCGACTCGTACAGTGTAAGTGATAGTGGCTCTCCCCAAATAGAATGATAAAGAGATTGGCTTCTCCAATATGACAACCCAAGGATTCCCCAATCCAACAACTCATTCCTCGAGGAGTAGGGTATTCCCTTCTAAGTTCATGTGGCAACCAGCTCAGGAGGAGGGGGTGAAGAAAAGAATGGATGGTAGCCAGCGTAGCTACCTATCCTAGGATGCAAGACCAATGTAGTCAAGTCATCCAGCTGCAGGCTCACATGATTTGACTTTGAAGCTCAAGCTTACTTATTGACTATACACATATGTACATTCCAGCAGGCATTTTTATTTTTGTACAGGCTTGTCCACTTTTTTGGAGTTTCTGATGATCTTTTTTGAATACTATTGCAACAGCATTTACATAGGAAGATTTCCCTCTTGAGCCAGTAGACTATCCCTCTTTTGAAGCTTTATCGCAACCCACAATCTCCTGTCCTCAAAACTCATCATCACCGGATGGGTTGGGTTGAACTTTCCTCCCTAGAGGAGGACAAGTGTTTCCACCTATGTGCGTCTCATACCGGCAAATCCAACCCCCTCACCACTCCAACTGAGTTGAGCCAAGTGAAAGGTGCAGGTGTCCAAGTTAGGTCATTATCAACAAGAGTCGTGCATGTGCTCCGAAATACTCTACTTAGGTAGTCAAGAATCCATTAAACCAAGTCTCGTGATCCTTAGAGAATTAAGTCAACTAGACCTGAAGTACCTCAATTCCAGTTCATATAAGGTTCCTGTTAATTAGGTAGATTTAAGGTCCAACCAAGCTCCAATCTTCGGACTTTACTTAGACTCGTTCAACTATAAAACTCAATCCAAAAAATGCTCATGCTATGCAGAATGCAGACAATCTTTTTATGATACAATTTTCAAAGATTTTGAACTTTTTATGGGTTTTTGAAAAAGATGATGCTTATGCATTTTTCGGAGTTTTCAAAAAGATTTTTCAAATGTTTTTGATATTTTAATTTTGCAAATGTTTTTGGGATTTTTGAAAACAGAAGATTTTGGCTAAAAACTAGGTACAAATATTTACACGGGGATGCATCTTATATTTACAAGAAGTGGATTTTAAGGATTTACAAAGGGTAAGTGGTCACTTTTATAGATATATACTCAAAGAATTTTAGGTGAGATGTATACATTCCTCAAACTTATTTGACAATGGTTTTTCAAACAATTTTGAAAACTATAGTCCAAACTAATTTTTACGAACCATTATTACAACATGTACACACATTTGAAAATCATTTTGCAAAGGTTATCCAAACAATATATATAGATTTTTCAAATATTTTTGCAACCATTTTTCAAACCATTTGCAAATCATTTTTCAAACATTTTATTTCACACAAAGAAAATAAATTTTCAAACAAAATGTTTTTACAAAGGTTGAAAACATGTAACAAAATGTTTTCCACATAGTTTTCAAAAGATTTTCACACTATTTTTCATTTTGCAAAAAATATTTTCACTCGATTATTAGTCAGTAAGTACAAAAAGAATTTGAGGAATAATAATCATCTTTTTATTAAGGTTTTTACTGAATTTTATAAGTGTAATTACCATAGTTATTAGTACGAGTTATGGCTAAAGTATATACGCAGTATATATGACTCCCCTACACTTAGCTTGAGCTATGTCCTCATAGATCGGAGAGAAAAGAGAAGACATAACTTGTACTGAGTATAGACATGTCTAAACAATAAATGAATAAGAGATGAATAAATAAACGAATGAGAAGTTTACCGTCCCCCCTATACTTAGGATCAAATAATCCTAAGTATAGCAGGATGTACACAATGCAGGGAGGGTCAAGGGTGGGAATGAACAGATCGTACTCAGACTATCTTCCCCTATACTTAGGGTAAAACATCCCTAAGTATTGATAAGAAGAGGAGACAGTGGAGAGGATCAAAAAATAGAAGAAACTCGTGGTGCATACCTCCTATACTTAGGACAAAGTACGTCTTAAGTATAGAAGACTGACAAAAAGGGGCGACACCTTTCTTAAAGATAAAGAAGATAGAAAAGGAAAAGAAGAAAAGAAGAAAAGAGAATCAACATATCACAGCTCAGTGTGTGCACCCCCTATACTTAGGACAATGTGCATCCTAAGTATAGCAAAATTATAAGATGACGATGGGGTAGCAGACATAACGAATGGAAGAATGAATGATACGGACATATGGATCTATACAGTGGAAGATGGAAGTGATAACCATGCATGAGATGCAGATGATGTGAGTCAAAGAGTACATCTCATACCAAATGAATAGGGGCAATGTCAACGATCGACGGATCATGATCTAGATATACTTTCAGGCATTGACCTTTGACTCGAAAGGTGGAGGAAGATGACAACTCAGATATATCAATACTGCCATTGTCATGTACCTTTCTAACCACATAAGGACCTTTCCACTTACTCTGTAATTTCCTTGGAAATAATTTCAGCCTAGAGTTAAATAACCATACATGTTGATCGAGCTCAAACTGTTTATGGCTGATATGAGAATCGTGCCATGTCTTCACTTATTCCTTGTACCGTAGGCTACTTGAAAAGGTTATATCTCTCAGTTCCTCCAGGGCTGCCAACTCTTCTTTCCTCTGTTCTCCTATACTCTCGAGATCCAATAATAACTCTGTAACTGTCCATAGTGACTTGTGCTTGTTCTCCACTGGAAAATGGCACGGCTTTCCATAGACGAGACGAAAGGAGTTGTCCCTAATGGTGTCTTGAAGGAAGTCCGATACGCCTACAAGACCGAGTCCAAAAGCTGTGACCAATCCTTTCGGTCTGGACAAACTAAAAAAGTAAAATAGTCTTGATCTCCCTGTTCGATACTTCAGCAAGACCATTGGTCTGAGGGTGATATGGAGTGGAACACGATGGTCAATGCTGAACTCATCCGCAAGGGCCCTTACCTTGTCGTTGATAAAGTGAGTCCCCTTGTCTGAAATCAGAACTCTAGGTACCCTGAACTGTGAAATGATATTTTTCCTGAAAAATCGGCACATGGTCTTAGAATCTGCAGCTCGGGCGAGGATGACCTCAATCCAATGACTCACATAATCTAAACAAGCACAATGTACTCAAATCCCTGACTCTTAGGAAATGGGCCCATGAAATCAATCCCCCATGCATCAAAAACCTCACAAAAGTGAATGGGCTGCATGGGCATCATGTCTCTCTGTCCGCAAGTACCCATCTTCTGACAATCAGTACACCTCTTCACGAATTCATCAGAAATCCTTGAAGAGAGTAGGCCACCAAAGGCCGGATTGGAGCACCTTATGTGTTGTCTGTCTCCCAGAATGATGTCCTCCTGCCTCAAACTTGTGGAAGTAGGTGAGGACACTATACTGCTCTTCTAGAGGAATACACCTCCTCCAGATACTATCCCCTCCTTCATGATAAAGGGCAGGGTCCTCCCAATGGTATGACTTGGTCTTCGCAAGGAAGGTCTCAAGTCGATGCATGGGCCAACCTTGTGGAACCGTCTTGGAAACAAGATGGTTCACAATGTCGGCGTACCATGGAAGCGAGGCGATGTCAAGGATCACCTCATATAGAAATGTCTCCGTGATAGGTGCAATGGGCTCAGATTCCTCAAGGTTCTCTAAGCGGGAGAGGTGATCCGCCACCACATTCTTAACTCCAGGTTTATCCTTAATCTTAATATCAAACTCCTAGAGAAGAAGGATCCATCTGGTAAGTCGAGCTTTGGCATCCTTATTTGCCATGAGGTATAGGATGGTGGTGTGATCTGTATAGATAGTCACTCTTGATCTCAGAATATATGAGCTGTATTTATCTAAAGCAAAGACTATAGCTAGCATCTCTTTCTCAGTCTCAGTGTAATTCCGCTGAGCGGCATCCAAAGTCCGGCTAGCGTAGTGAATTGCATACGGTAATCCATCCCTCCTCTGTCCAAGCACAACCCCTACAGAAAAATTAGAAGCATTCGTCATGATCTCGAATGGGAAAGACCAATCGGGTGGCTGAAGGACATGAGCCTTAACAACTAGATTTTTGAGAGTCTCGAAGGACGCAAGACCCTTATCATCGACAATGAACTGGGTGTCTTTTGTTAGCAAATCAGTGAGTGGTCGGGCAATACGACTGAAGTCCTGAATGAACCGTCGGTAGAAACTGACATGCCCTAGAAAAGATTGCAACTGTCCTAGATTGGATGGTGGATTGAGTTTTCTAATGATATCCACCTTAGCCGGATCGACCTCCATGCCCATGTTGGAGATGATATGGCCAAGGACCGTCCCTTGAGTCACCATGAAGTGACTCTTCTCCCAAGATAAGACAAGGTTGACCTCTATGCAGTGCTGAAGCACACAGTCTAGGCAGTCAAGACAAGCATCAAACCCATCATCATATATCAAGAAGTCATCCATGAAGAATAAACAGTCACCCACCATGTCCGAGAAGATGGACAACATGCACCTTTGGAATGTCACCGAGGCGTTACATAGACCAAAGGGCATCCGTCTGAAAGCATATGTCCCAAATGGACAAGTGAATGTCGTTTTGACCTGATCTTCAGGCGCAATGGCCACTCGATTATAGCTGGAGTACCCGTCAAGAAAACAGTAATGACTCTTCCCAGCTAGCCTCTCGATAATCTGATCAATGAATGGCAGTGGGAAATGATCCTTCTTGGTAGCCTGATTCAATCGTCTGTAGTCTACACAGACCGTCCAAGAAGTAGGTACCCGGGTAGCTATCTCCTCTCCAGACTCACTTACAACTATAGTGATTACCGTCTTCTTGGGTACCACATGTAATGGACTAACCCACTCGGAGTCGAAGATGGGGTAGATAAAATCGACGCTCCACCATTTAGATATTTCCTTCATGACCACATCTCGAAGATTCGGGTTCAACCGTCACTGGAACTCGCGCGAGGTCTTGGCATCCTATTCGAGGTAAATATGGTGGGAGCACAGAGCTGGACTAATCCCCTGAAGATCATCTATACTCCATCCTATCGCCTTACGATTTTTTTCAAGAACCTCCATCAAACGAGATTCTTACTCTCTAATCAAATCTGGTGAGATAATGACTGGGTGCATATCTGGCTTACTCGTAAGGAATCTATACTTCAACGACTGCAACAAAGGCTTTAGTTCTGGACAACTGGAAGCTGGCAAATCTGGCTTCTGATATGTCTGCGTGAAAGCTACCAGATCTGCATGTGAGAACTCTCGTTGTGCATGAAAATCTGACGGAGGGAACCCTGCTGAAATATCTGTGAACTGTGCTGGCTCGCTCTCCGTCCTAGCTGTCGTCTCAGAAAGAGTCAGACAAGGCAAATACTTATCAAAGTCATCCCAATCAATGTCTGAATTCGAGGGATATGAATATGAAGAAGACGAATGAAACTCTGCTTCACCACTCATCCCACAACTGTCATCCTCTAATGTGTCCTCGGTCAGGGGTGTGCTCTCCAAGCTCTCGACTTCCATAAGCTGTAAGTATGCTGAATCTGTGGGCAAGGCGAGGGATTGCGCTACAGGATCTATCCAAATGGCTTCATCGTCTGTCATCACAAAGTCGCACTCCTGGTGGACGTCTCGCTCAGCCTCTGTCATCTACTCAATGCCACTGAACTTCTCGGAGCAGGCTGAATCTCGCGCTCTGGTCTCGTCGATCGTCTGTATTTGTATACTTTCGCCCTTGATGAATACTCATTCATCACTCTTTATTCTTGTATTTTAGCTATAAAAACCTTTGCAAATACATGTAGATATCTGTAAATTTAAATAATTACCAGAAAACATGCATTGTGTAAAGTTAAATAATTAGCATGTTTTTGTGCAAAAATAAAAGAATAAAGAAATAAAAGAAAAAGAGGGAGATATTTAGAATAAATATTGAGCGACCTAATCCTAAGGGAGGGCTCAGCATGGGCCTGACCGCATAAAAGCCCAAGTAGAGAGAGATAAGGAAGCTCATGTGTGTAAATATACATGTAAATAAAATAAAAATATTTTCCTCTTATAAAACTAAAAATGAGTTTGTAAATATTTGCAAGTAGTTGTAAATATTAACTTAAAATAAAAATAAGAAAAATTAAAAAGAAAATAAACATACCCTTCCTTGTACATAAGCCTTGTACATAAGAGCCACCTATCTATTTATTTATCCCTATAAATAAATAAATTAAATTCCATAAAAATTTGTATATATTCTATACTTCATGTGTAAATAAATAAAATAAAAACCATAAGAACAAAAATAAAAAGAACAAAAATAAAATCAATTCCCTATATTGTATATATACCATGTATATAAATGTACATAAGTATTTATTTTACCCTTGTAATTAAATAATAAAAATAAAATAAAAATACTGAAATATTCCAAATTGTATCCTATAAATAAATAAAATATAAAATTGGAATAAAAATGTACAAAAATAATTAATTAAAAAAATCAAAAATTAAAAATTCAATATTGTATATATACCTATACATAGTACTATATTGTAAATACCTAATTTTTATTTCAAAAAATAATTAAAAATCACAAAAAAATATTTTAAAATAAAAGAAACATTTTTCATGTTTTGACCTTTGTGAAATTCAGCCATTTTCTATTTATTATTTATTTTCTAAATAATTAATACGTGGCAGCATCTCACTGGTCCACGGGGGATGTTGACCGCCCGGTCAACTCCCCCCCTGGAGCAGAGAGTCCGGATCCGAGTTTTTGACCCGATTTCCCCAATTTATCGTGACTCGATCCGATCACCAAAACCCTAAACCTCGGGCTCTGTTTGATCCTTGTTCATCCTAGATCCACGCCCGGGGTGGGTATGAGGGATCCGAGTTGTGAGCTGCTCGCCCGACCATCGTCTTCTCGGACCCCTAGGAGTATCTAACCTCGCCTCCGGCAGCCATTTCAGGCATCTCTGGTCCTCCCCCTCGACGCCAAGGACCTCCTCCGGCTCACCGGAGTGACAGCGGCGCGATCTGGAGTGGAAGTGAGGCACGGGGCATCGGGAAACCTTTGATCCGGTGGCTTCGTCGCCGTGCGCCGCCGTGCGCCGCCGCGAGCGCGCCCAGCCTCGGGAACCGACGCTTCCTTGCAGTCAAAGACCCCCGGAGCTCCCCGAGCTCCAGCATAGTCGACCTCCTCCGCCAGGTAGGTAGATTAGCCATTAGCTTAGCTTAGATTTCAGATTCTCGTTTTAGGGTCCTGTAGCTCCGCCGCTTCCGCCCATCATCTCCGTCCAGCCACTTGCCCATCCGACCGCGCCACCACCTTCACGAGCCCCCTCCGCACATTCTTCATTCAATCATCCAACCTTGACTCGCCCCGGAGCAAGGTCTTCGGTCCTCCTCCTCCGCCGCATCGTCGGAGGACCTTTGCCCCGACACACCTTTCATCCTCTACGTGCGCTGACGGGTCGAGGCAGTTTGCCCTCGACCCATTTTTCTTCCTGTGCAGGTCAGATCGTCAGGAGAGCCTCATCTGGAGGTCATTAGCTCAGGCACAGGAGTCCTCCTCCGCCGACGTCGCCAGAGCTCCTCGGAGCTCCCCTGCGCCATCGGAGGAGCTGAGTAGCTGCGGAATGTCGAGCCTATCCTTCTCCACATCTTAGCAGCGGCTACGGAGATCCCCAGCGCGCACACGAGTCCGGCGAAACTCACCGGCAATGAGTTCTTGGAGCATCTTCCGTGTTCGTCCGATTGCACCCCTTCGCTCCAGATTCAATCCAAGCCGTCCCTTTAAGGAGCAGCTGTGATCGTTAGATGCGATCTGGACCGTCTGAGTCAGCCAGGGTTTAGCCACTGCTAACGACCGTCAGATCCACCACGTGGCTGAACCTGGGGTGTCCATCCGCTGGAGAGGCGCCCGCTGCTATCCCTCGTTCGATCATCCACGTGTCTTCCTCTCCAGCGTCAGATCAGAGTCGAGGTTTCTTCATTCGTGCGTTGCGCATCCTCCACCGACCGATCCGACACGTGGCGCGTATCCAGCTCCTCAGACAATAAAGGGTAATTTACCCTTAAGCCCTTTTCCTTTTGGTCTTTATTATTTAGCCCTGTAAATAGTTTAGACAGTTCATTTTATTTTGGTTAATTTGCATTGAGGACCTGGTAGTTTACTTTATTTGCAATTTAGTCCCTGTTTGTGGTGACCACGTACATCGATACGTGCTTTAGTGGGCTTTTTGCAATATAATCTCTGTACTTCCTGCATGTTATGTTTTGAATGACTTAAAATAGGAATTGCATTTTAGTCCTTCTACACCTGGTCCACGTGCACGGTGTGTGTTTTCTTGGACTTTTTGCACTTTTGGCCCTGAGGTTTCTTTGCTTGTATTTTTTGGCCCTCAGAGATATTTTTATTACGATCAGGTCCCTATGACTGTGGGCTCTTGGATGCTTTAAATAAAATATCAAATCATATCCAAATTAAGTGAAAATTTGACATGTGGCTCCTGCCACTCTGTAGGATTTTCACTGAATTTTGGGAAATTTTTGGAGCCATTTTGTTATTTTTAAAAATTCAAAAAATCAAATTTTCTTACTATTTAGTTTTGGAATTCACAAAAAATATTAAAACATCTTCAAAAATTACAAAAAATTAGATTTAGTGTGTTTTGTTGTGTTTGATTTTCTGACCAAGTTTGGTCATTTTTGGACTTATAAAAATTATAAAAACCAAAAAACCCTGAAAAAATTATAAAATTCTAATAATTCGTAGAAAAACCAAAAATTAATAATTTCTTTCTGATTATTCATTTTTATTCATAATTTACAGGAAAATTACCTCCAGGCCTTGAAACAACCATTCAGTATTTTTAAATTGTTGTAGAAGCCTGAGTGGACAGTTTCTTGGGTTTTCTGCCTTGTTTCATTTTTATAAAATTCCCTAAAAATCAGAAAATTTTCAAAAATTAACCAAAAACAGTACAAAATATACAAAACATAAAAATATTTTTGTTTGAATTTTTGGATTAATTTTGAGTGTTGAAATAATTGTGTGAAGTTGCTTGTTTCTCTTGTTTTCCTATTTTCTTTATTATTTGAAAATTCAAAAAAAATATAGATAAAAATATTAAAAACCCACCAAAAATTTGCATGTTTATATTTTCTTCTTTTTAGACTACTTCGTAGGCTATAAGGCCATCACGTGCTCCCTGAGTCCGACCCTGGTCGCTATACCAGGCTAATCCAATAGCCAGGGCCACTATTGTTTTTCATTGGTATTCTATCTCTGTTTGGTGGTCTATTCCTCACTTTTCTTGTTGAGCTGATATCTCTATCGATCTGGGTCGCAATAACCCGAGAGTGATTATTTTTATCTGATCCGGATTGATTGGATTTTCGACTCATTAGAATGGCACCGTTGCCGGGGAGCATGGCTTAGTAGTCGCATTTGATTTTTCTGCGGCTTTATTTTTCACGGTTTTCTGTAGATATTTTTGTATAGATTTTATCTGACCTGTTTATATATAATAATCTGGTCTGTGACACTCTGTTTGTTTTCTTGCGAGGGCCCGAGGACCGAGGTGGCTTTCTTCGGAAGCCAAAGCAATCGCGGGAGTCGGAGGCGGCTCTCTTCTCTACAGAGCTGCAAGAGGACGTGAGGAGCGAGCAGGAGTGCGGGAGCCGCGGATTAGCCGTGGATTAGTTTAGAGTAGTTTAGATTTACTTTTCAGACCATTTATTATTTGTAATAATACAGGGACAGGACTGAGACACTTGGACTTGAGAGATTCTCGGGGTCTGTTTCACCGAGCACCGGTGTGCTCGGGGGACCCCTCGATTTTACGTGGCTTTTTCATGGTTTTGTTTCCTTTACTGCTTATTCGGTTTCTCGCGGTTTTTCGAGCCCCTAGCTTTAGGATTTTCTTCTTGATTGTGACGTAATTCATAGGATCCAAACACCATAATACATTTGCCTGTTCCTATAGTTCGGTAATTGGACCTATAATAACAGATTAATAAAATAGTTGATTCACTACCTCCGAGCCTACACACCGCGAGCCCACCCCGTCAAGCGCTACTCCTGAACTCGACCTGTCAAGAAGAGGAGGGGTGGGTCTAGACTAGACTCTCTGGATTGGAGGCTAGTGGTCAGCTAGTTGTTCTTTCGAGTAGCACTGCTGTTTAGGGACTCGATTTTTCGCCTGCACCATTTAGGTAGTTTATTTTCATTCTTTCAATTCTGCGCGGATAATTTTGCATGTAGACTGCTGGAGTCAGGTACGCATCTCTTACCCTGCATGTATCATTGATTTTCTCGCGCATCGGCTTTTTCGTCTTCTCCCCCTATTTTGGATTAAAATAACCAGGAGAACCGAAAAATTCGTTAGGAGATTTTCTTTTTTTTGAAAAATACCTGAAAAAAGAAAAACAATAAAATCGGGACTGCTAATCACACTTGACCTAAAAGACATCTCATTGAAAATCTATCTTGGGGAGAGTAACCCCCTCCTTGTTTGGTTTGGATGAACGAGAGAGTGACCCACATCTTAGGCTAGAGCCATATCCGATATTTTCTCTACTGATTACCGGCTTTCTGTACGGGACAATCGGTTGAGAAATACTTGGATTCCTATTCAGCTCACGTAATCGCTCTGATAGACTGAATGATCACCTAAAATAAAATTGACAAGATAATTGACCGACCCCTTTCGGTCTTCAGCTCGTGTGCGTAGGTGAATCAGGGGTTCGCTTTTTTTATCTTGTGTGATTTCCAGATCCCTTCTTCTCCCTTCAGTCTTCTCTTCTTCTCCTTTACCCCTGGATGATGGATCCCACTCACTCCTGGCCGACTCTTACGGCATCTTCTCCATCCTCTGACCATCAGTCCAGTCCACCTTCGAGGGAGGTCGGATCCCCGACCAACCTCCCGCTCCTTCCCTCCCATCCCTTTCTCTACTCTGGGCATGCTGTGCTAGACGTCCGCGGAGATCAGATCGAGCAGATGCGAGACTCGGACGATGTCGTTGCTGAGTTGAGCATGCACTCCGTTCATGATCAGAGAGAGCAGTGGAGATCATCAGATAGATCCTATCCCAGATTGATGGAGGAGCAGACAGCACAGGGAGCTCAGTTGGCTTCTACATTATGTCCATTCGTCTTGGATTTGGATTACATTCAGGGACTGCCGACATTTTCAGGAGATGCGCACGAGGAGCCTTATCTTCACCTGTCCGCATTCGAGGAGTTTTGCAGAGCACAGAGATATTCAGATATCACTGCAGAGGATCTGATGAGGAGGACCTTCCCATTCACACTTCAGGAGAGAGCCATGAGATGGCACCGATGATTGGGGAGGACATTCGATACGTGGGAAGAGCTACGCCGAGAGTTTCTACAGAGATACTTTCCCCGGCGTCGAGTAGAGTTTATGCAGTCTTTGATCACCGAGTTTTCAGTAGACCCCCAGGAGCCATTGCATGAGGTATGGCCAAGGTTTCTTAACCTCTTGAGGAGATTTCCCGATCACGGACTTCCAGTGACAGACTTGATAGAGATTTCCATGCGGGGGATGACCGCAGAGCAGCTAGCACTGGTGATTACCACATGTGGCGGTTCACACTGCAGTTCTGACCTTCACTTACTGGATACCATCTCGATCTTACTTTCACAGAGTTCATCCTCGTGGGATACCTTCGTCGGGACAACACATGCGGATGTTGCGGTACCAGTGCGGTGTGTCACTTCACATGAGGAGTCAGTTTTTACACACCAGCCCGATGACTTGGATGTTGCAGCACCACAGATTATAGAGGAGATGACTGCGATAGCAGAGGTTCGGACCCAGAGTTTACTCGAGTTCCCGTTGGTCTTCTAGCTAGAGTTCGAGTCAGCCCCAGAGTTCTTTGTCGACGAGTCTTGGATATCAGATTTTCTGATACTCCAGGAACCGGAGGAGCCCCCGCTACAACAGCCATTGAGTCAGCCACTTTAGTTCCCAGTCCTGGAGGAGTCAGCTTCTTTTCTGCAGAGATACTTCTCGGAGTGTGACAGCTACCAGGACTCAGCCCAGCAGCTTCAGCTTGATATGGGACACCACTTTGAGAGTACAGACATAGAGAGTCTCATATTCAAGCCTTTTGTCCTCCACTCTGACGAAAGAGACACACTTACTGAGGACCAGTTGGCGGCCAGCATAGCCGTAGAGCGAGGATCAGCCGCAGACACATTGCCAGCCTCCGCGGTGTTGACCAGTACCTTCTCCTGCTTCCAGATCGCAGAGAGCCAGATTTCAGATGATGATACAGCCTGGTGCATCGAGTGGATACTTGACAGCAGCGCAGATGCCCTTCTAGATCCTGATCCTCTATTTCTCACTGATGATCTTTCATTTCTCCCCGAGGGTTATCTGCGGGAGGATGCCGCACTCGATGAGTACTCAGTTTCACCTTCTGAGAGTGTTTCCGATCTGGCGGAACACGAAACCGAGTCTTTTTATCATTCTGATTCTGAGTCTTCTCACCTCGATGACCCTCACGAGGATGAGCCCATCCTGGAGATAAATGATAATCTTTCTAATCTACTTCTATTTCATTCGTCGGATATCAGTCTTCGTAGAGAGTCTCCTGATCTTGATTGTCCACATCTTTTTGAGACATTGATCGACGTGGAGGATTCCTTGACTAATCCATCCTTCTCCACGTTTGATTTCTTCAGCTCCACACTTCCACTCCAGTCTGATCCTGAGCCGATGATATCTTTTGTGCTACCGGATCCCGATCACTTATTTCCATATCCTTGGCTGGTAGCAGACACCTGCTTGATTGCATACCTGGGTGTCTTACTTTACACTTTGCATTTCGTCGTGGTTCTCATACCGAGACTGCAAAGACAGTACGACATGCGACTTACCAATGCCGTCCTGAACTTGGATACGACCTTGTCCTAGCCTTTGCGCCCAGCTAGGGGCGTAAAATCTAGTGCTTGTTGAGAGGCACCTCAACATTGTACTCTTTTGTATATACGTGTTTTGTCTTAGTTTGATCTTTCTTTCTTCCGTTCTTGTTTTCACCCCAGGTCTCGCTTAGGATTATCTCTGCTATACTTAGGATATACCTCATCCTAAGTATAGGGGGGTGGAAACACCGGGTTGTTCATATCGTTCTGTTTCATCACTCTTGTTGTTGCCTATACTTAAGGATTCTTCACCTTAAGTATAGGGGGAGTGATGTCCTCCATCTTGTATATATTTGTTGATCTTCTTCGTGTCTTTCTACCCTTGTTTTGCTGCCTATACTTAGGGATATTTCACCCTAAGTATAGGGGGGGGGTAGAACCTGTACATCCTTCATTCGGATTTCCCTTCATGTACAGCATGCTATACTTAGGAATATTTGATCCTAAGTATAGGGGGAAAACACCGAGTTCTCCTCATTCTATTCTTTGATTCGTCCTTGTATATAGCCATTCCTTTTCACTTCCCTATACTAAGCACGAGTTATGTCTTCTTCATCGCTCTTGATGACTCTGAGGACATCGTTCGAGCTAAGTATAGGGGGGTGTGTATATATGTCATATATACTTTAGCCATAACTCGTACTTTGTGTAAGTGTGTGAATAAATAAAAATGGCTAAAACCCATAAAAATTAAAATTTTTTTCCCTTGTATATAAAATTCATTTTGCACATACCTATTCATTTATACAAACTATTTTTATACAAATGATTGTAAAATGATTTGTGTAAAGAATTTGTAAATATTTTCATAATAAAATCTATGTATACAGTACAAAATTTTTGTAAAATGTTTTAAAAACAAAAAGTTTGCAAAAACCTTGTGTAAATGTTTGTAAATATTTTGCAAAACTTCGCATGCATGCATACATCCATGTTTTCAAACATTTCTCAAAAATTTTGCATGATTGTAAATATTTGTAAAGTGCACATTTGTAAATTGCATCTTTGTAAATATTTGTATAGTTTTTCCTGGATTATAGTTGACATTTAAACTAGCATGGAATTAAATTGGGAAATGGAGCTTGATTAAGATCTTAATCCACCTAATTGTAAGAGGAACCTTATAGGGCTTAGGGTTAAGGCTTTTCGGGTCCATTAGGACTTAATTCTTTGAGTCCACTAGGCTATGAGCATATGTCATCTTAATGAGCCTAAGTAGAGCACTTAACAACACACGCATGACTCTCAAAGACAATGGCTTGACTTGCACCAGCACTTTACACATAGTTCTCCACGGATGAGGTGGTGAGGAGGCAGTTTCCTTTGGCTTGGGGTAGCATATGAGGGTAATACTTCTAGGCGGAACCTCTCTTCTTCTTTTAGTGAAGGAAGTGCACCTCAACTTGGTCTAGTGGTGATGAAGGCTAAAGACAGAAGCCGTGGGTTGCAATAAAGCTTCAAAAGAGGGATAGTTGACGAGTCCGATAACGCCGCGTTAAGGAGTTATTTTTAATCTTGGTAAGTTAAAATAATTAAAGTCGTTCGTTGTAGGCGACGATCGGAAACAGTCAAGAAATAACCACAAATTTTTAATCAATTTTAATCAAGTGGTTTTTATGTTTATTTTACTTGGGCAAGTCTCAAGGTCGATCACAAGGAGGCAAAGGAACAACCTAGAGATATGTCTATCCAATTTCGTGTTCGGTTTCCAAGGCGGTCTTTTTTTGGATATTTTAATGCAAATGAGGGACGTAAAATGCAATTTCGGCCTATTTTAGGGACTAAAATGTAAATTTCAATCAAATGATGTCCGAAAAATATAAAATTGGCCACAATGTAAATGATGAGGAAATGAATGCACTGTATTTTTTTTGGAATTTTTGGATGCAAAATGAATTTTTTTATGAATTTTTAAATGCAAATAGAATGATTTACAATATTTAATTATAATAAATAGTAAACATACTTATTTTCAAGAGATAAAATTATCTAAGATCTATCACTAGGTGATTGATCTTAGAAAAATCCTAAATCTCGAAAATGTGGAGTTTAATACTTATTAAAAATTAAACAATAAATTATGCAAAATGATTATTACAGAGCAAATTATGCATGCATATGCAAAGATTTTTGGGCACAATGTCAAGCAAAATTAACTCTACAGTTTATGATTTTTCGGGGATTTTTAGAGCACCGGTTAATCAATTACAAATTTTAGAGCACAAACTGGGTAAACTTCACGATTTTCCACAGAATAATTGATTATTAATTAACCATTAATCAGAAAAATATCTACATCAAATCAAAATGTAGAGAATTAAGCAATAAACATAGTACTATTTTTTATAATAAAATAATGCAAAGAATATGTCCAACATTATGGGGGAACACAGGGGTGCAGATGCAATCAGCAATAAATAAAATAACAATAAAATGTGCAGGGGGGACCTACAAGTAATTACCTAGATAACTGAGGATCCCTATGCAAATTCACCAGAGGGTCACGTGCGATGCACGTGACCTTTGGCTGGAAGGGTTGTGGCGCGAATATGAAATCCTTCGGGGGTTTTTTAGCAATTTGCCCAAGGGGCACGCGCGTAGCACGTGACCCCCTGGGTTGGGACTTTGGCTGAAGTTCCCCGCCTCACGTGCTCGGCACGTGACGGGGTCTCGGGCCTCGAGCCCAGCCTGAGGCGGTGACGCGGCGGAGCAGAAGAGGGATGACGAAGCATCGAGGGCCTCGCCGGTGGCGTGGCGGAGACGTAGCGTAGCTGGAGTCGAAGACGGTTGGAGAAGAAGTCGGAGGTGAGCGGCGTTGAAGATGAAAGTTGTCGTAGGTGGTCGGAGAAGAAGAAGTCATTGGTGTCGCAGGCGATGAAGCTGAGCTCGACGAAAAACTCGGAGGAGATGATCGTAGGTCGGCGGAGTTGACGTAGTCGAAGAAGATGATCCTAATCGTTGGCTCGACGCAGGAGGTGGAGCGGGGGCACGGCAACACGAAGCTGCAGCTGCGACAGCCATGGAGGAGCGGCCGGATCTCGCCGGAGTTGAAAGATGCGGGCTGTCACCACTGCCCTTCGTGGAGGCCAACGGCGGATGTCGGTCGTCGGCGAGTCGAATTCCTTTAAATTGGAGAGGATCGGCAAGGGTTATGGGGAAGAGGCGACCTGCGAAAGACGCAGAGATGGTTGGATTGGTCGGTGCGAGGTCAAAGGAGGGGCGGTTGCGAGAGTTGTGGAGGAGGTCGTTGGCGAGGAGTGCGGCGACGCGCGAGATTGGGGAGCGGAGGAATCAGAGCGGCGGTGGTTGCAAAAAAGGGGGAGGCGCGAGGTTGGATATGACCACAGGCCGTTCGATCGGCCGAGATCGAATGGCCTCCACTGCGCCACGTGGCTGTCAAAAGAGAGGCAAGCGCGGCACGTGCGGAGCACGTGCCTGGGAGGCACGCGCGACGCACGTGCGACGCTTTTATTTTTAGTTAAATTTTTTTATTTTTTTATTTATTTTTTTTATAAAAGCGAAATAAAGAAAAGGCTAAAAAACGATGACACGTGGCAGCCTCTGGGGCGGCCACGTGTCAGCACCAGAAAAAACGAAAATAAAAAGATTTGTAAAATTGATAAAAAATAGCAAATGACCTCGGATCAAAAAAGTTTCTTCACAAAAAATGCTCGTCTCGAAGAGATCTATAACTTTCATGAAGTGATCAAAGCCAAAATCGGTCAAATGTAAAAAGTGAATTTTTGGGGTATTCTATGTACATAGAATACCTTGATTTTAGGGTTTTATACTTTTTTTGTCATTTTTAAACACGATAAAAATCCGAAAAAATATGAAGAAATCAAATATAAATAAAACACATCTAAATCTATTTTTTTGGATTTTTTTATAAATTAAGAAAATATATACATAAAATACAAGGTCAAAAATCGCGAAAATATACAATGTACAAAAGAGGCCCAAAACCCAACTTTCACATACGAGCTCCGATTCACTTGAACTTGGTCTTGTTTTGAAGGTAATTGAATGTGCATTAGTTCAAAAGTGAGTAGGATCAAATCAGACACTGGATGGGGAAGATATGTGGCTTTTAGTCCGAAAATTCTGAAACTAGGGTTTGGGTTTTTGGTCCACTTATTTGGGTTAGTGAATTTTTTGTATTTTTCATTTATTCTTGTGAGTGATATGTACACAATGGAAGTGGTTCTAGGTTATTCGGAGTTAGCATGAAGGAGTTAAAAATAGGGGAAGTTAGGCTATTTACAGGTCAACTGTGGCTTGGATTTTTGGCTTCTTATTTGGTGCAGAAATTAATGCTAAAATGCAATTCTTATGAAAATGTGCATGAATGCTAATTATGCATAATAGATGTAGATATGCTGTTGATTTCGAGGGAATTGAGCTTAATAAATGAGATTTAGAGTGATGAATCCGAGATTCATCATCCCCCTATACTTAAACCATGCTCGTCCCTGAGCATCAAAAAGAAATGCCATGAGGTGAAATGAGATTGGGTTCCGTACCAAGACCATGAGCTGAAGGTGAAAGTGAGACTAAACTCGACCTTTGGATTAATAGTGTGGCAGAACTTCTGTGAGACTTAAAATTTTAAAATCAACAGCCCTCAAGTTCTACACATCATTGTCACAGTTTCGGCTCAGAAGAAAGCATTCATTCTGCATTTCAAAATACTTCAATTGGTACACGCAAGAAATAGGCCAATTCAAGTCATCTTAGATCAATCCTCTTCCCAAAGTATACCCTATGAACATTGAATAACTGACTCGTATGTGAAGGGTTTTAGCTCTTCCCATCCAGAATTCCGGACTACCATGCTCCTCTCCTCTCCAGTAACTCGTCCTCGGGGAGTCAAGTATTTCCTTCTAAGGTCTGTCGTGCTGTGTTCACAATCAAATGAGGGAGAAGTTAGAAGAAGGGGAAAAGAACTGGAGGGTGGCCAATGTAGTCACCTCTCCTTGTGAAGATGGCCAGTGTAGCCGAGTCTCCACCAAGATCTGCAGGTTCCTGAAGCTTGGACCTTTTTGGTCGGATTTTTATTTGGTAGAATGCTTCTTTGTATTTTGGAATTTTTGGTGGTTCTGCTTGGATCTTGTTGTGCCCCTACGAATATAGAATCTTTTTATTCCGTACATTTTTTTTGGGTCTTAGAAAAAATTGTGCCCAACCGCCCATCCCTTTTCTGAAGCTTTATTTCAACTCGAACTCCGATCTTTAGATTTCCACGCTACCAGAAAAGAAACTCACACAATCTTCCAACATCCCGTCTGGGTTGAGCTAAGTGCATAGTGTGAGACTGCGAATTAATTCCCTATTCCAGAGTTGTACCCAGAATGAAGAGACCAGGTTAGACACTAAGAGTCAAACGCTGTACATTGTCATGTGGAACTTAAGGAATTAAGTCAAAAAAAACCTGAAGCTCTTAAAATCCTATTTCTCGGTGAAGTTCCTCTGAAAATTAGGTGGATTAAGGTTAAGTCCAGACCACTCTCGGTTTCGGATCATAACTTGGTTCAGAACCCAATGACTTTTCACAGATGCACATGCATGTGATGTTGGATGAAGTGCAGGTGTGTGCAATGCAGACACAATTTTTTTTATGCAAGGGATTTTTTTCTTTTTTCAAAACTTTTGGGCAAGTCAGTGTTAGTAGCAAAATTCTTTTTTTTCTAGTTAGTACCCACCCCGTAAATACATATAGACTTAAGCAAAAGTACGAGATATGGGTAAAAATATATACAAAGTATATATACAGACCCCCCTATACTTAGCGAGTGCTGTGTCCTCAGAGCACAAGAAGCGTAATGAAGACATAGCTCGGGCTAAGCGTAAGAGAGTGGAAAATTTATATACACTGGTCTGCCCCCTATACTTAGACTGTGAACAGTCTAAGTATAGAAGAAGAGCGTTAAAGAGGCGGTCAGGAGAGTATAAATTGGTGGATGTCGGTTCCCCCTATACTTAGGCTCTGGTCAGCCTAAGTATGGAAGAAGGGTGGAAATGGAGTGTGATGAGAGAAATGGTATATACATATGGCATCGGTCTCCCCCTATACTTAGGCCTTGGCCTAAGTAGAGGAAGAAGCTGTACAAGGAGACCGATGTGGTTGGGAGGGAGGGTGGGTAGCCGAATGATTAAGGCGGTTTTCGGCTGATCTTCTTGTGAGCCTGCGGTGGGAGATCATAATGATGAGATGGAGATGAGGCATATGATTCCCAACTATGATCAGAGTTGTCCTCAGAAAAATCATGATGGATAATAGATGAAGTGTTTGAGTCAGATGAAAGATATCCATCATCAGAGTTATCCTCAGAGGAGTAGTATTTGAAAGTGGACATACTCCAAGTCTGCATGTCTCTTTGTTTCTTTAATTGTTTCCTCAGAATTCGTTCCTTCTTGGGGTCATTCGATTTGTCCTCTGATGATAGCTCAGAAGCACCGGTCTCATTCAGCTCATACGAAAGAATTCCAGTGTACTTGAAGAGGGCAGGAGCATCAGCTTTGGATGAATAGTAGTTAGGAACAAGAGTTGTCCAACGAGAATTGAATTTTGGATCCTTACGAAGATACGACTTTAGGGCTGCCGAACAGACTTCACTCATGTAAACCATCTTTTCCGGACCTGATGAGGGATCATCAACTGATTCCTCTTCCAAAAGGTCAAAGGTGACTCTCTTTTTATTTCGTCGTGAAGGTGTCGCTTCACTTGAGTAACCAGATGAATAGCCATTGGAATTCTCCTTGGTCGGTGCTTGGTCTGTGTGCTTGTTCTTAGTCTCCCGAATGTTTGAGCACTCTCGATTTGGGATGATTTGGTCAAGATATTCAGAGAGTGTTGCTCCAGGGTGTGACCATGCATATGTTTCAGGATCGTAGTAGAAGGATTTGTCTATTTTGAGATCCGTGGGAATTGAAATACTGGGGAGAGTCTCTGCATGTTCTTTCTCGATTGATTCGATGTTGGCGCATTCCTGTGTCGAGTTAATGTAATCCATGTAGTTAGAGTAGGTTGACCCAGGGTTTGCCCATGCATAAGTCTCCGGATCATATGATTCATATACATGATTCTCCCTGGTGAGAGCGGCTGGGAATGGAGCAGAGGGGAGATTCTCTAAACCAATAGTGTCATCAACAACTGCTATTTCAGGTGTGGTTGCAGGGTAGGGCTCTTCTACCGTTTCATGGTTACGGTTGTCGGGGACTTCGTGGGTTGCCTCAGAAGATCGTGGTTCTTCAAAGATATGGTCAGATCTAAGTGCTTCCAATGCTGTGAAATTGATTTCCCGAGTCTCACAATCAATACTTGCCTTGGCCAATGCCAAGAATGGCTTTCCGAGAATGATTGGAGATTGGGTGAATTCTTCTTGATGCTCAACATCAATGATCGTGAATTCTACTTTGAGCGGAGCATCTTGGAATTTCATGATGACAGAAATGGTTCCTCTCGGATGCTTTATTGATAGGTCCGCTAATTGAACAATCTCTCGTATCTTCCGAATTGGTCCGAGTTTGAGTTCATGGAATACAGAGGTCGGGAGAATATTGATTGGTGAAGTGTCATCAATCCGAGCATGGGTAAAAATTGTCTTTGATTTCACAGTCAAATCTAGGTAACCGCTTCACTATGCGGCTCTTGGTTTTTCTCCTCAACACCAAGGAGGAGACCATTGACAAGATATGTCTTTCAGTCTTTGTTCGTATCGTACCCGACTTCTTATTCATCAATTTGTCCATTAAAAATCTTTTGATGTCGGGAAAGTGTTCAATGGCCTGTAGAAAGGGAAGTTCAAAAATCAATTTTTTTCTAATGCTTCCCGTACAGTTGGATCCAAATTCCTCAAATCGTCTTCAGTCTCAATTTTTATGAAATTTTCTAAATTTTCAATTTTTGTGGTTTTCAAATATTTCCATTTTTTCGGTATTTTCTGGGTGGTGTGGGGGTGTGGGGTGTTCTTCAGATGAAAAGGGGCTCTGGTGTTCAGGGTGATAGTCCGCTACATAGTCATTTCTAAGGGAGTAAGATGTAGAAGTGAAATTCTCAGAATAATAACTTGGTCCTTGAATATCCTCAAAATTTTCAATCTTAGATCCAATCATTTCCTCATTCATTTTTATATCCGAGCTATCAGAGATTAATCGATCGGCAAGTTCTTGGAATTTATCCTCCATTAAGTCAAATTTCTTATTCATCCTCAAAATATTCTCCAAAATCTCTTCATGACCAAGCATGGGAGCAGTTGGGGTATGTTTTTGTAATTGAATGTCCTCTTCCATTTTTCTATATGTACTAGGAGAGGGGTCTCTTGAAATATCCGATATATGATCATTGTTTTCTGAAAGTATCTCCTCAATAATCATGGAAGGTGGCTGCTCATATGGTCTAGGTATGTGGAGTTGGTCCGAGGAGAGTTCAATCCTTTGAGTGGTTGGATCGGCCCAATCCTCTGTATGAGTGAAGAGGGGGTTGTTATGTTCAATCCAAGACAATGATTTTTCACTGGTGTTCAAGATCGATGGAAGAGGTGAAGAACTGTTTAATTCGATCATGTTGTTATCATCTCCCATGAATGATGGTTTGACATTTACTGAATATGAAGGATGAATAATATGATCAGTGTAAAGAGGATTGATAAATGAGGAAGTAGAGCCCTCAATCATTTGTTGGTTTGTTTGCTCTGAATACAAAGGGTTGTAATTCATGAAACAAGTCGGATTAGCAGAAGGAGATGGATTTATTGCTGGTTGAGGGGGAGGTGTTTTGGATCTAACCAATACGAATTCATTTTCATAGTGCTCTGATGGATTCTCGGATAAACGTTCGGCTATTTTTGAAAGAGCTGAAAGGAATAAGGGGTTGGGTCTGCAAGAGTTATTGGACAAGAATTCCATGGTGAATTTTAAATCAAGAGAGGCGAGAGATGATTGCACGGGAAGAGAATTTTTAAAAGTGCGGCTTTTAATCTTAGGTATCGGTTTACGCACACCAATGCAAACACAAATCAAACCCTGAGTTCACCAACGCACACAATGAAGCCGTAAGAGTTCGGCTATTATCTTTTCAATTTTAGTTGGTGATAAATCAATCTTGGCAAAAATTAGCGAGATGTTAGGTGTCGGAGCTTGGCTCTAACATTAGGTGTCGTCTCTCGCTCACTCAGAAAAAATAAAATCATCCAAGGTCGGGGTTGCTCTCCCGCAAAAATTCTTGATTTTATGGGTTCTTAAAATCAGCTATATTTAGCAGTCCCAATTTTAATTAGGTGATCACTGAATTATTTAGATGAGCACAAATACACGTCTACCATCCAGTCCCAATTTCCTTTAGATTTATGTGATAAAACAAGAGGGAGAAAGTCGGGAAAAGCCGATGCACGCAGAAAACTATGATGAATGCTCAGTTAGAATACTTACAGTGCCTCCTCGCAATCTTCATGTGGGATGCTAGACAGAATTGAAAAATTATTCTATATGTATGCAAGCCGATAAAAACCGCACCTAAGCAGAAAGTTCTATTAGCGGGAAGAATTGAGTTAAATTTGGCTAAGTTGAACGATCTATGTATGTCTTGATTAAAGTGCAGTGTGGCTTAAAATCCTACGAGCACAATCAAAAAGTAAAAATGCTCTGAGAGCCGTATGTGCAGGTCTATTCTAGTCGCCACTCAAGTCGGGCCCCACCCTCACCGGAGAGTGAAACAGGCCACGACACACCACAGAAAAGTTCAAGGTCTTTTTTACACACGCGAGAGTCCAAATGGACACCGCTGTAAATGAGCAGAAATGGAAATTTACAGAAATTAAAAACCTAGAGTCTATGCTCTCTCACGACTCGACTCGATCTTAGGTTAATTGCGGCTTCTTCGGATGTCGGTGAAGATGCGTGGGTTTCTTGAAAACTGCTCCACGTACGCTGGGTACCTCGTAAGAAAAATAAGAGAGATATGTGTAAGAGAGTGACTCAGAAAATAGAACAAGCGAATAAATGCAGAAAAATAAATGCTGGAAATAAAATGGTATTCACAATGAAAAATTCAGGGATCAGACTACCCGAATGCGGAAAACTGAGCGAAAAATTTTCAAAACACAAAACTAAGCCGTTTGTCTCCCCGGCAACGGGGCCATCTGACGAGTCCGATAACGTCGCGTTAAGGAGTTATTTTTAATCTTGGTGAGTTAAAATAATTAAAGTCATTCGTTGTAGGCGGCGATTGGAAACAGTCAAGAAATAACCACAAAATTTTAATCAATTTTAATCAAGTGGTTTTTATGTTTATTTTACTTAGGCAAGTCCCAAGGTCGATCACAAGGAGGTAAAGGAACAACCTAGAGATATGTCTATCCAATTTCGTGTTCGGTTTCCAAGGCGGTCTTTTTTTATAATTTTTAATGCAAATGAGGGACACAAAATGCAATTTCAGCATATTTTAGGGACTAAAATGTAAATTTCAATCAAACGATGTCCGAAAAATATGAAAATTAGCCACAATGTAAATGATGAGGAAATGAATGCACTGTAATGTTTTTGGAATTTTTGGATACAAAATGAATTTTTTTATGAATTTTTAAATGCAAACAGAATGATTTTCAATATTTAATTATAATAAATAGTAACCTATTTATTTTCAAGAGATAAAATTATCTAAGATCTATCACTAGGTGATTGATCTTAGAAAAATCCTAAATCTCGAAAATGTGGAGTTTAATACTTATTAAAAATTAAACAATGAATTACGCAAAATGATTTTTACAGAGCAAATTATGCATGCATATGCAAAGATTTTTGGGCAGACTGTCAAGCAAAATTAACTCTACAGTTTGTGATTTTTCGAGGATTTTTAGAGCACTGGTTAATCAATTACAAATTTTAGAGCACAAACTGGGTAAACTTCACGATTTTCAACAGAATAATTGATTATTAATTAACCATTAATCAAAAAAATATCTACAGCATATCAAAATGTAGATAATTAAGCAACAAACATAATACTTTTTTTATAATAAAATAATGCAAAGAAGATGTCCAACGTTATGGGGGAACACAGGGGTGCAGATGCAATCAGCAATAAATAAAATAACAATAAAATGTGTAGGGGGATCTACAAGTAATTACCTAGATAACTGAGGATCCCTACGCAAATTCACCAGAGGGTCACGTGCGACGCACGTGACCTCTGGCTGGAAGGGCTGTGGCGCGAATATGAAATCCTCCGGGGGTCTTTTAGCAATTTGCCCAAGGGGCACGTGCGTAGCAGGTGACCCCCTGGGCTGGGACTTTGGCTGACGTTCCCCGCCTCACGTGCTCGGCACGTGGCGGGGTCTCGGGCCTCGAGCCCGGCCTGAGGCGGTGGCGCGGCGGAGCGGGAGAGGGACGACGAAGCGTCGAGGGCCTCGCCGGTGGCGTGGCGGAGACGTAGCGTAGCTGGAGTCGAATACGGTCGGAGAAGAAGTCGGAGGTGAGCGGCGTTGAAGATGAAAGTTGTCGCAGGTGGTCGGAGAAGAAGAAGTCGTTGGTGTCGCAGGCGATGAAGCTGAGCTCGACGAAAAACTCGGAGGAGATGATCGTAGGTCGGCGGAGTTGACGTAGTCGGAGAAGATGATCGTAATCATAGGCTCGACGCAGGAGGCGGAGCGGGGGCACGGCTGCACGAAGCTGCAGCTGCGACGGCCGTGGAGGAGCGGCTGGATCTCGCCGGAGTTGAAAGATGCGGGCTGTCACCACCGCCCTTCGTGGAGGCCAACGGCGGATGTCGGTCGTCGGTGAGTCGAATCCCTTTAAATAGGAAAGGATCGGCGTGGGTTACGGGGAAGAGGCGACCGGCGAAAGACGCGGAGATGGTTGGATTGGCCGATGCGAGGTCAAAGGAGGGGCGGTTGAGAGAGTTGTGGAGGAGGTCGTTGGCGAGGAGTGCGGCGACGCGCGAGATTGGGGAGCGGAGGAATCGGAGCGGCGGTGGTTGCGAAAAAGGGGGAGGCGCGAGGTTGGAGATGACCACAGGCCGTTCGATCGGCCGAGATCGAACGGCCTCCACTGCGCCACGTGGCTGTCAAAAGAGAGGCAGGCACGACACGTGCGGAGCACGTGCCTGGGAGGCACGTGCGACGCACGTGCGGCGCTTTTATTTTTAATTAATTTTTTAATTATTTATTTATTTATTTTTTTATAAAAGCGAAATAAAGAAAAAGCTAAAAAATGATGACACGTGGCGGCCTCTGGGGCCGCCACGTGTCAGCATCGGAAAAAACGAAAATAAAAGATTTGTAAAATCGATAAAAAATAGCAAATGACCTCGGATTAAAAAAGTTCCTTCACAAAAAATACTTGTCTCGAAGAGATCTACAATTTCATGAAGATATCAAAGCCAAAATCGGTCAAATGTAAAAAGTGAATTTTTGGGGTATCCTATGTACATAGAATACCTTGATTTTAGGGTTTTATACTTTTTTTTGTCATTTTTAAACATGATAAAAATCCGAAAAAATATGGAGAAATCAAATGTAAATAAAACACATCTAAATCTATTTTTTTGGATTTTTTATAAATTAAGAAAATATATACATAAAATACAAGGTCAAAAATCGCGAAAATATACAATGTACAAAAGAGGCCCAAAACCCAACTTTCTCATACGAGCTCCGATTCACTTGAACTTGGTCTTGTTTTGAAGGTAATTGAATGTGCATTGGTTCAAAAGTGAGTAGGATCAAATCGGACACTGGATGGGGAAGATATGTGGTTTAGTCTGAAAATCCTGAAACTAGGGTTTGGGTTTTTGGTCCACTTATTTGGGTTAGTGAATTTTTTGTATTTTTCATTTATTCTTGTGAGTGATATGTACACAGTGGAAGTGGTTCTAGGTTATTCGGAGTTAGCATGAAGGAGTTCAAAATAGGGGAAGTTAGTCTATCTACAGGTCAACTGTGGCTTGGATTTTTGGCTTCTTATTTGGTGCAGAAATTAATGCTAAAATGCAATTCTTATGAAAATGTGCATGAATGCTAATTATGCAGAATAGATGTAGATATGCTGTTGATTTCGAGGGAATTGAGCTTAATAAATGAGATTTAGAGTGATGAATCCGAGATTCATCAATAGTCTACTGGCTCAAGAGGAAAAACTCCTTGTATATATGCTGCACCATGTAGATATGTTGTACAGTTGCACGAAAAAAAATGTGCAAAAAAGAAAAGAACTCCAAAAAATTGGTGGGTCGGATTGAAAATTTAATAACCCCGCCGGAGTGTATATAGTCAAATAAAGCAAAAGCTTATGGTATACATGTTACATCTCATGAAGCTTGCAGCGGGAGACTCAGCTACACTGGTTAGAGCTCCCAAGGATACATGGCTACACTGGCCATGGTCCATTCTCTTCCTCCCCCTCTTCTTGAGCCAGTCGTACTTGAACTTAGAAGGGAATACCCCGCTTCTCGAGGAAAGAGTTGCTAGATCGAGGCATTAGAGTTACCAGGTTGGGGGAGGTTGTTTCTTTGTTACTTATGAGGTGGGGAGCTACATATCACTTACACCGCATGGAAAGATTCATGGTCATTAGAGTTTGTGTATGTAGACTTGTTCTGATCTGGTTTATTGAGGAGTCTTGCCCATAGATTGGTGGAACTTAGAGGCTGTTAAGTTTTAAACCTAAGTCCAAATAAGGTTCCGACACATTAATAATCCAAAGATCTGATCGAGCTCCATATTTCAATTTAATGAAGGCAAGTTTAATAATCAACGTTGATCCATGCATATTCTCCTCTTTTTCTTTTCTTTCTCTTTTTCACTTCTTTTTCAAATAAGTCTTTGCTAAGGGACTAGCAAAGTTAAGTATAGGGGGGTGATGAATACTCATTCATCACTCTTTATTCTTGTATTTTAGCTACAAAAACCTTTGCAAATAGATGTAGATATCTATAAATTCAAATAATTACCAGAAAGCATGCATTGTGTAAAGTTAAATAATTAGCATGTTTTTGTGCAAAAATAAAAGAATAAAGAAATAAAAGAAAAAGAGAGAGATATTTAGAATAAATATTGAGCGACCTAATCCCAAGGTAGGGCTCAGCATGGGCCTGACCGCGTAAAAGCCCAAGTAGAGAGAGATAAGGAAGCTCATGTGTGTAAATATACCTGTAAATAAAATAAAAATATTTTCCTATTATAAAAATAAAAATGAGTTTGTAAATATTTGTAAGTAGTTGTAAATATTAACTTAAAATAAAAATAAGAAAAATTAGAAAGAAAATAAACATACCCTTCCTTGTACATAAGCCTTGTACATAAGAGCCACCTATCTATTTATTTATCCCTATAAATAAATAAATTAAATTACATAAAAATTTGTATATATTCTATACTTCATGGTGTAAATAAAAAAAATAAAAATAAAAAGAATAAAAATAAAATCAATTTCCTATATTGTATATATACCATGTATATAAACGTACATAAGTATTTATTTTACACTTGTAATTAAATAATAAAAATAAAATAAAAATACCGAAATATTCCAAATTTTATCCTATAAATAAATAAAATATCAAATTGGAATAAAAATGTACAAAAATAATTAATTAAAAAATCAAAAATTAAAAATTCAATATTGTATATATACCTATACATAGTACTATATTGTAAATACCTAATTTTTATTTCAAAAAAATTAAAAATCACAAAAAATAGTTTAAAATAAAAGCAACATTTTTCATGTTTTGACTTTTTTGAAATTAGGCCATTTTCTATTTATTATTTATTTTCTAAATAATTAATACATGGTAGCATCTCACTGGTCCACGGGGGATGTTGACCGCCCGGTCAACTCCCCCCCGGACCACAGTGTCCGGATCCGAGTTTTTGACCCGATTTCCCCGATTTATCGTGACTCAATCCGATCACCAAAACCCTAAACCCCGGGCTCCGTTTGATCCTTGTTCATCCTAGATCCACGCCCGGGGTGGGTATGAGGGATCCGAGTTGAGAGCTGCTCGCCCGACCATCGTCTTCTCGGACCTCTAAGAGTATTTAACCTCGCCTCCGGCAGCCATTTCAGGCATCTCTGGTCCTCCCCCTCGACGCCAAGGACCTCCTCTAGCTCGCCTGAATGACAGCGGCGTGATCTGGAGTGGAAGTGAGGCACGGAGCATCGGGTAACCTTTGATCCGGTGGCTTCGCCGCCGTGCGCCGCCGCGAGCGCGCCCAGCCTCGGGAACCGACACTCCCTTGCAGGCAAAGACCCCCGGAGCTCCCCGAGCTCCAGCACAATCGACCTCCTCCGCCAGGTAGGTAGATTAGCCATTATCTTAGCTTAGATTTCAGATTCTCGTTTTAGGGTCCTGTAGCTCCGCCGCTTCCGCCCGTCGTCTCCGTCCAGCCATTTCACGAGCCCCCTCCGCACATTCTTCATTCAGTCATCCAACCTTGACTCACCCCGGAGCAAGGTCTTCAGTCCTCATCCTCCGCCGCATCACCGGAGGACCTTCGCCCCGACACACCTTTCATCCTCCACGTGCGCTGATGGGTCGAGGCAGTTTGCCCTCGACCCCTCTTTCTTCCTGTGCAGGTCAGATCGTCAGGAGAGCCCCATCTAGAGGTCATTAGCTCAGGCACAGGAGTTCTCCTCCGCTGACGTCGCCAGAGCTCCTCGGAGCTCCCCTGCGCCATCGGAGGAGCTGAGGAGCTGCGGAACGTCGAGCCTATCCTTCTCCACATCTTAGCAGCGGCATCGGAGATCCCCAGCGCACGCACGAGTCCGACGAAACTCGCAGGAGACGAGTTCTTGGAGCATCCTCGTGTCCGTCCGATTGCAACCCTTCGCTCCAGATTCAATCCGAGTCGTCCCTTTGAGGAGCAGCTGTGACCGTTAGATGCGATCTGGACCGTCTGAGTCAGCCAGGGTTTAGCCACTGCCAGCGACCGTCAGATCCACCACGTGGCTGAACCTGGAGCATCCATCCGCTGGAGAGGCGCCCGCTGCTATCCCTCGTTCGATCATCCACGTGGCTTCCTCTCCAACGTCAGATCAGAGCCGAGGTTTCTTCATTCGTGCACGACGCATCCTCCACCGACCGATCAGACACGTGGCGCGCATCCAGCTCCTTGGACAATAAAGGGTAATTTACCCTTAAGCACTTTTCCTTTTTGTCTTTATTATTCAACCTTGTAAATAGTTTAGACAGTTCATTTTATTTTGGTTAATTTGCATTGAGGACCTGGTAGTTTACATTATTTGCAATTTAGTCCCTGTTTGTGGTGACCACGTCAATCGACACGTGCTTTAGTGGGCTTTTTGCAATATAATCTCTGTAGTTCCTGCATGTTGTTTTGAATAACTTAAAATAGGAATTGCATTTTAGTCCTTCCACACCTGGTCCACGTGCGCGGTGCGTGTTTTCTTGGACTTTTTGCACTTTTGGCCCTGAGGTTTTTTTGCTTGTTATTTTTTTGGCCCTCAGAGATATTTTTATTACGATCAGGTTCCTATGACTGTGGTCTCTTGGATGCTTTAAATAAAATATCAAATCATATCCAAATTAAGTGAAAATTTGACACGTGGCTCCTGCCACTGTGTAGGATTTTCACTGAATTTTGGGAAATTTTTAGAGCCATTTTGTTATTTTTAAAAATTCAAAAACATCAAATTTTCTTACTGTTCAATTTTGAAATTCACAAAAAATATTAAAACTTATTCAAAAATTACAAAAAATTAGATTTAGTGTGTTTTGTTGTGTTTGATTTTCTGACCAAGTTTGGTCATTTTTGGACATAAAAATTATAAAAATTGAAAAAACTGAAAAAATTATAAAATTCTAATAATTCGCAGAAAAACCAAAAATTAATAATTCCTTTTCCTGATTATTCATTTTTATTCAAACTTTACATGAAAATTACCTCCAGGCCTTGAAACAACCATTTAGTATTTTTAAATGGTTGTAGAAGCCTGACTGGACAGTTTCTTGGGTTTTCTGCCTTGTTTTATTTTTATAAAATTACCTAAAAATCATAAAATTTTCGAAAACTAACCAAAAATAGTACAAAATATACAAAACATAAAAATATTTTTGTTTGAATTTTTGGATTAATTTTGAGTGTTCAAATAATTGTGTGAAGTTGCTTGTTTCTATTGTTTTCCTATTTTCTTTATTATTTGAAAATTCAAAAAATATAGATAAAAATATTAAAAACCCACCAAAATTTTGCTTGTTTATATTTTCTTCTTTTTAGACTACTTCTTAGGCCGCAAGGCCATCACGTGCTCCCTGAGTCCGACCCTGGTCGCTATACCAGGCTAATCCAATAGCCAGGGCCACTATTGTTTTTCATTGGTTTTCTATCTCGTTTGGTGGTCTATTCCTCACTTTTCTTGTTGAGCTGAGATCTCTATCGATCCTGGTCGCAACGACCCGAGAGTGATTATTTTTATCTGATCCAGATTGATCGGATTTTCGGCTCATCAGCCCTCTATGTGAAAGTACACCTTCCCACTATGATGGTCGGTCATCGCCTTGGTAGTGTCCAAGAATGGACGTCCAAGTATGAGGGGGTATCTGTTACCGACTCAGGGATCTCCATGTCCAATACGACAAAGTCCACGGGGAATTTCAGGCCCTGAATGGTAACGACCACGTGTCTCAACAACCCCTTCGGCCTCTTAATCGATCTACCAATAAACTGAAGGACTATCCTGCTCCGATGAAGAGGGACAAACTCAAACTGGTTGAGTAAGGCTGCTGGAAGGAGTATGATAGAAGAGCCGCTGTCTAATAAAGTACGATCGAACCGTTGCTCCTGAGTCTTGCATCTGACATAGGGAGCTCCTACGTCAGGTCTCTTGGCTGGCAATCAGTTATGAATGGCAAAGCATATGGCACGGGTGAGCACATGGATATCTCCTCTGTGGTTCCTCCTCTTCCTGCGTACTGTAGTCTTCTCTCTCAAGTTCTTCTAGAAAAGGGGGATGTGCTCTAGTGCCTCCTGTAGAGTCAACTGAATATGAAATCTGTCAATCATCTGCTGGTTGAACTCTAACTGTTGTGTCTTTTTGGGATTTTTGTTTTTGTTCCCCTTCGCTAAGCGGAGTGCTTGAGGGAAGGGGATAGCTGGGCCCTCCTCAAATGGAGGGCTAGGAAGAGGTTCCTGTGCCTGTGAAGGAATGGACTCCATACCAAGATCATCATGCAACACACATGGACTCTGAGAAGATGAAGACACCTTTCCTTTATTCATTTTTTGGTCTTTTTCTTGTTACCACAGTCCTGAGATACAAAAGGTGGCAACACCACAGATGGAAATACAACTGGAGTAGAAGTGGTGGCTTCAGTACCACCCACGACATCTGACTTCGCGGCATCAGCACCGCGCTCTGGCTCAGCATCAAATACAATCGTGGCATCAACACCACGCTCTGGATCAACATCAAGCAAAATGGTGGCCTCAGTACCACCGCCTGCATCTGGAGTCACGACGGTCTCAGTACCGTCGACTGGATCTCTCTCCTTGGTGGCATCAACACCTCCATCATCAACATCATTAGCAGCATCAGCACCGCTTCTCTCCTCATCTGGCGCTCCTGGTTCCCCATGTGGTTGTTGCTCAGACGAGGCACCGCCCGCTGGCATCCTACCGCTCCTAGTAGTCATGAAATCAACATCAAACATAGAAGAAGACATGCCATTCAAAAAGTCACTGGGAGTGGTATCCTCTATAAACTGTACCTGCTCAGATTTCCTCTTCAAACTGTTCAGATTAGGCTCGATCTGAACTGGTATGGCGGCCTTTCCCTTGATGATATCCCACATCTCCTGCCGAAACTCATCCATTTCTCGTCGGAAGGATGCCTTCTGTTCAGAAAGCAAGCGGCCGAAGTTATCAAGAGCTGGGTTCTCGAAGGCAGGTGCCGGAGAACCTGAAGTGTTCCTATGCTAGGAATGAGGCTGCTGCCGTGAATAGTGAGGGGGAGGCTGGGAGTATGACTGGTAAGGCTGCTGACACTGCCTCCACTGTTGTCCCTGATAAGAAGGACGGGGACCCTGCTGGTACTACTGCTGGGAGTGATAGGGCTGCTGTTGCTGGCTGTTCTGGCTACCCTGAGCGAGAGGCTACTGCTGGGATGAAGTACCTCCAGTGGTCCAACGGAATCTGAGATGGTTGCGACGAATCCCAGCCTGCTGTATGTACCGGTCATACCATATCCCATTGACTTCCATCAATGGCTCCTACTCAAAGGGTGGTGGAGGTAGAACTGCCAGTGGATGATCTGGATGGTAAACCACCATCCGAGTGTCCTGAGATAGTGGCTACGGTGAGTAATATTGTAGCTGTTGGACCGGCTCTGCCTGAATGTGGTGAACCTGGCAGTGTGTGGCAGAGGGCTGGGTGGAGCTACTACTGCTGGAATCAACATGTGATCTGGGGGGTTGCGTGGACGTCTGTGCTTCCTGAATATACAATATCTATGTCTTCAGGTCACTCATGGTCTTCGTCAACTGGTCCATTTGGGCCAGCCCCTGGATCTGTTTCTTCTCAAGGATCTCGATGCGGTCCAACTTCTTGCTGATGATCCCCATGTCGGCTGCAGTGGATATGGCCTGAGCTGTTGCAGCCGACGGATTGTGGGGACCGGCATTGATGCGTGCAATCCTCAGATATGGACCTGCCCCTTGGGGGGCTTTCTGCTGTGTGTAGACTCAGGCTTAGGCCATTACTGTCGAGTTCTCAGCCATCCCTTCATAGATTGCCCAAACCTCATCTTCACCCTTGGAAAAATAGGACCTACCACAAGAGGCATTCACAAGTCCCTGCAGCTCTGGTGTCAGCCCACAAAAAAAACTCTGAGCAAGGTTGGGATTTGATATATCATGATGTGGACATCGGTCAATGAGCTGTCTAAAGCGATCCCAAGCCTCATGGAACTGTTCATTCGATATCATCGTAAAATTACTGATCATAGCTCGTGCTGCGTTGGTCCAACCGAGAGGATAGTACTTATTCAAGTAGGCGGTCCGGAGCTGCTCCCAAGGTATGACATACCTTCCTAGATGCTTCAGCCAATAGGCTTCTCTGTCGACCAATGAGAATGGAAAGACAATCATCTTTATTGTGTCCTCGTCCACCAGTCTGTTATGGACAGTGCTGCAAATCATCTCGGACTCCTACAGATGGAGATGGGGCTCCTTGGTGGCTAGCCCATGAAACTTGGGCAATAACTGGACCATCTGGGGACAAAACTCAAAGTTCCCAACAATGGGAGGAAGCTGAATCCATCGGTGAGTGAGGGTTGCACCAGGGTTGTGCAACTGTCTCATGGTCCTCGGTGGCTGATCCGCCTGTTGTTGGTCTCCTCCTGCTCCACCGCCTACATCAGGTCCTGCTTCGGGTATCTCTCCATCGCCCTCAGATCTGTCTTCTCTGTCGACTCGCATCTGCACCAGCACTCTCATAATATCACCCATGAAGGCTCCCTGATCTCTGATATGTCTCTGCGTCATCTCCAGGGAAGCTAGCAATGAATTGGTGATGGCAGCCAGATCATAAACATATTAAGGTTGTCCCTTCTCATCTGGGCATCCCTCACTGCTGGCCATGTCTTGGGTCTTGCAAAGGCAAAGGTACCCATCTCAGGTGTCGTCAAATGTCCCGAAATCTCTGTTGCACTAAACACTGACACCTCAAGACTGATAGAAGAAGGGTGATCAAGGAGGAACAGGGTAGACGTGAACTCAGGCTCGGAGAGTGGGTCTAAACTCCCCGAAGCCGACATAGATGAAAAGGGAGGAGTGCTCTATAGCGGTGCCACCAGACGTGGCCTAAGGGATCTCCTTCCCATGATCTTGATCTGGAGATAAAGGCGGATGAGATCTGGAATGTAAACAAAATTGGCAATCAAACCCCCAATTCACCTACGCAACTCTTAAGCTGACGACCGTGAAGGTTCGGTCGTTTAGCTTGTCAATTTTAGTTGGGTGATCAATCAACCTATTAGAGTGATTAAGCGAGCTGTTGGGAGCCCAACTCTCCTAGCCGACTGTCCCAATCCCAAACGAGATCTTTCCCATCCAGTATGAATTGCGGACCATTTACCGGCTACTCGATCAACTCAATCTGCTAAGGACGTCGCGGTCCGCTTTATCGATTACCGGAGAGATACTCACTGGAGAACGACTCACCAAGACCAATAGTCAACTAGAATTTCGGGCGTGCCTCTAGCCTAGTGTGCGGGTCACTCTTTCGCTGCAGATAAATCAATCAATGAGGGGGTTACTCTCCCAAGACAAATTTTTTGATGAGGTGAGGTTTAAGGTCAAGTTTGCGTTAGCAGTCCCAATTTTATTTGGTTGTCACTTTTTAGGTATTTTTCGGATGCAAACAATGCCTACCGAATTTTCTGATTTCCGTGGCTATTTTGAGTCCAATAAAACAGGGGAGGAAGTCGGAAAAGCCGATGTGCGATCAAACACAATGATGCATGCAAAGTTAGAAATGCGTACTTTGCTCCAACACTCTACATGCAGGGTGATCTGCGCATAAATTAAAAGTCAGGAAATAAACTACCTATATGATGCACGAGGAAATTGTCCCTAGATGAGCAACTTCTATTAATCGTGAAGAACAAGTACCTATGACTAGGAAGAGAGACCAGAGTCCGGTCTTGGGAGCCGATCGGTGTCCACCACAATGGATCCTGCACGCGTTGTATACGACCCCTCCCAACACGTGGTCTCCAATCCAATTCAAATAGTTTTTTTAATTAATTTTTTAGCTTAGTTCAATTACGATCTATAGTTAAAGGCAAGATATTAAGTGTTGGGCCTTAGCTATTTACGTCACACTCAATAAAAACTCTTAAATCTAGGGGCCAAATCCGCATGAATCAAGCAGGTAATAAAATCGGCACACCACAAAAAATCGACGAGGCCCCCAAGGGAAAAATTCCTCAGGCATTGGACCTCGTGAAGTGTAGAAATGTCCAAGTCCTGAATATTACAAGTTAATGAGTCACTCTCTCATTTATATTACACAAGTAATGTAATGAAAATGAAAACTAGAGCTGGGTCTACAAAATCTCTCTAAGTCATCTTTGGTGCAAGAGTAGCAGGCCGAAGCCGACTTCACGTGGGTGCACAGGCGCATAGGGTAGAGCGCCTCCCACGATCCACGGTACCTCGCACAAAGTCAACAAAGAGAGGGGTTAGACAACTCAAACAATATATATCAAAAATAAAGAAAATAAATGAGGCACAAATGAAGACAAATAATCACAATCAATCACTCAAAAATCTGATCTATACACTGTTGCTCCCTGTCAACGGCACCATTTGATTAGCGGATCTAGCGATGGTCTAAATATGTCTGACACAAGGCGGAGACAGAGTCACTGTGGTTACCGCTCACGAAACCCGGGTCAATCAACAATTATCCCACAACAGATAAATCAAGCAATGAAAGTAAATGTGTGGAGTTAAAATTTGTTATAACTCTACAACCAATATATGTATAGGTGCAAGTATGTATAGAGTGTCGAACACAGGGAACAAGTAGGATAGATCATGCAATCAAGCTCAAGAATAAGAGTGACCAAATTTCTACAAGTATGCTATTTTTTGTGGATTTTTAATTTTATATTTTTTTATTAATTTTTGATTTTATATTTTTATATTTTGATTTTTAATTTACTTATTTTGTATTTTATTTTGGTATTTTGTATTTTTATATTTCCTTTTTCTTTTAACAAAGAAGTACAACTATATAGGATATATATATATATACAAGAGAGAAGAGAGAGATGAAAGGAGGTAAAAATACTCAAAATATAGGAAATAAAATATTTTTTGGCTTTTTATATTTTTCTACTATTTTTGTGGTTTTTGTATATTTTTACGATTTTTTTCGTATTTTTAAAGTCAAAATTACTGAAAACAGTGAACAAAATTAATGGCCGAAATTAAAATGGATATGAGAACTCAAACAATATCCAAAATTCTACAAATTAATTTTAACTAAATATAATGCAATAAAGAAAATTCAGAGCCAGAAAACACAAATTTTAGTTTTTTTTATCGATTTTATAAAATTTATGAAGATTTTAGGGGTTTTGTAACTTTTAGGAGTTTTCTTTTGAATTTTTTAGTGGTTTTTGGTATGGAGTTAAAACACACAGAAACAAACAAAAAATATTTTTTTTGGAATTTTTCAAAAAACTTATAAAATTTTATGTATTTTCTAATGCAAATAATGAAGAAAATGCATGTCTTTGAACTTTTATAAACAATAAAAATGCAACAAAAATGGAAAATAAAAATATAGCGCGGAAGCACAATGCAACAGCATGCCTATTTTTTGTGATTTTTCGAATTTTAAAGATGCATGAAATAAATAGAGACAACAAAGAGAAACTACACTACTAGCAAGGGTATATATGTAAATATCCAAAACATCCAGGGCCAAAGTGCATTTTTTTCCAGAAAATTATAACTATTTAACAAAGTTCCAGGACAAATCACAAATGGCCAAAAACCTAGGGGATACAGTGCGAAATTCCCACCGTCGCACGTGGTACTCGCGCGCATGGCAGGAACTTAAATGCAAATAACAAACACCTGAGGGCTACTTTACAATTTCACCAAAAATAATACACATTATGAAATGTTTCGTGGACTAGAATGAAATAACAAAACCCGCAGGGGTCCCTTACAAAATATCCACCCCTCACATGCACAAACACGTGAGGTGGCGTGATAGGGACCTAGATGCAAATATGAAAAGGTGCGGGGGTGTCTATGCAAATATTACACAAAATATTAAACTACAAATGAAATTTTCTGACTATTAAATAAATACACAAAATGGTGAGGGTGAAAGTGTAAAATACCCAACGCGCGCAAATCCGACGACTGATGTCCTTCAACTTGCCACGTGTCGCGATCTGAACGGTCGATGACGGTTCGACTTCGATGGCTACGATTAGATCTCCTAGGGTTGATCGAACGGTGGAGGCGTGTCAATATCTAACGGCAGCTGTACGATATGGGCTCCGGCCTTGATCCAATGGCGGGGAACCTCGGACAAAGAACAAGGAAGAAGGACAACGAAGGCGACCTTCCCTGCTCCAGATCTCGGTCCTCCGATGTCCTCTCGAGCTCAAAAGCGGCCGGAACAACTCCTGGGATGGTCTTCTACGTGCTGGGAACTCCAAAAATCTCCGACGTCAACCTAAGTTCTCGCGAGGAGGCGGCGGAGCTTGGAGGCTCCGGATACTCCGGTGAGAGAGAAAACCGAGCCCCAGGATCTCTCGTTGTTTTTGGACCTGCAAAAAATGGTGAGAGGGTCAAAGGCAAAATGCCTTGACCCCGCGGTGGCGTAATGGAGGAGTGGAACGGTGAAAAGGGAACTCGGCCGGAGCTCGCTCCAGCGAGGGGGTCTATGGGCGATCGAGCGGATGAAACACAGGACTAACGATGGGATCTTAATCCTACGGATATGGGGAATGAGAAAATGCAAGAAAATAGAGATAAAACGAGTCCTCGAAGGTGGGATCACCTGAGGAAGAGGACCTCGATGGCGGGACTTCACCGAAGGTGGTGGAGCCGCCTCAGGTCTTCCTCGATCCTCCTGAAGGGTGGTAAGGGGAGCTGTCACCTCCCTCTTGCTCCCGGGGTGAACAGGTGGAGAAGAAAGCGGCCAAAAGGGGTTCAAACTTGAATCGAAATTCGGAGGTGATATTTAAGGGGTTGACGAACGGGTGAGAAGAACAAGGCGTAGCGGGTGCGTCGTCGATCGAAAGATCGAGGTGACTCCTGGGCGTGTATGCTGAAGTGGGCTCGAAAACCATGGTCTAATAGAGTCAGACCTCGGTCAGAGAGTTGACCGAGGTCAAACCAACGAAGGCTTCTGATTGGTCCACGTGGACCAACCAGAAAATTCCTTGGAAAACATATTTGAAAATTCATTTTAAAATAAATAATGATTTTATTTTTTAGGTTATAAAATAAAAAATGTTTGTTAATTTTTGAAGTATTTTATTATGATTTTTTTTTTTTTTCGAGATTAAAAATTACAAGTTTCCTTTTATAGCTTATTTACAGGTATATTCATCTATATATTTTACTATTTTATTTTTATTTTGTATTATTTGATTTTATTATTTTTGTTCAACATTTTATAAATTTATAACTTATTTCATGGACATATATTTATTTATGTTTTAATGTATTTTGTACAAGTAAATAAATAGAAATAGTATTTGTATAGGTATAAGTATAGGTAATTCATCTAGGTATCATATACAAGTATTTTATTTATGTGTTTTCTTTTATTTTTATTCTTGTTTTAATATACATATATATTATAAGTAATATTTACAAAATTATAAAAATATAAAAGTATAAAAATAATTAATAATAAATAAAATGAATATTTTAATCGATATAAGTATACAAGAAGGGTCCAAAACTCAACTTTCAAATCGTAACTCCGAAAAATATGAATTTGCCTTCATTAAATAGATTATGAAAAATTATATACAATTAAAGGTGATTTTGATATATTTTGAGTTTTTATTTGAGAGATACATGTATGGGAAGTTGGGATTTTTGGAATCTTATTCAGATCATAACTTTTCATATGTACATTATTTTGGTGTGAAATCAATTTTGTATTTTTATACATTTAATTATCTAAAAATTTCATGATAAAGTTTCTTTATTTGAAGTATAAAAAGTGGAACAAAAAATAGGTCTCAAAATGAATAATGAATGTATTAAATAAAAGGGTATTTTTATTGTATTTTGGCCCCTATCTCCCCCTACTTTATTCCTTGTTGACCTAATCATCAAGATGCCTAGGTCTCAGGGTTTTAGGTCATAAAATATTTACAATATTTTATTCCTTTTCTTTTCTTTTCTTTATTCTATAATTTCAGCTTTAAAACCATAATTTGTACACTATTTACATACACATGCATGAATGCTAAAATGCATGAATTAAGGGTATTTACATGTATTTACTAGGGTTTTTGAGGCCAAAATGATAGAATAAAGATGATGAAATGGAGGTTCATCATGTCCTTATAACATATTTTAAAAGGTATTGAACTACAGAGGAATGTTTTTACACTAAAAATAAAAGACAAAAATGGGTGGTGGTATATGGCAAAATTACTCCCACTTAGGCATCAACAGATGGCCTCCAATTATACACGTGACAATCTCTCAATGATAGATAACAATTTGGCGATGAATGGTTGAGATAATATCCCAGCGGATGATTGGATGTCTAAAGATGGCACGATACGATGGCACCTACTTGATCTGGAGCACTCCCTTGATCGAACAGTTGTGAACCACCTGAAATAACAGGCAAGAACACAACTCCGTCCAAACTTCGATCGGGTCCTACTCCTTCCTTTAGTGGTCTCCGGTGATATTCTGAGGGTCAAAATGTTCCTGATGGCTGCCTGTAGCTGCTGATGGCTTCAAGAGGCTCCATGAACCTTAGGTGAAATCTCGAGAGGTTGATGAAGATGATGTGCTCAAGGAACCTCAGTTTGAATCAAAATTTCCTATTTTAAGGCTTTCGACAGTCTAGACATATAGGATTAGTCTAAACACCCAAAATGTTAGGTCTAGGGATTTGTTTGGGGCTGAAACGAATGATGATGAAGTGTGGGAGAGAGTCTTTGGTGAGCGTCTGATAACCGCCCCCACACCCTTAGTTAATTCGAGCAAATTAATTATCCAAATTAAGTTAAAGTCGTTCGTTGCAGTCGGATACGAGAGGGCTAATCAAAAACCACTTTAATTAGATTTGAGTTAATTTCAAGCAGCAAATTTTTTTTACTTGGTGAAGTCCAAGGTCGAACTCAGGGAGGCAGCTGTCTCCTTAGGTCAAGTTTTAGCAAAATCCAAGTGTGAGATTTTCGAGGAATATATTTTTGGTCTTTTTCGGCTTTTCTATTCAATACACATGCAAAATCAGGCCAAATTAAATGTTAATTCAAAAAGATGGTCAAATTAATTCCAACAATTATGAAACTTGGCCAGATTATGAAATGGGATGAAATTAAGCAACTCTATTTTTTTTGTAATTTTTAGATACACGGATAATAAAATAAGCAGACTTTAGTGAAAATAACTAAACCAATTTTAATAATTACCAAACGATGATATTTCTCATAAATAAAATTAATCCAAATAGATCTAATTAAGAGCTATCCAAATAAACTTGAATTTCCCTAAAACATTTCACGGTTGATTAATTAAAAATCGATTAATGTTTTCACTAAATGATTTTTCTAAGACAAACTATACGTGCAAATGGTGTGATTTTTGGATATGTTGTAGATTAGATCTACCAATGATGATTTTTCAGAGATTTTTCGATAAGCAGAAAGTGCACAATAATTTACTCAATCATCATGGACAAAATATTGCAATTTTTCACCAAATTAATTTCCATAAATATTCTGCGAATCAGAAAAATACAAATAAATGTTATGATGGTAGAACAAGAGTTATGCTACACAATGCCACTTTCAGAATTAAAAATGGATGACATAATGACGAAAAATAAATGTGCAAATGCAAGGGTGTGAATGCAATACAGAGAAAAGAAATATAAGCTGAAATGAGAACAAGGACTTACATGCAATTTCCAAAAACTTGAAATTTCTTTGATAACTTGCAAGGGGTGTCAAGTGTTCCCTTTGCAAATGCCCTTTTTTTATTGTGTGATGTTGCCTCCTCTGTTTTGTTGGCTTCAACAGGGGAATGGAGATGGAGGAGGAGCTTCACGGCAAGGGAGCTTCACGCATGCTCGAGGGGACGGAGGACGGCCGACGGCTTGGCTGGACGGCGGGTCGTGTGCGGGCTGGGGGCGCGGGCCGCGCGGAGGTCCTTAGAGGTGGTTGGCGCAGCCGCGCGTGGCTGCACGTGCAAGGGGAGGCTGCACAGCCACCCACGGGTGGCCTGGTGGTCTGTCGTTGGAGCACACGCGCGTGGCTGCGCACGTTGAGGCGCGCGCAGTGTGCGCGGGCGACGAGGCGCTGGAGGCTGGAGTGGTGACCAGCGCACGAAGCCGCTGAGCTGGAAGGTGGTGCGTGGGCCACGTGCGGCTGCGCGCTGGAGGTGCAACGGTCACGTGCGAAGCCGCGTCTGAGGTCGGGGATGACGTGCGCAAGATAGCCGACACACGGCCACTGTGAGATGGTGACGGGGCTGTCCACAGTGGAGGCGGCCGACACACGGCCAAGGGTCGTCGGAGCAGAGGAGGTGTCCAAGGTGTGCTTGGTGATGGTGTGTGTGAGTGGTGAGTGAAGAAGAAGAGAAGGAGAGAGAGATGACAAGAAACAGGGGAGTTTCACCTCCTCCCCTGATCTTCATGCATTTGTTTAAGTGACTTAAATGACAGACTAATCGATTGATGGAATTTCTTCAGAAAAATAAATAAATATCACCGTTGCATTCGCAATGTGTGATTTATCCGTAGAAGTGCGATCGGTTTTGTGATTCAGTGGGAGGAAGGTGATGAATCGAGGAGAGAGAGAATGGGGTGTAATGAAGAAAAAGAAGAAGATGAGAAGTACCTGGAGATGAAGTCGGATTGCCTGGGAATGAAGGAGAGCTCCTTCGATCGTCGCTCAACGCCGCGGCTGAGGCGGAGCTCGAGCAAGCATCGTGTGAAACTTGCAGCGGCGAAGGTTGAAATCTCGCCGGATCTCGCCAAGGAGTCGTCTTCGCTCGGAGGGATCTCCTGTAGCTGTCACCTTCAGGGAATGTAGAGCTGGGCTTCTTCTCTCAAGTGGCGGATGGAGATGAATGGAGGAGGGGGAGGGCATTATAAAGAGGAAGAGGAAGTTGGAGAAGAGATGGAGAAGGTGGAGAAGATGGGGTGGAATGAGAGGTGTCGTAGGGTGGCCTCTCCCTTAAGTTAAGGGAGAGTGGGAAGGAATGGGTAGAGAGGAGAGAGATGATGCCACTTGGCGTGCTAGGATGCGGCCATGTGGCATTTATCTAATAAAAAGCAAAAACCAAGGAGTTGACATGTGGCGGCTTCCGGAGCCACCACGTGTCGCTCCTAGAAAAATCCAAAGTTGGAATGGAAAGAAAAATAAAAATGACATAACAAAAGGGCTTAAATCAAAAAGTGTTCAACACAAAAGTTACTCGTCTTGACGAGATCTACAACTTTTGTGAAGAGCTGAAAATCAAACGAGATCATCTGTACAAAAACATATTTTTGGGTGGTACCTTATAGGTATAAAATACCACATTTTATCTTTTGCATTTTTTTGTCATTTTTCAATAAGAGAAAAATCAATAAAAATAGAGAAAATATGAGAAGAATATTTACAACTTAATCTATTTTTTTTGGATTTTTATTAATGAAGAAAATAAAACGATAAAATGCAGGGGTAAAACCGTCATTATGTACAATGTAAAAAGGGGCCAAAACCCAAGTTTTGCATACGAGCTCCGATTTTAATGAAATTAGTCTTGTTTCGAAGGTCTTTGAATGTATATTACTTTAAAAGTGAGTAGACCTAATTCGGAGGCTGTATGAGCGTGATATGTGCATTTTAAGGTTCATGATTTCAAACTTGGATTGGAGTTTTATTGGTTGATTTTACAAGTTAGTATTTTTTAGATATTTTTCTTTAATTAGTGTTAGTAGTATATACACAACAGAGTTGGTTTTATTGCATTTGGAGTTAGTATAAAATATATACAAATAGGATATTTTATCTAATATACAGGTGAATATTTACAAGTGAATTTGGCTTCTTATTTTATGCAAATATGAATGCTAAAATAAATATGTTATCAATGCATGCATGAATGCTAATTATACAATATAAGTAGAAATAGGCCTCTAATTTCTCGGGAACAAAGCTCTATTTTCAACTTTTAGAGTGATGAATCGCAGATTCATCAACCCCCTATACTTAAACCTTGCTCGTCCCCGAGCAACTAAAATGAAATGCAAGAGTGAAATGAGATTGGGTTCCATACCAAGGTCATGAACAAAAGTTGAAAATGGAGCTTGACTCAACCTTTGGATTAATTGTGTGGCGAAACCTTATTGGGATCTGAACTTAAGACCTAACAGACTTCAAGTTCCACAAGTCTTCTATTCAAGACGCCTTAACAGTCAGGTCAGAACAAATCCTCAAACGCAAATTTCTGATGACTATGATTCTTACTTGTACTGTGTAAGTGATAAATAGCTCTCCACATCAGAAATGACTCGGAACCAGCCTCCTCTAACAAGGTAACTCAATAACCCGGTCCAGCAACTCTTTCCTCGAGGAGCGGGGTATTCCCTTATAAGTTCAAGTGCGACCAACTCAAGAGGAGGGGGTAGAGAAAAGAATAAAGAATGGATGGTAGCTAGTGTAGCTAACCTATCCCGGGATGCCTGACCAGTGTAGCCAAGTCAACCAGCTGCAGACTTCTTTCTAGTATACATACTCCAATAGGCAAATTTTTTTTTGGAACTATATACAAGGTGCAGCATGTATATTAGGAGTTTTTCCTCTTGAGCCAGTAGACTATCCCTCTTTTGAAGCATTATTGCAACCCACAGCGTCCCGTCCTTAGACTTCAACACCACCAGACTAGGTTGAGATGCACTACCCTCCCTAGAGGAGGACGGATGTTTCCACCCGTGTGCTACTCCAAGCTAAAGGATTCTACCTCCTCACCACCTCATCAATGAAGAGCTACGTGCATTGTGCTTTGTCCAAGTTAGGTCACTGTGTAAAAGAATCATGCGTGTGCACGAGATATTCTACTTAGACTAATCAAGATGACATGTGAACATAGACTTGCGGACTCAAAGAATTAAGTCACTTGACCTGAAAAATCTTAACTCCAGTTCCTATAAGGTTCCTCTGAAATTAGGTTGATTAAGGTCAAATCAAGCCCATCCTCAATATCTACTCATAACACGGTTCATAACCCATTAGCTTTTCACCTTGCATATGCAAGATATGCAAATGAGAGGTGCAGATGACATGCTATGAATGAAATGCAAGACTCTTTTTTTTAAATGCAAAGATGATATGTAAGAGTAAATAAGAAGCCTTATTTTCAACACATTTTTTTTGGTATAAGTATGCCACAATTTGTATTATTTACAACAAGTTTTTAGTTTATACATAATATACATATTATACAATTTTTTTCGGTATACATCCAACAAATTTTACAAAAGTATGTTTTACAAGAATTTTACATTTTTTATACAAGTATTATACATATAGTACAATTTTTTTTTCAATTTTTACCCACCCTGTAATTATTGCATAATATATACAGAAAATACGCGAAAATACGCGAAAGTATGAGCTATGGGAAAAGTATATACGTAATATATACACACCCCCCTATACTTAGCGTGTGCTATGTCCTCAGAGCACGAAAAGCGACCAAAAAGACATAGCTCGGGCTAAGCGTAGGAGAGCTAAAATTACAAAAATGTATAGAAGTCGCACCGCCCCCCTATACTTAGTCTCTTGACTGCCTAAGTGTAGAAGAAGATAAAAAAAATGGGGCGGACGAGGGTAAAAGGGGAAATGGATGAATATATACAAAGCGGGCATCGGTCCCCCCTATACTTAGGCTCAGGTCAGCCTAAGTATAGGACAGAAGTGAGTAAGAGGACCCATGTGATCTGGAGAATGTACAAAGAACCGACTCAAGTGACTCCTCCCCCCTATACTTAGGATCTGGTCATCCTAAGTATAGTCTAAGATAGTGATGTAATGAGACGGGGATGAGTTACTAGAGTTGCGGGAGAAAGGATAGGATGTACAAGAATGATGATATATACAGATGAGTCGGTCTGAATCTTTCGAGACGCTGCGGATGGCAGGAGTTCACTGCTGCAAGGTCTCATACGCGGCTCGAGGTGTATCTGCTGTATCTGTCTTGCGCATGAATACAATCTCTTCAACATGGACTAACTGCTCATTGGATTCGACGAAGTGCTTCAACAGCTGTCCATTCACTAGGAATGTCGGTTCGTCATCTGCGAGATCTGAGATCTCGACACATCCACTATCATGCACTGTACGAACGATAAATGGGCCTGTCCACTTGGACTTCAACTTGCCTTGGAAGATCTTCAGCCTAGCATTAAACAACCATACCTTCTGTCCAGGAACAAAGGTCTTTCGTCTGATATATCTATCATGCCAACGCTTCACCTTGTCCTTGTACACCAAACTGTTGTCGTATACGTGGTTTCTGACTTCCACAAGCTCATTCAGATCCATGTCTCTCTGTTTCTGTCCCAGGTGCGTGTTCCAGTTGACCTTCTTGATTGCCCATTCTGATTTGTGCTCTAACTCTGCGGGCAAATGGCACGGCTTTCTGAATACCATTCGGAATGGGGAGGTACCTAACGGTGTCTTGTAAGCTGTCCTATACGCCCAGAGGACTTAATCTAAGATCTGAGACCAGTCCTTCCTGTCCAGACGGACAAGCTTTTGCAATATGGTCTTCACCTCCCGATTCGACACCTCAGCCATACCATTGATTTGTGGGTGGTAATGACTTGCAACACGGTGTTCAATGCCGTAGTCCTTCAGGAGTTTCTTTACCTCCCGATTCACAAAGTGGCTACCCCCGTCTGATATCATCATTTTGGGGATCTCGAACCTGGAGATTATGTGCTCTCTGATGAATTTACAGACAGTTATGCTATCTGCGGCTCGGGTCGGGATAGCCTCCACCCATCTGGATAGATAGTCTACCGCAAGAAGGATATATTCGAATCCATGGCTAACAGGGAATGGGCCCATGAAATCGATGCCCCAGGCATCAAAGACATCACAAATGATGACCGGCTGCATTGGCATCTCATCCTTGGAACCGACGGTTCCTCCCATTCTCTGGCATACTGGGCACGACTTCGCGAAGGCAGTGGCATCGCGAAACAGAGTCGGCCAGTAGAAGCCACACTGAAGTACCTTCCATGCGGTCCTCTTCCCGGAGTGGTGTCCTCCTACCTCCAAGCTGTGGCATAAAGAAAGGACACTCTGGCATTCCTCCTGAGGGGATACACCGTCTCCAGACACAATCCGGTCATTCGAAGAAAAGGATCGGATCCTCCCAATGGTAGTGTCTAGCGTCCGACTTCAGTCGGTCGATTTGGCTCTTGGGCCAATCTTCGGGAACTTTCTTGGAGACAAGATAGTTCACGATATTGGCATACCATGGGAGTGAGTCGATAACAAAAATCGACTCGTCAGGAAGGAGTCTCGAATTGGTGAATCCTCGGAAGTATTAAGATCTTCGAGACGAGAGAGATGATCGGCCACTACATTCTTCTTTCCAGGTTTATCACGGATGTCCAAGTCAAACTCCTGGATAAGTAAAATCCATTGAAGAAGACGTGCCTTCGCATCCTTCTTCTCCATCAAGTACCGTAGTGCCGTAATGGTCAGTGAACACAGTTACCTTGGATCCAATGAGGTGAGATCTGAATTTGTCCAAGGCAAACACTACCGCAAGCATTTCCTTTTCCGTAACTGTATAGTTACACTGAACGGTGTCAAGCACTTTTCTTGCGTAGTGAATTGCAAACGGGACACCATCTCTTCTTTGTCATAACAAAGCCCCAACATCATAGTCTGAGGCGTCCGTCATGATCTCTAAAGGTAGAGACCAATCTGGGGCTTGTAGGATGGGTGCGTTCATGATCATTCCTTGCAAAATCTTAAAGGCCTCAAGACATTTGTGATCAACAATAAACTCCATGTCTTTGCCTAAAAGCTCAGTTAGCGGTCGGGCAATCTTAGAAAAATCCTTAATGAATCTCCGATAAAATCCAACATGCCCGAGGAACGACCGCAACTGCTTTACGTTGGTTGGTGGCTGGAGTCGTCTGATCACATCCACCTTGGCAGGGTCAACCTCCATTCCTCTCTTTGAGATGACATGCCCCAACACTATGCCCTCCGTCACCATGAAGTGACTTTTCTCCCAGGAGAGCACCAGATTAACCTCACAACATCTTTTGAGGACTCGGTCCAGATTCCTAAGACAGGAATCGAAGGAATCGCCGTGGACCGAGAAGTTATCCATGAAGACTTCCAGGAATTCGCCGACCATTTCGGCGAATACAACAATCATGCACCTTTGGAAAGTACCTGGAGCATTGCATAGTCCAAAAGGCATGCGCCTGAAAGCATAGGTACCAAAGGGGCATGTAAACGTGGTCTTTTCCTGGTCCTCCGGAGCTATGGCTACTTGATTGTAGCCCGAGAACCCATCTAAGAAGTAGAAGAACTCTTTCCCCGCTAGTCTCTCTAAGATCTGATCAATGAATGGTAGGGGGAAATGTTCCTTCTTTGTCGCGGCATTCAAGCGTCTGTAATCCACACAGACACGCCACGACGTAGGTACTCTCGTCACGATCTCCTCTCCGTCTTCGTTGGTGGTCGTCTGAATTCCCAACTTTTTCGGGACAACATGGATTGGGGCCACCCACTTAGAGTCGGAGATTGGGTAAATGAAACCCGCGTCGCACCATTTCTCTATCTCCTTCTTCACGACCTCTTGTAAATTTGGATTCAACCGGCGTTGGAATTCACGAGAGGGTTTGGCTTCGTTCAACAAGTAAATATGGTGCGAACAGAGAGCGGGATTTATCTCGTGGAGATCGGAAATGCTCCAGCCTATCGCCTTGCGGTTTTTCTCTAGGATCTCTAGCAAGCGAGATTCCTGCTCCTCGGTCAATCGCAAACTGATGATGACCGGAAATTTCTTGTCTTGTCCCGCAAGGAAGGCGCATTTTAAAGTTGTGCGTAAAGGTTTGAGCTCAGGAATAGTGTGTCGTCTAAGAAGTCTGGCTCAATCTGATCTGGCTCGGTGTTGGAAGTGGCTGGATCGTTCTCTGTGATAGCTGCCACCAAGTTGTTTGGCTCAGGAGTCAGATCGTCAAAAGTCTCCATGCAATCGGTAAAAGCCACGTCCGACTCGTCATCCTCATCTTCCAATTGTCCTAAGGAGGGGAGGACAGACATGCCCAACCGGGCCTCTATGTCATCGAAGATGTAGGGCGATGCAGGTTCTGAGTTGTACTCGTCTCTAAGGACCTTGCAAACTGATTCATGCACTGGATCATCTCCGGAGGGGAGGGACTCATCGGTGCTGGCTGGGTTCTGTCTCCATGGCCCAACTGTGTCTACATGATTGCAGTCTGTTCCGGTAGAAGAGTACTCGGTGCTGGATTCTGAATCCGGTCTCTGCCATCTTGTCTGCTTCATCTCGAGTTCCTCATCTCCGCCTGGAGTTTGGAACTGAATCTTCCCCATCTTATAATCAAATAAGGCCCCTGCTGTTCTGAGGAAGGGCCTACCTAAAATGATCTGGGAGTCTCTCCAATTACGAGGGGTTTCCATATCCAGGATAGTGAAGTCCACCATGTCTTCTTGTCCCTCGACTTTGATCACAATGTTCATCAATTCTCCTTGGGACCTCTTAGTTGATTTATCAACAAACTGTAGGAGGGCTCTAGATTTCCTAAGAGGTCCGAGATTAAGCCGCTTATAGAGGGCTGTAGGCATTAGATTGATCGAGGAACCATTGTCCAGGAGAGTACGTGCAAACGCGATGTCATCAACATGACTCACTACATAATGTGCACCCATATCTCTTCGTTTCCTTGGAAACGAGTTCTTTATTGCACAAGTCGTGGCTACTGATAAAACGTGCTTCTCAACACGGCTTTTGGTCTTCCTGCTAACCCTAGTAGGTGTGCATCTCACCTTAAGGTATTTTTGGAATGCAGGGGTCATCTCCACGTACTTGTCAAAGGGGATTGTGACCTTGATATATTTGTTGCAGAATTCAGCCATCTCAGGGTCATCTTTTTGGATTTTTTGGTTTTCTTCTTTCCACCCGTAAGAGCTCGGGGGAAAGGGATTATTGACTCTAACTCATGTTCGGAAATTGAAATCTTTTCATTGAAAACTGGAACTGAGTTATGTACATGACTCGGACTCTGAAACAGATTAGGACTCTGACGCGAACTGAAAGAAACATGCTGGGGCGAAATAGGTGATGCATCTTCCGCTTCTTCTGGGCGGTCCTCCTCAGATGGAGGTGCAGGCTCTTCATCAGTTTCGCCTGACTCACTAATGGTGTGGGAATGCTGCTTCGAGGACTCAGATGTCCTCTTCTTCTGCCGGTGATGGTGGTGGTGGTGGTGCTGCTCCTCTTCCTCCATGTTCTCCTCAGGTAGAGACTTGGAAGTTCCTTCCTTCTGTGCCCGTGCCCGATCAGGTATGGTCACGGTCCTTCCGCTCCTGAGGGACATATGATTTACATTATCGTACGAAAGGATCTCATGTTCAGATAAATAATTATCTGAATAGTATACCTGATCACGAGGTCGGTTCTGGCCATGGAGTATGTTGTTCGGGTTGGCCTGAACCTGTGCGGGAATCGGGGTATTTGGCGCCATCTGTTCGTCCTGGGTACGAGAGACATGATTAATATCGGTTCTTATATCCAGATAATCATTCTGCATCTGTTGGACCCTATCAGACAGGGTCTGGATCGCCAAGGTGAGGGACTCCAATTCAGTGGGCTGGGCTGGCTGATGTGCAGACGAGGTTCTGTATTGGCCCTGTTGGGCATGCCGATATTGCTGCTGCTGATGGGATGGTGCTGGCCCGTGCTGGTAGGTGCGCTGCTGCTGCTGGTACTGCTGAGGCTGGTACCCTTGTTCTGGCCTGAACTGAAAGCGCGGTGTGGGAACGGGCCTGGTTTCTTGGTAGGCTGGGGATGAGCGGTGAGGCTGATCCTTCCCCATTTCGGACTGCCTGACAATCAGGTCACGACTATACCAAAGCCCGTTGATCTCGTACACCTGCTGAGGCTCCTCGTATCCGGTCTCCACTTGTGGGGGTGCATGCTGGTCCTGCTGGGTGTAAGTCTGATCCCAACTACTCTAAGGCCCTGATGCCTAATCCTGTACAAGATGGACTCGATATATAGGTACAGGTGGTGCAGAAGGGGCAGGTAGCTTTATCTTAGCTACCTTCTCAGAAAGTTCCTCCACTTGCTTCGGTAGGCGCGAAAGAGACTCAAGTTCCACGACTCTCTTGTGGATCTGCTCGACCATGGTTAGCTTGTCAGCAATCATCCCCATGCTGGGAATGAGGTCCTCGGTCAGATCCGCTACAGTCCTTCAGGTTGTCTCGTTGGATAGGATTGAGGGAGACAACGTATAGGCCCTGGTGGCCTGTGACCTGCCAGTTTCCGCCATCTGCTCCATGATCTTCCATACAGCGTGCTCGTTTTTGTTCAGATAACTTCCTCCACTGGCGGCACTGACTAACCCCTGCATCTCCGGGGTTAGACCACAGAACAAGGTCTGGACTAGGATCGCCTTAGAAATGCCATGGCAAGGGCATTTATGCACTAAGTCATTGAACCTATCCCATGCATCGTGGAAGGGTTCACTCGGTCCTTGGGAGAAGCTGGCGATCTTTGTTCTCATTTGATTAGTCCTACTGAGAGGGTAGAACTTTTTCAGGAAGAGGTCCTTGAACTGCATCCAGGTAGTACATATCACCCCTAAGTTCTTCAGCCAATGTGCTGCCTTATCTCCTAAGGCAAATGGGGTGGCCTTCAATCTAATGTAATCTTGGCCAACATTGGGATGGCTAAGATTGTTGCACACCAGCTCGAAGTCACGGAGGAAAGTGTACGGTTCTTCATTTATGTTTCCGTTGAACTTCGGAAGCAAACTAAGGAAGTGGGGCTTCAGCTCGAATGCCTGGGCGGGAACCGTTGGTGACAACCAGTTCTGAATCTCGTTCTCCGCTGGGTTGTATGCATCAACCATTGGTCGGTCAATACCTCCTGCTGCAATGATCTGTCCCATTCTAGCTGTGAGATCTGCATTCCGCTGTTCGGCTTGGGGCGAGGCGAGCTAATACTTGCTGAAGTGGGTCATCTGTGTTCTCCTCATCTGAGGATTTTTTTGGTGGCATCTTGTCCTCTAGTCCTGGGAAATGAAAATGATCTGGTTTAGAGGATAAATCAGGGAAGGAATTCTTACCGAGGCGATGGTCTTCCTCGGTAAGATCAGAGGAGAGGGTAGGGTTGGTTTGAGAGTAACCACCCTGGTTGTGAGGGATCCAGAACTCAAGAGGGTCATGAGTCCCGGGTGGTCCAAGGTGCGCTTGGGCCGATGAGGATGAGTTACTTGGGGGACTCATAGAGAGATCGGTAAATAATGCGTCGAGATCTCCCCAGTTACTTATCTTGATGTGGCGAGAAGAAGATAGGATTTTACTCCTACCTGAAGCAAACAGGTTAATCCAAGACCCCGGGTTCACACTCAACGCGGTGAAGGACTCGAAACCGAGTCCAATTTATCTTGTAAATTTTAAGTGTGATTTTTCAAGCAAAATAGCAAGAATTACGCGGCCTATAGGGAAGTCGGCTCAGAGCCGGATGCGTCTTCCCTGTTTATCCTGTCGCCTAAGATACCGCCGATCCTCCCTTTCTTCGCTCTTATCCGGAGTTGGGGACTCAAAGACGTGCCCCTATCTACTTGCAAGCAGGTGGAGGCTGACAAAGCTAGGCCTTATCGCAGAGTACCGCTGGTTCGCCCCTATCTACCCGCGAACAGGCGGAGGCTACTTGGTACTTGTCAATGAGCTTAAAGTATCCAACTCATGATATTTGCTCGGATCAGTTGGCCCGTGATATGGAAGGTGGGGATTTGGGCTCTGCCTTAAGGTGTTCACACACACTCAAGTACCCTCACTCAGCCTGAAAACAAGGTCGGGGATTAGTCTCCCGCAAACAAATTTTCCAATTTTATCAATTTTTTTGGTCAATACTGTTAGCAGTCCCTGTTTTAAGTTAAGTTCTCACTTGTTTAGTCCAACCACACAACACGCCTAACATCCAGTCCCAATTTCCGTTTAATTTAAGTTCGAAAAACTGAGGGGGAAATCGAGAAAAGCCGATGCACGAAAAACAATGATGCATATGCTGAGTTAAGAAGACTTACAGTGATCCCTTCGCTTTTATGCAGGATGCAATACAGTATTGAAATTTTACACTATATGCAAATGCAGACGACAAAATCCACTCCTAGACAGGCAGTTCTATTAGCGAGTGAAGAACAGGTTTCTTTGGACTAGATCTGCGGTCTAGGTGCGTCTTTTAAGTGTATGTGTGGTCCTAAAAATTACGAGCACAAGCAATTCCTAGAGTGGCTCAAGGAGCCGCTAGTGCAGGTCTAAGTTACAATTCAACCACATAGCACACGGGGACACGATTCCACTATTTTTACACACGCGAGAACCCGAACGAGAACCGCTGGAAATGATGCGAAAAATGTGGAAATAAATGAAATTATAGGTTCTCTCAAATCACTCAAACAAATTCGAATGCGTGTTCCTCGAAGCGTCTTCGACTCCGGTGTCCCTCGCACAAAAACAAGTTGAGGTCAGATAAAGAACAACACTAAAATGTAAAAATTTAAAAGATAGAGAAATATTCACAAGAAAAACCGGGGGTCAGACTACCCGGGGATTGAAAATGAAACAATCAGAATTTCACTTCCAATTAACCTAAGCCGTGCCTCCCCGGCAAAGGCACCATTTTGATAACCGCCCCCGCACCCTTAGTTAATTCGAGCAAATTAATTGTCCAAATTAAGTTAAAGTCATTCGTTGCAGTCGGATACGAGAGGGCTAATCAAAAACCACTTTAATTAGATTCGAGTTAATTTCAAGCGGCAATTTTTTTTTACTTGGTGAAGTCCAAGGTCGAACTCAGGGAGGCAGCTGTCTCCTTAGGTCAAATTTTAGCAAAATCCAAGTGTGAGATTTTCGAGGAATATATTTTTGGTCTTTTTCGGCTTTTCTATTCATACACATGCAAAATCAGGCCAAATTAAATGTTAATTCAGAAAGATGGTCAAATTAATTCCAAAAATTATGAAACTTGGCCAGATTATGAAATGTGATGAAACTAAGCTACTCTAATTTTTTTTTTGTAATTTTTAGACGCACGGATAATAAAATATGCAGACTTTAGTGAAAATAACTAAACCAATTTTAATAATTAGCAAACGATGATATTTCTCAGAAATAAAATTAATCCAAATAGATCTAATTAAGAGCTATCCAAATAAACTTGAATTTCCCTAAAACATTTCACGGTTGATTAATTAAAAATCGATTAAAATTTTCACTAAATGATTTTTCTAAGACAAACTATACGTGCAAATGGTGTGATTTTTGGATATGTTGTAGCATAGATTTAGATCTACCAATGATTATTTTTCAGAGATTTTTCGATAAGCAGAAAGTGCACAATAATTTACTCAATCATCATGGACAAAATATTACAATTTTTCACCAAATTAATTTCCATAAATATTCTGCGAATCAGAAAAATACAAATAAATGTTATGATGGTAGAACAAGAGTTATGCTACACAATGCCACTTTCAGAATTAAAAATGGATGACAGAATGACGAAAAATAAATGTGCAAATGCAAGGGTGTGAATGCAATACAGAGAAAAGAAATATGAGCTGAAATGAGAACAAGGACTTACATGCAATTTCCAAAAACTTGAAATTTCTTTGATAACTTGCAAGGGGTGTCAAGTGTCCCCTTTGCAAATGCCCTTTTTTTATTGTGCGATGTTGCCTCCTCTGTTTTGTTAGCTTCAACAGGGGAATGGAGATGGAGGAGGAGCTTCACGGCAAGGGAGCTTCACGCATGCTCGAGGGGACGGAGGACGGCCGACGGCTTGGCTGGACGGCGGGTCGCGCGCGGGCTGGGGGCGCGGGCCGCGTGGAGGTCCTTGGAGGTGGTTGGCGCAGCCGCGCGTGGCCGCGCGCGTAAGGGGAGGCTACACAGCCACCCGCGGGTGGCCTGGTGGTCTGTCGCTGGAGCATACGCGCGTGGCTGCATGTGTTGAGGCGCGCACAGTGTGCGCGGGCGACGAGGCGCTGGAGGCTGGAGTGGTGACCAGCGCACGAAGCCGCTGGCGGAGGGAGGCACGGCGGCCTGAGCTGGAAGGAGGCGCGGGGGCCACGTGCGGCTGCGCGCTGGAGGTGCATCGGTCACGTGCGAAGCCGCGTCTGAGGTCGAGGATGACGTGCGCAAGATAGTCGATACACGGCCACTGTGAGATGGTGACAGGGCTGTCCACAGTGGAGGCGGCCGACACACGGCCAAGGGTCGTCGGAGCAGAGGAGGTGTCCAAGGTGTGCTTGGTGATGGTGTGTGTGAGTGGTGAGTGAAGAAGAAGAGAAGGAGAGAGAGATGACAAGAAACAGGGGAGTTTCACCTCCTCCCCTGATCTTCATGCATTTGTTTAAGTGACTTAAATGACAGACTAATCGATTGATGGAATTTCTTCAGAAAAATAAATAAAAATCACTGTTGCGTTCGCAACGTGTGATTTATTCGTAGAAGTGCGATCGGTTTTGTGATTCAGTGGGAGGAAGGTGATGAAACGAGGAGAGAGAGAATGGGGTGTAATGAAGAAAAAGAAGAAGATGAGAAGTACCTGGAGATGAAGTCGGATTGCCTGGGAATGAAGGAGAGCTCCTTCGATCGTCGCTCAACGCCACGGCTGAGGCGGAGCTCGAGCAAGCCTCGTGTGAAACTTGCAGCGGCGAAGGTTGAAATCTCGCCGGATCTCGCCAAGAAGGAGTCGTCTTCGCTCGGAGGGATCTCCTGTAGCTGTCACCTTCAGGGAATGTAGAGCTGGGCTTCTTCTCTCAAGTGGCGGATGGAGATGAATGGAGGAGGGGGAGGGCATTATAAAGAGGAAGAGGAAGTTGGAGAAGAGATGGAGAAGGTGGAGAAGATGGGGTGGAATGAGAGGTGTCGTAGGGTGGCCTCTCCCTTAAGTTAAGGGAGAGTGGGAAGGAATGGGTAGAGAGGAGAGAGATGATGCCACTTGGCGTGCTAGGATGCGGCCATGTGGCATTTATTTAATAAAAAGCAAAAACCAAGGAGTTGACACGTGGCGGCTTCCGGAGCCACCACGTGTCGCTCCCAGAAAAATCCAAAGTTGGAATGGAAAGAAAAATAAAAAAGACACAACAAAAGGGCTTAAATCAAAAAGTGTTCAACATGAAAGTTACTCGTCTCGATGAGATCTACAACTTTTGTGAAGGGCTGAAAATCAAACTAGATCATCTGTACAAAAACGTATTTTTGGGTGGTACCTTATAGGTATAAAATACCACATTTTATCTTTTGCATTTTTTGTCATTTTTCAATAAGAGAAAAATCAATAAAAATAGAGAAAATATGAGAAGAATATTTACAACTTAATCTAATTTTTTTTGGATTTTTATTAATGAAGAAAATAAAACGATAAAATGCAGGGGTAAAACCGTCATTATGTACAATGTAAAAAGGGGCCAAAAACCCAAGTTTTGCATACGAGCTCCGATTTTAATGAAATTAGTCTTGTTTCGAAGGTCTTTGAATGTATATTACTTTAAAAGTGAGTAGACCTAATTCGGAGGCTGTATGAGCGAGATATGTGTATTTTAAGCTTCATGATTTCAAACTTGGATTGGAGTTTTATTGGTTGATTTTACAAGTTAGTATTTTTTAGATATTTTTCTTTAATTAGTGTTAGTAATATATACACAATAGAGTTGGTTTTATTGCATTTGGATTTAGTATAAGATATATACAAATAGGGTATTTTATCTAATATACAGGTGAATATTTACAAGTGAATTTGGCTTCTTATTTTATGCAAATATGAATGCTAAAATAAATATGTTATCAATGCATGCATGAATGCTAATTATACAATATAAGTAGAAATAGGCTGCTAATTTCTCGGGAACAAAGCTCTATTTTCAACTTTTAGAGTGATGAATCGCAGATTCATCAGCGTCGAAGTGAAAGACTATGACCTCTTGATCTAAAGAAGATCTAGGTGGATGAGGGTTCTAGTAGCATAGAGAAATTGAAGGGGAAGAAGAAGAACATGTTTGGCGGGTGGTAGAAAAGGTAGATAACGGCCAGAGCTTGAGCTCCGATGAATTTCAATTTGAGAAAATACAAATGAATTTCAAAATTAAAGGAAAATACCTCCTATAGTATATTAATGTTACTCTTAGGAATGAAAAGAAGCAAAAATCTTGGGCTCCACCTCAAGAATAAAGGAGCCGGGTGGAGCTCTACATGGTGGTGCAATCGATGCTAGGATTACCTCCCCCATGCCAACAAGTCCGACAACCTTCCTGTTGTCACCAGAAATCTAGAACACAAGTGAAATCAGCGATTTCATTGGTGAAAGGGGACCGAAATCCAAACTAAGGTTGGAGGGAGGTATATGTAAGGACCTTCGATCAGGATTTTTGCTTGAGGCATTTATCCATTGATCCAGAAGATAATGATGCGTGAAAGAACAATGATTGAGGGATAATTCAAGAATAGCATGTGTGGATTTGGTGAAAGAATCGGAGTGGAAAAATTGAGGAATGAGGGCAGTCGACGAGGTCTGACAGATCTAGGAGCGTAGCGGGTTAACCAAGGATGTGTCCTTATTGATCCACGTCACCCGCTAAATGGAAAATAAAAGGGGAAATAAAAAATAATAAGCAGATGATTTTAGTATTTTTTCATAGAGCATAAAAATATTTATTGTTATTTGTAGTGTTTTAATATGATTTTTATATATTTTTAAATGTTAATTTATTGTATGTTACTTTTTACATGTACGTTTATAGGTATATTTACCTATATATTAGGTATTTTAATTTTATTTTATATTTTGGATTTTATTATTTTATATACATAATGTATATATTTATAACTTAATTAAATACATATTAATATATTTTTATTATTTTTCTTGATTTGTATATGTACTTGAACGAATTTGGCGATTCATTATACATGTATATATATATGTATAATTCATCTATGTATTTTAGCATATTCATTCATATTATAAGGTGAGTTATCCAAGATGACTAAAGGAGATTTAATTACCAAAGATGTGAATAATGTGAATATGATTCTTTTTATTTGGGAACATGTAGAGATCCAAGATGATTAAATGTGATTAAAGTATCATGGATATGAATAATGAAGATAACACTATCCATATTAATCATATATATTGCAAAATGTGATTTATAATATATAAGAGAGAGATATTTGTAAATAACATTTACGATTTAAATATTGATGTGAGTTGGATTCACAATGGATAATTAATTGAAAATGTAATTTACATTGTATTTTGAGATGTGAATATGATTCATAAATTTTAGTGGCATGATTGAAATGTTCACAAGATACTTATGATTTATTTTTTTGAGATAATTTACAACATATGTTGTTGTAATTATTGTGAGATAATATTGGAAATGAGATAATGTACTCTCAATGGAAGAAGATTGTCATGCACCAATGAAGTTGGTGGATGATTATCTCCTTCCAATTATTTCCAAGGATAGGTGATTTAATTTGAAATTAATTTATATACTTACTCAATAATTATTTAATTAAATTGAAGTAATTGTTGTTGTGTTTTTACGACAAAATCATGGCCATTGGAAGTAACACAAATCAACCTCATCCATTAGATTTGTATGCACATGGATTGGGATCAATGGACTCCCAAAATACTATATGAGAAGAGGCACCCCTTGCTCTTCAAATCCAAAAAATTACAACAACATGTGCTATCTCTCACAATCTTACGTTCTCTACACACCCTCTCCCTCTCTCTCTCTCTCATATCATGGTTGTCCACCATGGATCCTTATAGAGAGTTACCATCGCTGTAGCATCATTGTTATGCTGCCGGATTGCTTGATTGTGGATCCATGTTTGGTTCAGTACGCCTCTCTCGTGAAGAAGACGTTGGATCTCATCTAAAAGATCAAGAGATTTTCCGCTTGGATCATCAACATGAATTGCTAGGAGCACGTATTTTTTAAACGCTCTCGCAAGCGTCTCCTTTGTGGTTTTGGACTTGTGACATAAGGTTTCTTCATTTAGAGACTCTATCGCAACCACGCTTCAAGAGGTAAACCTAATATTTTTTTTAGTTTAGATGAAACGATTCGATAAGTGTTCTTGGATCATGCTGTTTCATCGGATTAAAAATTTTAAATTCCGCTGGCTCGAGCGACTAGTGCGATTAGTCACTCCCCATCAAAAACTCACGCTTTCCTGATGCACTTAATGATCTTTTCATATCCTTCACTACTAACTCATCTCCTCTCAACTACATCGCCTCATCCCTGTACCCTTCGGTTGATCTCTAACCACCCATAACATTACCCATGTTGCCCCAATATTGAATCAATGATTCATTATCATTTTTGTCGTACTTTGTCGTAAAATAAAAAAACATATAAATATGCATTAATATCTTTTATCAGATATGCTTTCATAAATAAAAACTCATTTTTGTATTAAAATTTCATAAATGTCAATAAAAATAGAAATAAAAATAAAGAAACAAGGAAGACAATAAATATGTATATATTGTAGAGTATGACTTAAAAAATATAATTATAGTTGAATGGTATATTTATATAACCGAACCATCAAGACAAAATTAGCATGACTTGATTGATAACGGATAAAGTAGAGTGATAAGAAAGAAAATCCAAAAATGATAGATCATATATATAACTGATAAATCACCGGTTCATCATCTTTATTCATTAATTTTTACCTACAAAGCATTATGAACGCACAGATAAATATCATTATTTCTTACTTGTTAACAATACTCCTTCATATGTAAATAGTACTGTATAGTTAACATTATTTTAATCTATAATAAGTAACTAAATAAGGGGAAAATAAATAAATAATAATACTTTATATTAGATATGTCGATGGACGAGAGGCATGCCTGCCCAGTCCGCTCATGGACCGGGATTGGGCCAAGAAATTTCATCAACGGGTCAGCCCATCCCCAGCCTGTTAATTGGGCAGGCCATGGACATGTGACACAGAACCCAGCCCGGCTCGTACATATAAAATATATGGGTTTAAATTTACATTTTAGATACATTTAATATAATATACTTCAAGTTATGGTTTTACATTATCAATATTACATTGTATTTTATAGTTTATACTCCAATTAACACCTAGTATGATTACTTATATTTATAAAGGTTAAATGATGTTAAAAAATCTTAATTATTTCTATAAATTAAATTACAAAATTAAGAGAAAATGCTTTACAACCCGGCCTGCCCAAGACTTGGGTTGGACTAGGACATGAAGTATGGCCCGTAGATCGGCTTAGCCCGAGCCTTAGATAGGGAGTTGTAGAACCCAGCCTATTCGGCCCAGCCCATGGCCCGGTCAAGCCAGCATTTTGGCCATATGCATTATATATGTAATAAACACAGGTTGATCCTAACCTCGAGAGTTGGTCAAGACTTGACCAAATTGATAAGGAATAAAGCAAGGAGAGATTGGATCTTTTATTCATAAAAATCCAGAAAATTAAACTTCACTTGTAACTTTACATTGTATATTGTATATATTGTATATATCTCTTAGTATTTTATTTATCACCAGAACCAACTCAAATAAAAATGTTTATTCTTGTTTCTTGTACATAAAAATAAGTTCTAAATAATAAAATAATTGCAAGAAAGAAGCCCAGTACAGAATAAGAGAAACAACACTATGAAAAAGACATAAAGCCCACATTGACAAATCAATATCTACTCCACGAGAACTCAATATAAATTAAACTCACTTTCATTGTGTTCAAATCAAAGAAGCTTAAAAATGAAATGGTTTCATGAAAATCGAAGTTAAGATGTGAAAGTCGGCTTTGTGGAGTGTTATTGTATATAGTATATATATTGTACTTATAATATTTATTTAGTTTTATTTTTAGACATATAATATTTTTAATGAGGAGCACACATTTTATTTTATTTATTTAAAATACAAATAAAAATAATATAATTTAAAAAATAAAATAAATATATTTATATATAGCTTTTATGTGTCTATATTGTCCATAGTTTGATTTATATTACATCTTTAATTAATTCATAATATAAAATAAAAATATATTTTAAATCATTAAATTAATCTATCAAGAAATAAATTATTAAATGAAGTAATTATTTGTAAAAATAATAAATTCAAAACGTATATGTTGTTTATATGTGTATTTTATATTTATTAATAAAGATTTTTATTTTATTTAACCAAATAATCAATTAAAAGTCACCATAAATTAGTTTATTAAATTATGAGCAATTTTTTTAATTAATAATTTTTAATTGAAAATTATTTTGTATTTTATTTTATTTTTTTCCTATTTATTCAACTACTTTGTCACGTTGCCTATTTGTTTTTTTCCTCGATTTGTTTTGATAGGCCCATCCCATGTTTGTTCACCAACAATGAACTTTCCTTTCTCGATTTTCCATCTTCAGCCCACTAATCTGCAAACTTAGCAAATTTTCCCTGATCTGATTCAATAATAATTTCCCTCGATTTATTCACCCGATAATTGTATAAAAGATATTGATTTTGACCTGAAATATATTCCAGAATCTCTTGGTCGAGTTAATGAAAACCCAACCACAATCGCACCAAGGACCTCAAACCTTGCATCATTGGGAGAGGAGACATTTTATCTCGTCTTCCCTACTTCGTCATAGCATTCTGGTGCAATGTTATTTTGTGGTTTGTCTGCCACCAAAGTCCACTTGATTCAGATGAGCTAGCTCTATGTCACAGTAGGAGGTTGATCACCTTAGGTAAGATGTGAAGGACATGCAATGAGATCTTGAAAGGTCACATGAGAGAAGGAAGATAAATTGTGGGACTCCTGAGGCTCCTCCAACTGGCGATGCTCGTATATGCCCTTTATGTATGCTCGTATATTCCCTTGATTTGTGTGCTAAACCAAAGTCTTGAACAAACATTTTAAGTCAAGTTACATATGCATGTTTGTGTTGTTAGCAAAGGACACATGTTTGAAAATTTTAGTTGTATAGAGCTTATATATATATATTGGTGTGTGCTATTTATGTTTGTACTTAGTTGCAACATATATATGTTTAATGAGATGTTTGATATTTCATTGTGTTCATGCTTGTAGTTGGGTTATGTATATTTATCTATGGACTGGGGCAGTTGTTACAAGATATATCATCTATTGTTCTTTTATGTCGTAGGATTGCATCGGTCAGTTATATGTTGCAAGTATGATTATGTAATAATAGCAGAGGACAGAAGGTCCGCTGTTAATATTGCATAATACTTGCAGCGGTCATGTACCCAGCTGCAATATTGTAGACCTTCCTCAACTCTTGAAGAGTACTTGCATCTCGTTTAAGTATGTGACAACTGATAAAGGCAACATGCCCTTGAGATCCATCACAAATATTATTTTGATGCTTATATTCTCGTTGGTGTATTTACATTAGATTGGGAATTCTTGCGGTGAAAACTGGCTGTTGTAACAGGTCATATTTCAAGTAGTGTTTCTTCTATTTTCTCATGAATGGTAAATGTATAGATCATGCCAAATGCCATAAACTAAGTAAGTTGAATATGAGTTAAAGAATAAAGGATGAAGTGACAGTAGGTGGGCAAGTAATGGCAGATTGCAAAAGTCCTTTTTTGAGCAGATGGACTCACTGCGAGGATACATATCCCCACGAGCACAACATATTTTACGTCTATGAGAAGGCTGCTATAATCGTTAAAATAAGGTTGTGTATATGAGAAGGAAATAAAATGAAATGAACATAGATTTGTTGTATGAGCGATGTACCTGAATTTTATCCTTTTAATTATGTCGAATTAATAATTTCGTTGCAGTCAGATAAATTCGAATCGATCTAAATTTAACTGCACTAATCGATGAATCGGCGAATGAATTAATGTGCTGTTAGATGTATGTTTAACATGGGCAAGCCCTACGGTCGACTCAAGGAGGCAAAGGAACAAATTCGGATCAAGCTAGAGGGATTAGATCACTGTTTTACAAGTGATATTTTTTTGTGTTTTTTTATGCGATAAAAATACCAAATGAAGAATGCAGATGAGTTAGGTTAATATGAAAACACACTACTTGAATAAATTAATTTTAATGTCAAATTATTCAAAATTATCCAAATTGTTGTTTCTCTACAAACCTAATTCACTGATGATTGCAAAATGTATTTTTTTTGGAATTTTTAGTATAAATAAACAACAAAGAAAAATGCAAAAGTTTTTAGGGGTTTTTATGAAACTTTTCATGCAAATTTATTAAAAATTATTAAAACTTAAACATGATGAAATGAAGCTACATTAACATTTTTGGAATTTTCTAACAATTTATGATTTTTTATGAATATTTTATTGAAAACATAATGATTGTGATTATTTAATTTATAATAAATCCAAGGAATCAAATTATCCAAAAGAAGAATTATCTCGAATAGATATTTTAATTAGCAATCCATGAGGCTTGAAATTTCGTAAAAATATTATTCATGGAAATATTAAAAATCAATTAAAATAATCACTCGACTATTTATTTTACGCACAAGACAACTCCAATGTAAATGAAAATAGGATATTAAATAATAAACACTTAGTAGCATCATGTACGATTTTTTTCACAATTTTTGGAGCAATATTTAAGTATATGTGAATTTTAGAGCATAAATGGGTAAAATAACACTGAATTTCAAACTATGATTTTTAATAAATAATCCTATATTCAGAAAGAACTAAATAAATATCCAAAATTTACAAAATTAAGTTCTCAATAAGATGCAATTTTTGATTAAATAAAATGATGCAAAATGATGTCCAAATTATCATGCAAAGTCAGGGATATCTTTGCAATTATAGAAATGAAAAACACGTTGAAACTGTACCTAAGGGCACATTGTAATTTGAAAATTTTGAAGGTAATTAAATGCAATTTTTACAAAATAAAATAAAAAAGTAAAATAAACTGACCTTTCATGGGGAGTGATCCTACATAAGGATTGGAAATGCAAGGAGGGGGCAGGGGGTGGCGCGTGACGGGTGATGCGCGCCGGCTGGAGCATGCACACGAGGGCGGGGTGGCGGGTGGAGGAACGACTGAGGGAGGAGGGACTGACGGCGTTGACGTATGGCGCTGCAGCCGCTGAGGCATGCGCCCTACGGGAAGGGGTGGCACCGCTGCGTCGACGCGCGACGATACGACCGCAGATGCGCGCGGGCCTACGTAAACAATGGCAAGGGTGGGTAGGATCGACTAGCCACGGGCGGAGCGCTGCTGCGTGGTGATTCAAGAGGCGGCTGCGCACGTACATGGGCGAGCCAGTGGTGAGGAAACCGGCGACCAGTGCGCTCGCTGCTGGGCGGAGCGACACACGGGGTTGGACGGACCAGCACGACGGTGGCCTGCCGGTGGTGCATGCCAGCAGCGGGCTAGGTGGGTGCCATTGGAGGAAGGGAGGTCAACCCTGGAGGACATGCAATTATTTTAGTTTTTTTTGTTTTGAAATTTTTTGGAACTTTTCTTAAGCAAGAAATAAAAATGTAAAAGTGGTGATGATGATGTGATTTGTGTGATGATGTGGTTTGTGTATTTAATGGTGATGAAAATATTTAATGGTGATGAAAATGCAATGAAGATGCACAAGACAAACGATGGATGTTAGATAAAAAATTGACGACGCTAAGATAGAGATATTTACCTGTGACGGGTGGATGTTGTCGCCTGTGGGGGAGGAGATAAACTTCGACTCCTACAATCGTCACTTAAAGGAGATGGTGGCCTCTGAAGCTTGAGCAACTTCCTACGAGGGATGGCTGCGACGACATGGTTAAGACCGCCTCAGATCTCGCCGTGGAGAGGTCGTTGCTCGAGGATGATGTTAGGTCACTGTCAATGACGGAAACACTCCTAGATCGCTCTCTTTTTCGTTGTAATACAGAATGGCAGATGAAGAAAAATAATATAGGAGATGTGAAGAAAAAGAAAGGAGGAGGAAGTTGAAAAAGAGATGGAGAAAGTGGAGGAGTGGGGAGTTGATGGCTTGGAGTGGGGAGCAATAGAGGGAGAAGAAGTAAAAAGTGGAGTAAAATAAATAAATAATAAAGTAATATAGAAGGTTACTAAAAATAATAAGGAGAAAATAGAGAAGTTATAAATATAAATAAATAATTAAAATAAACAATAAAGTAAATAATAAAATAAAATACGAAATTCATAAAATAATAAAAAAGTATGACATGTGGCGGCTCCATGGAGCTGCCACGTGTCGCACCTAGAATAATCAAAATTTAAATGTAATGAAAATAAAAAAATAACAAAAGGATTCAAATAAAAAATTGGTCAACACAGAACTTTCTCGTCTCAACGAGATGTACAACTTTTATGAAGGGGCGATCATTTGTACAAAGTGTATTTTTGGGTGGTACCTTATAAGTATAAAATACCAAATTTTTGTCTTATGTATTTTTCTGTCATTTTTAAATAAAAGAAAAAATGAAATAAAAATAGAGAAAATATAAAAGTAATATTTACAAATTAATATATTTTTTTTATTTTCATTAATTAGGAAAATAAAATGATAAAATATAAGGGCATTTTGGTCAATATGTACAAAATACAATAGGGGCCCAAACCCCAAATTTCATATATGATATCCGATTTACATGAAATTAGTCTTGTTTTGAAGGTCTCTGAATGTATATTATTTTAAAACTAAAAAGTCCTAAATCGGACACTGTATGGGAGAGATATGAGCATGTTAAGCTTCATAATTTCGAACTTGGATTTAGGTTTTATTGGACAATTTTACAAGTTAGTATTTTTTTGATATTTTTCCATAGTTAGCGTTAGTAATATATACACTATAGATTTTATTTTACTTTGTTTGGAGTTATATAAAATAGATACAAATATGGTATTTACAGGTGATTTTTACAAGTGAATTAAGCTTCTTATTTAATGCAAATATGGATGTTCAAATGCATATACTATTTATGCATGCATCAATGCTAATTATGAAATATAAGTGGAAATATGCAGATAATTACTTGGGAACAAAGCTCTATTTTTAACTTTTAGAGTGATGAATCAGAAATTCATAAAACCCCTTATACTTAATCCTTGCTCGTCCCTGAGGGCGGGCTGGATCGGCCAGCTGCGGGCTGAGCGCTATCATGTGACGCTTAAAGAGGCGAATGCACATGTACAGGGGAAGGGGCGGTGGTGAGGAAACCGAAGACCAACGCGCTTGTTGCTGGGCAAAGTGGCAAGCTCGTTGTTGGGTGGAGCGACACACGGGGCTGGACGGAGCACCAGGGGTGAGATGGTGGCTTGCTGGTGCTGCAAGTCAGTGATGGGCGAGGTGAGTGCCGCTGTCAGAGGGGAGGTCAATGCTGGAGGATCTGTAATTATTTTTTTTTGTTGAATTTTTTGTAACCCTTTTTTAAGCAGGAAATAAAAATGTAAAAGTGGTGAGGTGGTGATGATGATGTGATTTGTGTGATGATGTGGTTTATGTATTCGAGGGTTATGAAAATGCAGTAAAGATGCACAAGACGAACAATGGATGTTAGATAAAAAAATTGACGATGTGAAGATAGAGAGATTTACCTGTGACGGGTGGACACTGTCGCCTGTGGTGGAGGAGATAAACTTCAACTCCGATGATCGTCGCTTCAAGGAGATGGCGACCTCCGAAGCATGAGCAGCTTCCTGCGAGGGATGGCTGTGACAAAGTGGTTAAGACCACATCGGATCTTGAGGTGGAGAGGTCGTTACTCGAGGATGATGCTAGATCATTGTCACCGACAGAAACACTCCAAGCTCGCTCTCTTTTTCATTGCAATACAGAATGTCAGATGAAAAAAAATGATGGAGGAGATGTGAATAAAAAGAGGAGACATGGGAAGTTGGAAAAGTGATGGAGAAAGTGGAGGAGTGGGGTGTTGATGGCTTGGACTGGGAAACAAGTAGAGGGAGAAGAAGTAAAAAAGGGAAATAAAATAAATAAATAACAAAGTAATATAGTCAGTTTCTAAAACTAATAAGGAGAAAATAAATAACTAAATAATAAATATAACTAATTAATTAAATAAATTATAATAAATAACATAAATAATGAAATATAATACAAAGTTAATAAAATAATAAAAAATCGGGTGACATGTGGCGGCGCTAGGAGCTGCCTACATGTCGCACCCGTACTAATCAAAAGTTAAGTGTAAAGAAAATCAAAAATAGATAACAAAAGAGTTTAAATAAAAAAGTTGTCAAAACAAAACTTACTCTTTTGACGAGATCTATAGCTCTCATGAAGGACCAAAAATCAAATGAAATCATATGTACAAAGTGTATTTTTGGGTGGTACCTTATAAGTATAAAATACCACATTTTTGTCATTTGTAATTTTTGTCATTTTTAAATAAGTGAAAAATCAAAATAAAAATAGAGAAAATATGAAAGGAATATTTACAAATTAATCTATTTTTTTAGATTTTCAATGATTAAGAAGATAAAAGGATAAAATACAAGGTCATTTTGGTCAATTTGTACAATATACAATAGGAGCCTAAAACCCAAGTTTCACATACGATCTCCGATTTTCATGAAATCAGTCTTGTTTTGAAGGTCTTTGAATGTGTATTACTTTAAAAGTAAGTAAACCTAAATTAGACAATCTATGGGAGAGATATACATATTTTAAGGTTCATAGTTTCAAAATTTGATTTGGGTTTTATTGGACAATTATACAAGGTTGTATTTTGTTGATATTTTTCCGTAATTAGCGTTAGTAATATATACACTATAGAGTTTATTTCGTTTGTTCTGGAGTTAGTATAAAATAGATATAAATATAGTATTTACATGTGATATTTACAAGTGAATTGGGCTTCTTATTTAATGTAAATATGGATGCTAAAATGCAAATATTATTTATGATACATGAATGCTAATTATGCAATATAAGTGGAAATATGCAGCTAATTACTCAGGAATAAAGCTCTATTTTCAACTTTAAGAATGATGAATCACAAGTTTATCAATGAGGTGTAAAATGTTTTTTGTTATGCAATGTATTTTTGTTTGGGGTTCTTCCTCTAGATAGAGGAGGGGATTTTCAGTTGCTTGAGATAGTCTTTACACTATATTATGATGGCATGTTTTTTATTTTTATCATGTTTCTATTAGCACAAGCCTAAAAGCAATCTTCGTATATGTCAAGTTAGAAGCCAAAACAAGAAGGTACATAGTCTATGCAGCCAAAAGAAAAAAGGTATGGAGATCACAATAATGTTGATCACTTGGATTAACTTGCATAATTCCTTGAATCTCTATGTCTAATTATGATTATTGTGCATGTGAGAATGGCAATGATATCTTGTAATTTAGGGTTATCCTGATGAACGGATATGGTTGCTGATGACTTACGGTATGTTGCTAAATGACCCAAGGGGTGTTAAATTGTTCATTATCACATTATTCTTCATTTCTTTCTCCTGTTTCTGCTGACATGCTAATCCATATTCCTTCCTTAGTTTTTCAAACTATCCTTGATATTGGTTTAGATCTTATTTCCTTATACATTTTCATGCCATTTTTCTTTTTGTGTTGCATCTTGTTTTCTTTGTTGTGCATTCTTTTAGTTTTAGGTCACTTTTGAAATGGTTTGGGGCAGGAAATTCGTCTGAATTAATACATGATCATGTCCAAGAGTAATTTGATGAATAACTGATTGTAAATAAAAATTAAAAAATAGTGAGGAAGTGATAGTTTCTCATAATCTATATTTTAAAAGCAAATAACCATGGTTTGTATGGAATTACAACGTGCACACTGTTAGTCATGTCTTATATTACCAATTTCATGTTGATACATACTATTTAGTAGTGGTTTATATTCCCGATTTCATGTAGATGGGGTACCTGCCACTGAAGCTTGTTGATGGAGATCGAACCAATGCTTGACCAAGTGAAATTGTTGTCGAAGATGCTTAGATTCTCTTCCGGTATGTTGAATGAACCTTCCAGCCTTTCTCACTATCGTTAATTCCTATTAGTGTAAGGATGGAGAAATGAATTACCATTCTAGATGCATTGATGATATTATTAGAATCTGTAGCGAACTTGCATTGCTTTGATGTTAATCCTTGAATTTGTTAGTTGCCTTGCCCATGTTCCCACATCATAGCACTAATAGTCAAATCATAGTGAAGTCCTTATGTTCTCATTGTTAGCCTAGGGTAGGACCAATATAGAATTCCTAGAGCATATTATACTACATATATATACGTACGTGATAACAAGATTTCCTTGACGCTAAAATTATTTTCATGTTTTAGATATGTTCTTGGTCTAATAACCTCTTTGTATCTCATGATTTTGGAGTATTCAGAAAAAAAACCATGACTCTATTAAAAGAGACACCTCTTACTTCTCATGATTTCCACACAAAAAAGAGCTGGAAGTCGGCTCAACTACGCAGAAGATGTTTCAAGATGGGAGGAGTTGATATTATCAATCCCGTATTCGTCTCTTCTCAATTCAAAAGACTTTTAAGAATCTTTTTCATGTTTTACATTTGAAATTAAGACCATTCTAGAATTATATCATTTGGTTCAAGTAGCTCATCTTTCATATTAGATTGGAGAGAGACATTATATGTTGGATATATTGAACTTTAAGTTCGAGAACAAAATGGTTCCTTCAGCAGACCTGACTCTCATAGTTTCAGATGTCACTACACAACATACATGAATGTGCATAATGATATGAAATATTTTTTGCTTAATCATCGTTTAGGAAAATATGTGGTAATCAAGCTTATTTTAATGAGAGATCAGAAATTTTTTTTGAATGAATTGAGCCTCGAGTTTATGGGAAAAACCTTAAGCATATCACGGAAGCATGAAGATCGCATCATATGCAATCGGGAGCAAGTAGTCATACTAATAGCTAGGGTGGCGAAATTTAAAATATTAAACAAATAAAATCACATGATCTAAGAACATCTCTCAAACCATTTCATTAAGATCACAAATGAGTTCAAGGAATACCTCTTGAAGTGTGGTTGCGATCGTTAATCTCAAAAGCAAGAGATTCTTCTATCTTAAAACTAATCCAATGAAGATCTTACTTGAGGGTGTGTTGATAAGATGCGTGCATCTTGCAATCCATGTTGATAATCCAAGCTTGGAGTTTCGTAATTTAGTCTCACAAAATACAACATCATCTTAGCAAAGCGCATCAAAAAAGATGGTGATCCACGGGTGATAACCAAATTTTTGCGAGAAAGAATTCGTTCGTGTAGAGAACCGTTTGGAACCAAAATATTGATTAATAAAAAAATCAACAAACCCCGAATCAGAGTTTGTTTCACTATTCATTTATCGAGGCAAGCTTTACTTGGTCGAACATAAAGAGGTAAAGAATTACGCTCGTGAAAATTCGAGTAAGGAATATTTTTTGTGACATTTTTATCCTTCTTTATTTTTCTTCTTTTAATGCGAGAAAACTCTTTCTGGTTTTGAATTTTTAACTTTTTTATTTTAAATTTTCTAATTTCTATTTCATTTTCAAAGGGATATTTTTCAAATAGAATTTATCTATAAAGTAATAGGTAGAAAATATGGTATATAGGTTATACTATATACTATGTGAAATCGACTCGAGCAACATGCTTGAGAAAAGGGGGAAAATAAAACAAAATGAATGAAAAACTGAGAAATAAAACTCGTGAGGAAATCGTCAGAAAATAGAGAAAAATAAAATGTAAAAATAATATGATGATAAAATATAGTCTAGTGTCTACAGTGTGTCCCAATATATCCAAAGTATGAGTGTAAAAAATATAAGTGAAAATAGAAAGTTCTTCTTTCAAATAGGTCCCTGGTCCGGGACCTATTTGCAATAAAATATTTGGAATTTTAAATAGGTCCATGCATAGGGACTTATTTACAATAATGTAAACTCTGAAGGCGACTAAGAAGATCCAGGACATGCTAGGGCTTCTTTGCAGTTGTACACCATTTCGAAGATGGATGGTCTTGAATAGAAGGTGGTCATGCATTCGAGGCCACTCGATGCGGACACACATTGCTAGTATGTACCTCAAGTTCTTCAGTTAATTCTTACCCAATATCTTTGTAGTGGTGGCAATGATGTCCTTCTCTACTCAATCCTCGACAATGGCAATGCTTCACTAGAGTCACGCATCCTCTAGCGAGTCTTGTAGGGCCAGAAGGGGATATCCTCTCCCCTTCAGGTTCACCTACGGTGAGGTGAATGAAGATGAAGGCGATGAAGTCTTTAGATAGTCTGGTTAGGGTTTGGGAGATTCTGATGATACTGTAGCTCCATCGATTATTTGGTTGATAAGTTAATGCTCGAGATGATGAATGAATTTGCTCCAAATGATAAGAATCCCTGTAAATGAAGTATGGATTGCTCGATTCGTGAAGAATTTGCTATAAAACATGAAGAATCGTAGGATCAAATAATGTTCAAAGACAGGGGATGCAATAAGTGAAAGTGGAATCAAATTTCAGTCAAATTGGATATGATACTGAATATGGATCGGAATTGTATGACAAAGGTGACGAGCTCGATATTCCGCTAGTTAAAAGTATGTGTCATGTAATGGTCATTCATTAAAAATAAATGTGTTCTTTCATTGTAGGTGGCAATCAGAATCGGTCAAGAAAATAACCACAATTATTTAGTCAGTTTTTTAATCGCAAGGTTTTATGTTTATTTTACTTGGGCAAGTCCCAAGGTTGAACACAAGGAGGCAAATGAACACCTAGAATTATGTCTATAAAAGCTTGTTCGTGGTTTTCGATGCGGTATTTTTTAGAAAATTTTAATGTAATAAAGGATGCAAAATACAATTTTGGCCTATTTTAGGGACTAAAATGTAAATGTCGATCAAACGATTTCCGAAAAATAGGAAACTTGGCCAAGATGATACACAAGAAGAAACGAATGCACTATAATTCTTTTGGAATTTTTGGATGCAAGATGAATTTATTGTGTAATTTTTATATGCAAACAAAATAAATTTTAATATTTAATTATAATAAATAATAAACCTAATTATTTTCAAGAGATAAAATTATCTAAGATATATCACTAGGTGATTGATCTTAGAAAAATCCTAAACCTAGAAAATACCAGTTTCAATACCTATTAAAAATCAAACACTAAAATATGCAAAAATTTTTATATGACAAACTATGCATGCAAATGCATCTTTTTTTGGGCTCAAATTTAACCACAATTAATTCTACAATCAACAATTTTCGGGGAATTTTTAGAGCAATGGTTAATTAATGACAAATTTTAGAGCATAAAATGGGCAAAATACACAATTTTCCACAAAACAATTAATTATTAATTAACCATTGATCAAAAAAATATCTACAATATGCCATAATGTAGAGAATTAAATGCAGAACAAAATGCTATTTTTGAATAATAAAATGGTGTAATGTAGGTATGCTAAATAAATGGCAAAGACAAGGGTATAACTGAAATTATAATAAATATAAAAATCTAAAAGGGGCCTATGCGTAATTACCAAGAATTTCAGGGGGTTGTTGCAATTTCTCCAGAGGGACACGTGCGTGGCACGTGCCCTCTCGTCGGTGGACTGGATAGCGATATGGTGAAACGGTAGGGGGTCTTCGTAATTTGCCCACAGGAACGTACATGACATGTGACCCGGGAGTGACGGTGGTGCTGACGTCGTTCCCCCACCCCCACGTGCGTGGCACGTGGTGGGGTCCTCGATGAGAGGAGATGCAGCTGAGGTGAGGAGGAGCGTGAGGCCCGGTAGTTGTCGAGGGCTCGGAAGAGGCGGATGGGGGGGGGCAGTGCTGCTGAGGTGAGGCTCCTGGCGTCATTGGAGAAGATGAAGTGGTCCCTGACATTGCTTCTAACGATTGGTGGAGAGAGGAGCTCCTCGATGGGGAGGAAGTTGTTGACGTTGGTGTCTCCGGTCGCGCTTGCGGCTTCGTTGGTGGTCCCGGAGAAGTCATTGTCTCGATGGTGTTCCCGGAGTGAAGGCAGTACGACGGAGAGCTGCTTCTGCAACGAGGGCCGGTGGACTCTCAGATCTCGCCGCAAAGGTGGCCGATCTGTCACCTCGGTAGTAGTCGGTGTATTGGCAGATGAAGGTGAAGGGGAGCGGCGACGTTCTTTAAATAGGGTCGAGGGGTCCTCCGGCGATGGAAGGTCGTGGATTGGAAGGTGGGTCTATTCGATAAGGATTTGATCGAGTGGACGAGGATCCGATGGAGATTTGGAGATGGCAGAGGAGATCTTGGTGATATTCGCGGACGTTGACAAAGATCGAATGGGAATTTAAAGAGAGGCAGCGTGCGGCGACTGTGGCTGATATTTCGTGGGTGGCGGGCGGCCATAATTGGGAAAGGCGCCTTTATGAGGAAGATGGCCACGGGCCGTCCGATCGATCGATATCGGACGACCCTCGTTATGACGCGTGGCGGTTGGGGGTAAAGGGAGCGGGGCACGTGCGTTGTGCGTGCCTAGGAGGCACGTGCAACACACATGCGGAGCTTTTGAATATTTTTTTATAAAAAACGAATAATAAAAACCTCAAAATGGCTGACACGTGGCGGCTCCAGTAGCAGCCACGTTTCAACACCATAAAAAATCGAAAATTAAATAATTTGTAAAATCCAAAATAAATAGTAAACGGCTTCAGATCAAAAAAGTTTCTTCACGAAATTGCTCATCTCAATGAGATCTACAACTTTCATGAACACATCAAAACCAAAATCGATCATTTGGACAAAGTGATATTTTTGGGGTATCACATGTACATAGAATACCTTGATTTTTGGGTTTCAATTTTTTTGTCATTTTTAAACAAGATAAAAATCCAAAAAAAATGCTAAAATTAATGATAAATATTTACTTATTAATTTTTTTGTATTTTTATTAATTAAGAAAAGAAGAAATAAAATAAAACATGAAAAAGACCATTTTTGTACAGGCAATTAGTGAAGTCTTGGATCTCAATTTGTTTCTTTGATTTCAAGTTCAGTTTGGATTTGGATTTGGATTTTTATGCATATTAATAAAACTTTTATCAAAGAAGACAAATGAAAAATAAATAATCTAAAATTGGTTAATTATATACATAAAATACTAGGTCAAAGTCAGTAAAAATTCAAAATGTACAAAAGAGGCCCAAAACCCCGCTTTCACATACAAGCTCGGATTCACTTGAACTTTGTCTTGCTTTGAAGGTAATTGAATTTTCAATAGTTCAAAAGTGAGTAGGATCAAAACGAACACTAGATGGGGAAGATATAAGGGTTTTAGTCCGGTAATCCTAAAACTAGGGTTTGGGTTTTTAGTCCACTTATTTGGGTTAGTGATTTTTTTTGTATCTTTTTATTTATTCGTCAGTGATATGCACACAGTGGAGGTGGTTTTGGGTCCTTCGGAGTTAGCATGAATCATTTAAAAATCGAGGAAGTTAGGCTATTTACATGTCAATTCTGACTGGGTTTTTTGGCTTCTCATTTTGTGCAGAAATTAGTGATAAAATGCAATTCTTATCAAAACATGCATGAATCTAATTATGCTAAATAAATGAAGATTTGCTGATGATTTTGAGGGATTTGAGTTCAATTAATAAGATTTAGAGTGATGAATATGAAATTCATCGTCCCCCTATACTTAAACCATGCTCGTCCCTGAGCATCAAAAAGAAATGCCATGAGGTGAATTGAGATTCGGTTCGATACCAAGACCATGAGCTGAAGGTGAAAATGAAAGTAGACCCGACCTTTGGATTATTAGCTTGGCGGAACTTCTACGAGACTTAGAATTTTAAAATCAACAACCTTCAAGTTTTACACATCATTGTCACACTTTCGGCTCGGAAGTCATCTTAGATCAATCCTCTTCCCAATGCATACACTATGAACATTGAACAATCAACTCATGCGTATGAAAGGTTTTAGCTATTACCATATAGAATGTCGGACTACCATGTAAACCTCATCTCCAATAACTCATCCTCGGGGAGTAAGGTATTTTGTTCTAAGGTCTGTCGCGTTGTGTTCACAATCGAATTATGAGGAGAAGTTAGTAGAAGAAAAGAACTGGAGGGTGGCCAATGTAGTCATCACTCCTTGTGAAGCTTGCCAGTGTAGCCGAGTCTCCACCAAGATCTGCACGATTTCTAGAAGCTTGGACCTTTTTGGTCAAATTTTTATTTGGTAGAATGCTTCTTTGTATTTGGAATTTTTAGTGGTTCTACATGGATCTTGTTGTGCCCCTACAGATATAGAATCTTTTTGTTTCCGTACATTTTTGGAGGTCTTAGAAAAATTGTGCCCAGCCATCCATCCCTTCTCCTAAGCTTTTTTTCAACATGTACTCCGGTCTTTAGATTTCCACCCTACCAGAAAAAAAACTCACACAATCTTCCAACATACCGTCTGAATTGACCTTAGTGCATAGTGTGAGAGTACAAATCAATTCAATATTCTAGAGTTGTACCTAGAATGAAGAGACCAGGTTAGACACCAAGAGTAAAACGTTGTTCATTGTCATGTGGAACTCAAAGAATTAAGTCAAAGACCTGAAGCTTCTAAAATCCAATTTCTCGGTGAAGTTCCTCTTAAAATTAAGTGGATTAAGGTCAATTCCACATCACTCTCAATTTCTGCTCATAACTTGGTTCAGAACCCAAAGACTTTTTGCATATGAAAATGAAATGCTGGATGAAGTGCAAGTGTGTGAAATGCAGACATACACTTTTTTTATGAAAGGGATTTTTGGTTTTTTTATGCAAATTGAATAGGAAGCCATTTTTTTTTAAAAAAGGTTGGACGCAATCAGTGTTAATAGCAAAACTCTTTTTCTTTTTTATGTTTTGGTGATGTTGTTTTTTTTCAAATTAATTACCCACCCCATAAATACATATAGACTTACGCGGAAGTACGAGATATGGATAAAATATGTACACAGTATATATACTGACCCCCCTATACTTAGCGAGTACTGTGTCCTCAGAGCATAAGAAGCATAAAGAAGACATAGCTCGGGATAAGCGTAAGAGCATGAAAAAGAAAAAGAAAAATATGTATCAGAATGCCTTCCTATACTTAGGCTGTGAACAATCTAAGTATGGAAGAAGAGTGAAAAAAATGAGGTGATCGGGATATGTGGATGAAGAGAGTATATACAGTTGGATGTTGGTTCCTCCTATACTTAGGATCTGGTCAGCCTAACTATGGGAGAAGAGTGGAAATGAGGTGATCGTGAGACGGAGTGTGATGAGGGAAATAGTATATACAGATGGCATCGCCCCCCTAACTTAGGCCTTGGACTAAGTAGAGGAAGAAGTTGTACAAGGAGACCGATGTGGTCAGGAGGGAGGGTGGGTAGTCGATGATTAAGGCAGTTTTCAACTGATCTTTTTGTGAGCATGCGGTGGGAGATCGTAATGACGGGAAGGAGATGAAGCATATGATTCCCAACTATTATCCGAGTTATCCTCGGAAAAATCATGATGGATAGTAGGTAAAGTGTTTGAGTCAGATGAGAGGTATCCATCACCAGAGTTATCTTTAGAGGAATAGTATTTGAAAGTGGACACACTCCAAATATTCTGCTCTTTTTGTTTCTTCAGTTGTTTTCGCAGAATTCGTTCCTTCTTGGATCAAGCGATTTGTCCTCGGATTAATACTCGGAAGCATTGGTCCTAGTCAGCTAACAAGAAATAATTCCAGTATACTTGATGAGGGCAGGAGCATTAGTTTTGGATGAGTAATAGTAAGGAATGGGAGTCGTCCAATGAGAATCGAATTTTGGATCCTTGCGAAGATATGGTTCTAGAGCTACCGAGCAGACCTCACTCATGTAGATTACCTTTTCTGGACCTGAGGAGGGATCATCAGATGATTCCTCTTCCGGAAGGTCAAAGGTAACTTTCTCTTTCTTGTTTCGTGAAGGTGTCAGTCCCCTTGAGTATCCAAATGAATAACCATTGGAATTTTTCTCCTTGGTCTGTGTTCATCTTGCGTGTTTGTTATTAAAATTCTGAATGTTGGTGCACTCGCGATTTGGGATGATTTAGTCAAGGTATTTAGAGTAGGATGCCTCAGTGTGCGACCATGCATATGTCTCAAGATCATAGAAGAAACATTTGTCTATTTTGAGATCTGCGGGAATTGAAATACTCGGGAGAGTCTCTGCATGTTCCTTCTCAATTCATTTGATGTTGGAGCATTATCGTGTCGAGTTGATGTGATCAAGGTAGTCAGAATAGGTCGACCAAAGGTGTGATCATGCATAAGTCTTCGATACATATGATTCATATACTTGGTTCTCCATGGTGAGAGCAGCTGGGAATGGATCAGGAGGGAGAGTCTCTAAACCAATAGTCTCATTAACTACCGCTATCTCAAGCGTCACAACGGGGTAGGGCTCTTCTACCGCTTCATGATTATCGTTGTCGAGGACTTCATGGGTTGTCTCAAAAAATCATGGTTCCTCAAAGATTGGGTCATATCGAAGTGCTTTCAATGCTGTAAAATTGATTTCCTGAGTCTCACAATGAATAATTACCTTAGCCAATGCTAAAAATGGTTTTTCAAGAATAATTGGAGATTGGGTGAATTCTCCTTGATGCTCAATATCAATGATCGTGAATTCTACTTTGAGCAGAGCACCTTGGAATATCATGATGACATAAATGATTCCTCTCGGTTGCCTTATCGATTGGTCAACCAATTAAACAATCTCTCGTATCTTCTTGATCGGTTCCAGTTTGAGCTCATGAAATACAGATGTCGGGAGAACATTGATCGGTGAATCGTCATCAATATGAGCATGGGTGAAAATTGTGTCTTTCATTATGTAATCAAATCTGGGCAACCGCTTCACTATGCGGCTCTTGGTTTTTCTCATCAACACCATGGAGGAGGCCATTGACAAGATATGTCTTTCAGTCTTTGTTCTAATCATGCCTGAATTTTTCGTCATTAATTTATCCATTAAAATCCTTTAAGGTCGGGGAATTGTTCAATTTCCTGTATAAATGGAAGTTCAAACATTGATATTTTTTCCATTGCTCGCGTAAAGCAGGATCCAAATTCTTCAAATCTACTTCAGTTTAAATTTTTATGTAATTTTCTGGATTTTCGATTTTTTGGTATTTTTGAATATTCCAAATTTTTGATATTTTCTGTGTGGTGTAGTGATGTGGTGTCTTCTGTAGATGATAAGGGGCTTTGCTGTTCAGAGAGAGTCGGCGGCATAGTCATTTCCAGGGGAATAATATGCAGAAGTGTCGCTATCAGATTTGTCCCTAGGTTCCTGAATATCCTCAAAATTTTCAGATCCAATCTTTTCCTCATTCATTTTTTTGTCTGAGCCATCAGGGATTGAATTTAATTGATTGGTGAATTTTCGAAATCTAACTTCCATTAAATCAATTTTTTTTATTTATCCTAAAAATATCATCCTCCAAAATCTTTTAAAGATCAATCATGCGAGCAGTCAAGGTGTGTTTTTGTATTTGAGATTCAATAATTTCATCTTCCATTTTCCTGTATGTGCTTAGAGAAGAGTCTCTATCCAATATATGATCATTATTTTCTGAAAATTTCTTCTTAAAATTAATGAAAGGAGGCTTCTCATATAGTCCATGCATGTAGAGTTGGTCTGAGTAGAGTTCAATCCTCTGATCATGGTTGGTCTGACTTTGATATTGTGTAGTCAACGTAGGGGTTATGTATTTCTATGTTATCAGTCTAGCCCTCTTCATCAGTGTCATGTCCGAAGAAAGGGTTGTCATAGCCAATCCAAGATGATGGCTGATCAGTTGTGTTCAAGGGTTGGGTAGATGGGAGATGTAAAGAATTATTAAATTCGACATGTGGTTATAATCTCCCATGAACGATGGATTGCCATTTACCGAATATGAAGGATGAATTGTATGATCGGAGTAGAGTGGATTGACATATGAAGAAGTAGTAACCTCAATCGAATGTTGATTTGTCTGGTCTGAATACAAAGGGTTGTCATTCACGATGCAGATCGGATTTGTAGAGAGTATTGGTGGTTGAGAGTCCCTTGTGGAAGTTGGGTGGCATGTAGTTGGAGGAGGTTTTGAAGTTTTGGGTCTAATCGATACGAATTCATTTTCATAGTATAACTCTGATGGATTTTCAGATAAATGTTCGGCCATTTTTGAAAGAAATGAAATGAATGACAGTTTGGGCTTGTTCGAGATGAATTGATTTTTAGGATATGGATCTAGAGAGTTTTTGGAAAAAAAGTTCCATGTTTTTCAAATAAGGTTTATTGGTTGACAAATCAAGAAAGGAGGGAGATGGCACAATTGTACGGCTTTTGATTTTTCGAAATTGGTTCACGCACGCAAATTAAATACAAATAAAAATCCAAGTTTTCCAACTCACACGATGAACTGTAAGAGTTCGGTTATTATCTTTTCAATTTTAGTTGGTGATAAGATAATCTTGAAAAATAATTAGCGAGCTGTTAGTGCTGAATATTTTCTTAAAGACTATCCCGAATTCTACGACTAGTTGCATCTACTTTCAGCAAGTATAGGTGTAAGTATGGGATGTAAAACGGCTATCTGTGTTACTTAAGGACGGAGCCTTACGCAGTGTCCTTTAAACAACCCACTCTGCTAAGGAAATCTGAAACGTTTACCGGCTACCTATATTCCTCACTAAGAAGTAGCTAATCATTTTTAAAATCTGCAGTCTAAAAAAATGTCGGATATAGGCTCTAACCTGAAGTGTTGTCTCTCACTCACTCAGAAAAATAAATGCATCCAAGGTTGAGGTGGCTCTCCCGTAAGGATTTTTGATTTTATAGGTTATTTAAAATCAACTATATTTAGCAATCCCAATTTTAATTAGATGATCACTGAAGAATTAAATGAGCACAAATACACATCTACCATCTAGTCCTAATTTCCTTTTTAAATTATGTGACAAAACAAGATGGAGATGTTCGAGAGAAGCCGATGCACACGAAAACAATGATGTATGCTCAGTTAGAAGACTTATAGTGAATCCTCGCAATCTCCATGTGGTATGCAATACATAAATTTAAAAATTTATTCTAAATGGATGCAGTCCTATAAAGAAATCGCACCTAGCAGAATGTTCTATTAGCGATGAAGAATTGAGTTAAATTTAGCTAAATTGAACGATCTAATGTGCATCTCAATTAATATGAAGTGTGGCCTTATGTCCTATAAGCACAATCAAAAATTCAAATGCTCTATGATTCTATGTGCAGGTTTATCCTAAGCGCCACTCAAGTCAGGCCCCACCCTCACCGGAGAGTGAAACATTTCACAACGCACTGCAATAATAGTTCGAGGTATTTTTTACACATGCAAGAGTCCAAACGGACACCGCTAAACAAGTAATTAACTACAGAAATTAAAATTCCAGAAATAAAATCCTAGACTCTACGCTCTTTACACGACTCAACTCGATCTTAAATTAATTGCGGCTTTTCGGAAGTCTGTGAAGATGCGTCAGTTTCTTGAAAAACCGCTCCACGTACATCGGGTATCTCGTAAGAAAAATAAGAGAGAGAGTGTAAGAAAGTAACTCAAAAAATAATAAAATAAACAAGAAAATAAATGCTGAAATTAAAATAAATGTAGAAAAAATAGAATTTATAGTGGAAATTTGGGGGTTATTCTACCCGAATGCGGAAAATCGAAAAAACTTTTTAGACAAAAAACTAAGTTGTTTGTCTCCTCGGCAACGACGCTATCTGACGAGTCCGATATTGTGCTAGTTAAAAGTATATGCCGTATAATGGTCGTTTGTTAAAAATAAATGTGTCGTTTCGTTGTAGGCGGCAATCAGAGTCAGTCAAGAAAATAACCACAGTTATTTAGTCATTTTTTTAATCCCGTAATTTTATGTTTATTTTACTTGGGCAAGTCCCAAGGTCGAACACAAGGAGGAAAAGGAACCTAGAATTATGTCTATCAAAGCTCTTGTGCGGTTTTCGATGCGGTCTTTTTTGTAATTTTTAATGCAACAATGGATGCAAAATGTAATTTTATCCTATTTTCAGGACTAAAATGTAAATGTCAATCAAACGATGTCCGAAAAATATGAAACTTGGTGAAGATGATACATATGATGAAATGAATGCACTATAATTTTTTGAAAATTTTTGGATGCAAGATTAATTTTTTTATGAAATATTTAAATGCAAACAAAATGAATTTCAATATTTAATTACAATAAAAATTAAAACTAATTATTTTCAAGGTATAAAATTATCTAAGATCTATCATGAGGTGATTGATCTCAGAAAAATCCTAATCCTAGAAAATGCCAGTTTCAATACTAATGAAAAATCAAACACTGAAATATGCAAAATGATTTTTATATGACAAATTATACATGCAAATGCAATTCTTTTTGGGCACAAATTTAACCACAATTAATTCTACAATCAATGATTTTCGGGAAATTTTTAGAGCAACGGTTAATCAATGACAAATTTTAGAGCACAAAATGGGAAAAATATACAATTTTCCATAAAACATTTATTTATTAATTAACCATTGATCTCAAAAATGACTACGATATGTCATAATGTAGAGAATTAAATGCCGAACAAAATGCTATTTTTGAAGAATAAAATGCTGTAATGTAGCTATCCAAAATAAAGGGCAAAGACATGGGTATAACTGCAATTATAATAAATATAAAAAGCTAAAAGGGGACTTGTGCATAATTACCAAGAATTTTGGGGGGTCCATTGCTATTTCGCCAGAGTGGCACGTGCCCTCTGATCGATGCACTGGATGGCGATATGGCGGAACGGTAGGGGGTCTTCGCAATTTGCCCACGGACACGTGTGTGACACGTGACCTGGGGGTGACGGTGGTGCTGATGTCGTTCCCCCACCCCCACGTGCGTGGCTGATGAATCTGTGATTCATCACTCTAAAAGTTGAAAATAAAGCTTTGTTACCGAGTATTTAGATGCATATTTCCCTTTATCTTGCATAAATAGCTTTCAGGCATGCATTCACAATACATGCATTTTAGCATTCATAATTGCATTAAAATAAGAAGCCTATTCATTTGTAAAATCCACGTGTAAAAAGACTCCCAATAAATCACCTAATTATATCATCTCTATAAAACAAATAACACCTTCCTTACACTGTATACATTACTAGTTATTAATACAAGGAAGAAGGCCAAATAACCTATCCTGTAAATTACCCAATACAACCTCAAACTCCTAGACCTTAGAATGCCAATATCTCTCTCATACAACCTCTGAATTAGGCATACTCACCATTATATTAATACATATCCAAAGACCTTTGCAATGAGACCAATTTCATTCAATTTGGAGCTCGTATGAAAATTTGGTTTTTTGGGCCCCATTGTATACTATACGTATGTATATTTGTATTCTAGTATTTTTGTATGATATTTGACCTCATCTCCATTTTTGCTCAACATGAAACTTGCAGATCTCAACGAGATCTACAACTTTCAGGTTTTGAGTTTTTCCAAATTCGGCCTCCTTCTCTCTCTAACTTCACTTTCTTTCCCAGCCTCTCAGAACTGGCTACGTGGCGCCCTCTGGTTGCGCCACGTGGCCCGCTTCTTTGCGCGCCACACACCCTTCCATTTCCACCGTCCGATCACCTTTCCTATCTTTTGATCTGGGCCATCCAAGCCGCAACACTTCCCAGCCCTCCGACCAGGCCTTGGACTTCATATGGACCGTTAGCCAGCGCTGCATTCTCTATGCACCACGTGGCTGCATCTACGCCCTCCGATCTTCTCCAGAGCACCCCTTCCTGGCCATTCATCTCGCAACGCAACACCACCCTTCGATCAAATCCAGATCCAATTTGGATCGCACGCTAGTTCCTCGACCTGTGCCCTCCACGTGGCATGCTCGAAGCCATTCGATGGATCCACCCTAGATCTAATCCCAAGCGTCCACTTACGCCTCCATAAGGGCCGTTGGATCTCGCGATCCAACGGTCCAGGCATCGTCTTCCACCTCCCGCAAGCCCCGTGTCCCACATCGCCCATCGTGCGCGAGGGCTGCCCCCTTTCTATTTTGGGAGCCACTCCAGCCACCCTCTTCGCCACCCTTCACCAGCACGACCTACGCGACTCTTCCCTCATCCTCGCCAAACCCTTCGATCTCCATGAACACCCTCCACTTCGCTCCACGACGCCCACTAACTTCACCACCCTGCCACCTATGCTTCCATCTCCAACCAATAAATACTCTGCCTCCGGCCATCTTCATCCCAATCCGCCACCACAGAGAGAATCCTCGAGCTCCAACCTTCATCTTGCAGATAACAATTTGAGGAGACGTCGAGGGAAGACCAAGATCCACCTCCGGCGAGATCCACGACCCTCTACCGTCGTGCCACAGCCTGCTCCAAGAGCAACACGAGCTCAGATTCACCTACATCCTTCGAGCGACGACCAGGAGCACTTCATCGCGATCCATTCCCCAGGTAGATTCCTCCATCTCCCTCCCGATCTTCATCTTCTTTTTCTCACTTTTTCTTCCATTTTATTCACCGTCCACGATCTTCTTCACGCTCCGCCAACCATCCTCCGAGCTTCGCCTCGGAGCGCACACTTTTGCGCACCCCTTCTCCTGCTCTGATGACACACTTCATCTCTCGACGACGCAAGCTCCGCAACCTGGGCGGAGCTCGATCACCTGGCCACCCCGTCGCTTCTCAGGCCTCAAGCCGCACACAAGGTCACCCTTGAGCACATCTGCACACCTCGGATATCCATTAACACCCTGTAGGTACTTTAATTTTAAGTGGTTGTAACCTCATTTGAGCTCCATTCGAGCTTCTCCGACGCCACTCTCCAGACAATCTCCGCCTCAGCTGAGACCTCCGGCAGATACCTGACACCTCCACAATCCTTTCCATCCACTTGGGAGCCGCCGGGAAGCTTCATCGACCCCAGACGAAGGAGGCGGATCCAGAGCTTCTTCACCGGAGTCCAGCCTTCTCCGCCGCAGGAGGCAGCGAATCGGTTGGAGATGAGGAGAAGCAACCATCTAATCTTCTTGATCGGACGGTCAGGAGGACTCCACGTCGCACTCACTCCGCAGCCGTAGGATCAGGAGGATCCTACGTACTAGAGCACGCCATGTCGTCACCTACTGGTCGCTCCAGACGTCGTTGGATTCATCTTGATCCAACGACTACTGATCGTCCACGTATCCATCTTCATCGAGCCACAGAGACCGTTGGATTCATCATGATCCAATGGGTTGCATCGCGCCACGCCTCTGTAGTCTACCAAGCCTGGGACTCCACGTGGTTTTCATAATTACATTTCAGTCCCTGCCAGGAGACCCCACGTGAGGAGCACGTGTTCTGTGGAAAATTTGCATCTACCCCCTCAACATTATAGGTATGTACATATCAGTCCCTATCAGCATGTTTACTTTTTATCATTTTTATTTCCTGTAAATGTAAATAGGCCCCTGTCTTTGCATGCATATTTAGGCATTCATTTTAACTCATTATTCAAGTTTAAAAATTGCATTGTGTAGCTTAATCTGTCCTCTTTCATATGTAACACTTGGCATATTTTTGTAAGAGCAAGGGATTTTATTATTAATTAATTGGTGGAATTTTGTCATATTTTGCCCATTTATGCCTTTTAATTTGTAGTGATCTCTCTGTGCCTCTAACAATCACCAAAAATTTACATTAGACTTATCTTAAGTAAATTTACATTGTATCCAAAAGTCATCTCATTTGCATGCACCTCGAGGACTGAATAAATCATTTAGTGATTTACTTAATTACCTGTAATAGGTCCATTTCACATAAAAAATTTAGGTTTATTAATTTTCCTAGATTCTTCACATGTAGATCTATCTAAGATAAATTTGAGATCTGAAAATATTATGATTTGGTATTTATTAAAATTAATTTAGTCAAAATCACTTTGCATTCATTTTAAATTCACATTAAATTCATCTAGTGTCAGAAACTTATAAGAAATTAGTGTACCTTAATTTCATTGCATTCCACCATCTGGCCAAGTTTCATAATTTTTGGACTCGATTTGATCACTTTAATAAATTCACTTATAAAACTAGCCCGATTTTACATTTGTCTTTTCTTTCTTGCATAAAATATATTGAGAAAAGACCAAAAAAATATCTTCTGAAAATCCGACCTTGGAAATTTGCTTAAAATCTACCTAAGGAGACAGTTTCCTCCCTGAGTTCGACCTTGGGCTTGCCTAAGCAAAATAAATTTGCCACTCGTGGTTAACTCGACATTAATTAAAAGTGGTTTTTGATTTGCTCTTATTATCTGATTGCAACGAACAACACAATGATTAATTTGACCATTAATTTGACTAAATTAACAAGGGTAGTAAGACGCACGTTAGTGGCACATGGCAGGGGCCTTGGGTCTGAGCCCGACCGACGGTGCTGCTGAGGTGAGGTGGAGTGTCAGGCCTGGTGGTTGTCGAGGGCTCGGCAAAGGCGGATGGGGCAGGGGCCGATGCTGTGGATGTGAGGCTCCTAGCGTCGCTAAAGAAGATAAAGTGGTCCCCTACATTGCTTCTAATGGTTGGTGGAGAGCGGAGCTCCTGGGAGGGGAGGAGGTTGTTGACGTTGTGGCTCCGGTGGCGCTTGCAGCTTCGTTGGTGATTGAGACATGACGAAGGTGTTTAGGTAGTCAAAGACGATCATTGGAGAAGTCATCGGTTCGACGGTGTTCCCAGAGTGAAGGTTGGTGCTCGGATCTCGCCACGAAGGTGGTCAGTCTCTCACCCCGATAGCAGTCGGTGTATCGGCGGATGAAGGTGAAGGGAGCGGCGACGTTCTTTAAATAGGGACGAGGGGTCCTCCGATGATAGAAGGTCGTGGATTGGTAGGTGGGTCAACTCCATAGTGATTTGATCAAGGAGACAAGGATCCGATGGAGATTTGGAGATGGCAGAGGAGATCTGGTCAAGATTCGCGGATGTTGATGAAAATGGGACGGGGATTCGAAGAGAGGCGACGCACATCGATTGTGGTCGAGATAACGTGGGCGGCGGGCAACCATAATTGGGAAAGGGGCCTTGATGAGGAAGATGGCCACGTGCCGTCCTATCGGCCGAGATCGGATGACCCACATTGCGACACGTGGTAGTTGGGGGTAAAGAGGGCCGGGCACGTGCGTGGCGCATGCCTGGGTGGCACGTACAACGCACGTGCGGAGCTTTTTAATATTTTTATTAAAAAACAAATAATAAAAACCCCAAAAATGGCTGACACATCGTGTGAGCACCACAAAAAATCGAAAAATAAAGGGATTTTTACACCCATATCCCTGAGTAATTTCGCAATTATAATCATAACACCGTATAATTGTGAATTACACGAGAAACATTGGATAGTCCCTCCATATTACACCTATAACCCTCCGTTAAGAAGACAATTAACTCAACCATATCGTGGGTTAATCTAACCCATGGTCTATTCAACGAATATTAAAATTTCACCTTTCGATTTCCAATAGGGTCAGAGACTCCTCGGTCCTATGTGATGACTTTCACCTTTCGGTCTTCTTTGCCTTTCAGTTCATCCCCTCCAAACCCGCCATCCCCCTCATTCCATGTTTCATGTGGGTCCGTCAATGACGTGGACACTCCAACGCCATCAGCTCTCCGTCTCTCCTCCCTGACTAGAAATAGGTTGGGTTGGGCTGGAGGAGGTGGGCGCGGGGGGTCGGCATCTACTGGCTGGGCAGAATGGTGGGCTCGATGGGGCTGAAGGAGGTCTTCGAATAGGGGAGGATGCGTCAGGAACTTCTTTTCCTGGGATGAGGGTGGGCGGGGGAGGGCAACGTCCTCTTCGCCCTCTCGCATGCCGTCTGGTGTCTCCGGAGCGCTCTCGGATTGTTGCTGATGTCCTTCTATTGCTTCCTGTTGAACTCCTAGACGAAGTGATTCACCATCTTGTTGTCGAAGTCGTCCCCTCCAAGGTGGGTGTCGACTGCAGTTGCCTTCACCTAGAAGATGCCCTCCTCGATTATGAGCAAAGAAACCTTGAGGGAGAGGAGGAAGGCGATCATGGAGGAGCATGCGACCATGAAGACGAGGTTGAGGTTGTGCCAGAGGTGGAGGAGGGTCTTGAGGGAGGAGGAGGTGAGGTGGGTGGCGACGGAGGTGAGGACGGGCACGAAGAGAAGGTACATGAAGTGGGTGATGAGGTAGTGGTATCCGAGATTTACATAATTTATCTTCACGGATTGCTTGAAGTCCTCTAGCCTTGGACTTTGGAGTAGATGGGTCATGTTGGAATCGGGTTCTGCTGCCATTGCTGTATAAGAACAAGAACAATATGTTTGATGGATCTTTAGAACCACTAAAAAGCCAAGGACATGAACCATATTCACAGAAGATACAGAGGGATGGAGTTGGAGCATAAAAATGGACAAACCTCGGATATTGGAGAAGAACAGGATGGTCCTTTTCCTTCTTTGGTGGGTTCCTTATTCTTCTCGCTCTATCTAATACCAATGGAGATTGGAAGGGGAATGACTTGCAATTATGGTGTTGTGTGTGCTCTCGGGAGGAGTGCAGGTGCTAGTTTTATACGTGTGGTGATGACGCAAACGAGGGAGAAGGGACAGAGAGGAAGATGCCCTCCTCGATTGTGAGCAAAGAAATGTCGAACGTACCACCATCGAGGTCGAAAATGAGGATGTTCTTCTCGTCGGAGGAGCTCGCCTTCTTGTCAAGGCCGTAAGCAATGGCAACAGTCATGGGTTCATTGATGATGTGCATGACGTTGAGGACGGCTATGACACCGGCATCCTTGGTGGCCTGGCACTGAGTCGTTGAAGTAGGCGGGAACAATGACCACGCGTTCTTGACGGTCTTCTCGAGGTAGGCCTCAGAGATCTCGCGCATCTTAGTGACGACCATGGAGTAGATCTCCTCGGTGGCAAACTGTTTCTCCTCATCTTTGTACTGTACCATGGCCGACGACCACCTTGAATGGCCACAGCTTGATGTTGCTCACCCGGGACGAATGGGTCGCTCAGTCTTCTGCCAATCAGTCTCTTCGCATCTGCACCAAATTCGAGTGAATTACATCATCTTAATCTAATACTAAAATTCTCGGAGACGGCCTGGGCTAGAGGAGGTTAAGGATGGGGGTTGACGACATTCCTATAGGAGGAAGGATAGGAGGCAGAAGTGCTCCTCCAAGAACCTAGTGATAAAATGACATATTGTTTCTTAGATTTTTATACTAATGGCTTATGTTATAAATGTGATATGGTTTAAGGGGTAAAATTGGCAACATGCAACTTTTTCCGTGAGAGTTAAAGTACAAAATAGATGGAAACTAACACAGGGTTATACCATGTAAGAGTTAAACATTTTCCGGGGTCCTTGATGTAATTGGCGATTTCACGGGGTTATGAATGTAATTGCAAAATTACTCGGGGTTATGGATGTAAAAATCCCAAAAATAAATACTTTGTAAAATCCAAAATAAATAGTAAACAGCTTCGGATCGAAAATTTTTTTCTTGAAAATTGCCCGTCTCGATAAGATCTACAACTTTTATGAAGAAATCAAAACCAAAATCGATCATTTGCATAAAGTGGTTTTTGGGATATCCCATGTACATTGAATACCTTGATTTTTGGATTTTATAATTTTATTATCATTTTTAAATCAGATAAAAATTCAGAAAAAAATATGGTAAAATCAAATATAAATATTTACTCATTAAATATTTTTTTGGATTTGTATTAATTAGGAAAAACAAGAAATAAAATAAAACACGAAAAAGTCCAATTCTATACATGCAGTTAGTGAAGACTTGGACTCATTTTGTTTCTTTGATTTAAAGCTCAGTTTGGATTTGGATTTTTACGCATTTTAATAAAACATTTATCAAAGAAGACAAATGAAAAATAAATAAACTAAAATAGGTTAATTATGTACATAAAATACTAGGTCAAAATCAGCTAAAATACAAAATGTAGAAAAGAGGCCCAAAACCCAGCTTTCACATACGAGCTCCGATTCACTTGAACTTGGTCTTGTTTTGAAGGTAATTGAATGTTCATTAGTTCAGAAGTGAGTAAGATAAAAAGGACATTGGATGGGTAAGATATGAGATTTTAGTCCAGAAATCCTGAAACTAGGGCTTGGATTTTTGGTCCACTTATTTGGGTTAGTTTTTTTTGTATTTTTTATTTATTCTTGTGAGTGATATGTACAAAATGGAGGTGGTTTTGGGTCATTCGTAGTTAGCATGAGTTAGTTAAAAAATGGGGAAGTTAGGATATTTACAGTTCAATTTTGGCTGGGATTTTTGGCTTCTCATTTTGTGCATAAATTAGTGATAATATGCAATTCTTATCAAAACATGCATGAATGCTAAATATGCTAAATAAATGAATATATGCTGATGATTTTGAGGGATTTGAGCTTAATTAATGATATTTAGAGTAATGAATCTGAGATTCATCAAAAGGATACCTAATTATGTAATTAATCGAACTAATTAAGGCACACCAATCAAGAAACGAATGAAAATGAAGGGTGGAGGAGATTTTCATGGGAATGTAGGGTACTGGACCCTACTGTCAAAGCTCGACATCCTGCTTTGTCAGATCTACATGTCATACTGGTGGCAACTCAAGACAAAGCTCCGCCTTGGAACTCTCCTCCGACAACCAAGCTTTCATGTAGGGGTACAACCACATGCCATCACCACCGAGAGTGCACAGAGCGGAGCGAGGAAGGAGGAGGGTCAGTCAAGTGTTTCTGGTTATGGAGAAGTTACTTCGAGTGAACAAACTTGGAGTAAATTTATAGTTCGATTGGATGGAGTAGGGTAGTGATATGAGGGTAGGCGTGTGTTAGGGAAGTTAGGACTTGAAGATGAAGGGCTAGGATTTGGTAAAGGTTGTAAGGATCGATGGGAATAATGAGATGAACATGGCTTGTTAGAACATAATGCTCAGAAAACATTCTTGAGAAAGAAGGCTCCAGGTGCAGACACGTGTCAGCACCTGGTAGGCTGATTTTTTTATAAAATACAAATTAAATAATAAATAATATTATTTTTTAGGTATAAAAATGAAAAGTGTAAATAATTAAATATATTAATTTATTATATAATTTATTATGATAAATAATAATTTTATGAAATATAAATTTACTATTAATAAATATGTATAAATAATATTTGATAAATAGATATTTTATTTATAATTTAATAAATTATTAAAAACCTATTTATTTTATTTTTTGTTAGTTATTAGGACAATAAAAAAGTTGTATGTGATTTTTTAAGATTGTAATAAATTAATTTAAATATATTTATAAACAAAGGTATATACTATGCATATCAAATTCATCTATAAATTAGAGTTTTTTATAATTTAAACTATTAAATATTTTCAAACAATTCTGAAATAATCATTATTTTAAATTCAAGGTCATGAAAATAATGAAAAATTGTAAAAATTGTAAAACTATACATACTATGGCATAAATAAATAAATAGCCCAAAAATCTAGTTGTCATTAGGTTCCAAAATCGAATTTTTGAAAATACACTTAGATATTAGTGAAATCGCCTTCATTAATTAGAGAATATTATTTTATAAACGTAAAGCAAGTAGAGGAAATTGGAGTTTGTATGAGAAAGTTATGATGTTCATAAGTTGAGAATTTGACAATTTGATAGCTGAGAATTTGATAATTTGAAAGTTGATAATATTTTTAACTTGTTTTTGATATTTTTATATACTATTTTAGAAATAAGTAGGAAAAGAATTTGGTGAAAATATGGTCAAATGGATTTATTCAAAATATTTAAAAATTTGGTGTTTATTTGATAATTAATGAATAATGTGTAGAGTGTATAAATGATTCTTTTATGGTTTTTTCCTTATATCTCCCTATTTGTTTGTTTGTCGATCAATCCATGATGACTTGGTCTCAGAGGTTAGGTTATATATAACTATATCGGTCAGCTATATTTATATATCATAAGTCATATTGTATACATATACATATTTAAAATTTGCCTTCTGTTTGTCTTTTTTATTCTTTATTTATTTACATGTTTTTGGTGCATAAAAGTGAATTTTTATTAATGAATGAAGTTTTTTTAATAAATGGAAATAAATGTATATTTGCATGCATTTGTTAAGTACGTTAATACAAAATGCAAACAAGAATATTAATTAATCATGGATTCCTCAACCCCCTATACTTAAACTTTGCTAGTCCCTTAATAAACACTTAATTTAAATAAGGGATAAATAAAGAAAGTTAGAATGAAATTGTTTTCCTAAACCAATTCATTAGAAAACAAAGGACAGAGCTTGGTCGACCCTAAAACAAGCATTTTGTCGGAGCCTTAACTAGGATTAGGATTTTCTTCTCAACCGTCCTTAAGTTCCACAAATCCTTATTTAGGTTCACCTCAACATCCTGCTTAGCTCAACTTTTTCAGATAGCTAACTCTATCAGCCTTGAATTCAATTTGTATTGCTTGTGATTTTTGTTACATCTTCTTGCATAAAGAATCGAAGAAACTACCATCCCAATAATACACTCCTATTGGTTCCTCATCCGGCTACTCTTTTCTCGAGGATTGGGCATTCCCTTCTATGGACATGTCATGTCGAATCCACAATCTAAGAGAGAGAGAATGTAGAAGAAAACTAGAGGATGACTAGTGTAGTCACATCTCCTTGTGGAGCTCAACATGTATAGTCAAGTGTCCACTAAGATGTGTATGCTCTGTTGGAAGCATGGACCATTGTGGTCATATTTTGTATTTGGTGGCTTCTTTTTGGATTGGCTTTGTAATGTTACGCGCACTACGTTAATTTTTGTGCATCGATAGTTATAAATTATTATATTTCCATCCATGTTTTAAGGTCTTAGAAAATTTTTTGCTAGTAGATCCTTCCCTCATTCGAAGAATTATTTCAACTACATAACACCCATCTTTAGATGTCTGCACCACTTGATAAGGATGAAAATGCACCACTAAAATGAACTTCCCTTCGTAACCCTAAACAAGTCAAGCAAAGTACAAAGTCCATCTGTCCAAAATTGGTTCACTAATCAATAGTTAAACATATGACATCAAGTGTTCAACTTAGGCTAGTTTAAGTTGACTTCCCAAATACGGTCTCATGGACCCAAAGATTTAAGTCAATGACCTGAAGAGTCTAAATTCTATTTCCTAAGTAGGCTCCTTACAATGAAAGTTAAAGGTTATAATCAAGATCCATCCTTTAGATTATTCCCAATCTTTAGTTCTAGAAATTAAACTTATTCTGAAAAATGCTAATGCAAATAAACTATGTTTTTGTGAAGTATATTTTCTGAATTCTACACATTTTTATGGATTTTAAAGCTTTCGTAATTTTTATGTTTTTCAGGACTTTGTGTTTGTATGGATTTCTTAATTTTTATAAGAAAGTATATGTACAATATTTTTAGCATGTAAATTCCCATAATTTTATTTTAATTGCACTAATGTATTTTACAAATTTTATATACTTTGAATTTTACAAATAAATAAATAAGTTTTACACATATATTAATAAATACAGTTTTAATTAAGTATTATACATATTAAATACATATTTGAAATTAAGTACAGTGAATAATAATTTTACAAATATTTTACTTATAAATAATGATTTTATAAGAAATTAATAAATAAATAAACTTGAAATTAACCCTTACCCACTTTTTACAGATTTTGTTGATATAGAGAATACATAAAAGTACGAGTTATGGATATATATTATATATATATATATATGTATATATTAGGGTCATATGTGGCAGCCCCCTAGGGGCAGCCAACATGGCTGCCCCCGCCTTATTTGGGCAATTTTTTTATTTTTTTTGAAAAATAACACCATGTACATTCATCCCTATATCCCTCCTATATACCATTCGAATTTCGTCAGAAACAGAGACTCCTACGGCCTCCATCCGGACAGTAATTTTTTAACGGTAACAGGATTTTTTTAAATCGATATCATCGAGATGGAGGCCGTGACGAAATTCGAATGGCATATAGGAGGGATATATGGATGAATATACATGGTTTTATTTTTCAAAAAAAATAAAAAAGAGGCCGAAAAATGGGGCGGGGGCAGCCCCATTTTTTCCATATATATATATATATATATATGCACCCCCTATACTTAGCTTGTTTTATGTCCTCATAACGTCAAAAGAGAAAAAGGAGGACATAACTCGTGCGAACTAAAAGTTGGTGAAAAAGAATAAAAGAATAGAAGTCAATCGACCCCCCCTATACTTACGATTAGTTTATCATAAGTATAATGGAAGAAAAAAATGAGGTGACTTATGAAAAGGAATACACAAACGAAGGAAAAATGAATGAAAGAAAAAACAAAATTGAGGAATCACTTGGTCCCTCTTATATTTAGGATAAGGCATCCTAACTATAGAAAAGAAAGTGGTCAAAAATTAGGGACTAGTGATTAGTGTAAAAAAAGTAAAACAAGAGGAAAGCAAAAAGAACAAAATCGAAAATGAGAATCAACTGCTAATTGGTCCCTCCAAGACACAGGATATACTATCTTAAGTATATAAGACGAGCAAAATATGGGGACGATTTTGGACTACAATGAATATACAGGTGGCGGTGTACTCTAGAAAACCAAAATGCTCACAGGTCTCTATACATGATGAAATGAAGTGGAAGAGTAGTCATGCATTCTAAAAAAGGTAGATCTCCTCAACACAATCTATATGATCACTAGTCTCCATGAAGTGCTTCAGCATCTGCCCATTCCCACGAATGGCTCTGTACCAGGTGACATATCTGATATAAATATACTTCCATTTTCATGCACCATTCTGACTATATATGGTCCTTCCCACTTTCTTTTTAATTTGCAAGGAAAAATTCTCAATCTCCAAACATTATGACAAGAATCAAAGATATGGTGTCGAATGAGTCTATCATGACATATCTTCACCTTGTACTTATAAATGAGGGTGTTCTCGTATGACTTTTTTCGAATCTCTACTAGCTCATTCATATCCATCTTCATCTTGTTTCCTACTTTACGCATATATAATGAAATCTCTCTAATACCCATTAATATTTGTGCATGATCTCTACGGGAAAATGGCATGGCTTCCCATGAAGTAGATTGAAAGGAGAAGTACCTAAGTGAGTTTTATATGAAGTACGATATGACCAAAGATCCTGGTCTAAAATATGTGACCAATACTTCATTTCCTATTTCTATATAATAGATTTTTCCTCTGTATACGAAATTCTAGCCATGCCATTTGCTTGTGGGTGGTAAAGAGAAGCTACTCTTCTATCAATGCCATTATTCTTCACTAGATTTTTCACCTCCTTATTAATGAAGTCGCTACCCCCATCTGAAATAAGAATATATGGAATATGGAACCTTGAAATAATATATTCCCTCATGAACCTGCACATTGTCCTGTTATTAGCGGTTCTTGAAGGTAAATCCTCCAGCCATCTACTAATATAATCCACAACGAGAAAGAATGTACTCGAATCCATTGCTCAAAGGCAACAATCCCGTAAAATCAATTCCCCATGCGTCAAAGATCTCACATATGATAACTATCCCGACAACGCTTTGACAATCCGGGTAACTCTTCACGAATGTGCATGCATCACTACTAAGAGTCGATCACCAAAATTAGCTCTTGAGTACCTTCTACACTATCCTCTTTCCCTGAATGATGACCCATGCCTCTAAAGAATGACACAGAGTAAGGACTCTATTGTATTCCTCTTGAGGAATACATCGCCTGTGCATATAATACTTTTCAACATGTAAAAGACTTGGATCCTCGCAATGGTATTATTATGCCTCATAAATTAGCTTGTCGACTTGGTCCTTCAGCCAAGCCTATGGACTCTTTTGTGTAACAAAAAAGTTCACTATATATGTATAACATGGAAGCTTTATAACTGCAAATATACTCTCGTCTGGAAGTCTCTCTACAATCTCTGGCATGTACTCATATAAAGGTTGCTTTGTTTATAATAGGGAAAGATGATAAGTTATCATGTTCTCTACCTTAAGTTTATCCTTAATGTTGGATTCAAATTCCTGGAGTAAGAGAACCAATCTAAGAAGGCGAGCCTTGGCTTCCTTCTTCTCCATCAAATATCTGATAGTAGAATGATCTTGTGTAAACTCTGATCTTTGAACGAACAAGATATGACATAAATTTGTCCAATGCAAATACCACTTCCAAAATCTCTTTCTTTGTCGCTATGTAGTTGCGTTGAGCATCATCTAAATTCTGAATGGTGTAGTGGATGGCAACATGAAGTCCATTACTGCTCTATCCTAATACAACCCCTACCACAAAATCCGAAGAATCCATCATGATCTCGAAGGAAAAAGGCCAACCAGATGGCTGTAGGATGATGGCACTGATAATCAATTCCTTTAATGTGAAGAAGGCACTAAGTCATTTGTCATTTAAAAAGAACATGATGTTTTTGCATAATAATTCAGTAATGTTCGGGAAATCTTAAAAAAATCCTGAATGAACTGTCAATAGAAACCAGCATACACTAGAAAAATCATAATTGCTTGATGTTGTATGGTGGCTTGAAATGCTTGATGACATCCACCTTGGCAGAGTCAACTTCCATGCTCGTCTAGAGATGAAATGCCCCAACACGATCCCATTTGTAACAATAAAATGGCACTTTTCCATTGACAAAATGAGACACCTCACAATATTTCTGAGGAACCTGGTCTAAGTGCGCTAAACAATCATCAAAGGACTCACCATAGCTCTAAAAATTATACATGAAGATCACAAAAAAATCACCAACCATGTCTACAAAAGATCAAAAGCATGCACCTCTGAAAAGTAGTAGGGGCATTGAACAACCTAGAGGGCATCCTTCTAAAAGCATACATGCCGAAGGGACATGTGAAAGTGGTCTTCTCCTAAACTTCATGAGCAATAGTAACCTGGTTGTATCCAGAGTAACCATAAAGGAAACTAAAGAACTACTTCCCTACTAACCTCTCTATGACACGATCTATAAATGGCAAGGGAAATTGGTTCTTCTTCATCGTGGCGTTAAATTTCCTGTTATCAACACATACTCGCCACGCCGTGGTTACTCTTTTTGGAATATCCTCTTCACTCTCATTCTCGACCATCTAGTTTCCCAACTTCATGAGGACAACATATAATGGACTAACCCATTGATAGTTGGAGATGTGATAAACAAACCCTAGGCCTCTCCATCTCGTACTCTGTTTCTTGACAACTTCTCATAAAATCGGATTTAGCCTGCGTTGAAACTGTCTAAAAGTTCTGTTGTCATGATCAATATAGATATGGTGGGAATACAAAGTAGGATTTATCCTACGGAGATCTGATACATTCCACCAAATATCCTTGTGATTTCTTTTAAGAATCTCTATCAGGCGAGATTCTTCATCTTCAGTCAAGGACGAGCTGATAATGACTAGAAACTATCGATGTGAACCTGCGAGGAAAGCATAGGTTATATTAGGTGGCAAGGTCTTTAGATTTTACAAGGTAGAATATAGATTTTTCATATCCTCATACTACAAAAGATGTCTAAAATGTCACCCGACTATCTATTGTGCTCATCCTCAGAATGACTAGAGAAAAATAACTCAGCTAAATGAAAATCAGTCTATAGTTCATATGAAATGCAGGAATAGTGTGAACATTCAAGATCTAAAATGTCTACAATAAAACATTAGGTGTCTGCTCCATATGCTCATCATCATCCATGCTGAAATATAATGTACAATCAGAAGAACCGCCAAGTGTAGTCTCATACCCATCCTCTGCTAGGATATCATTGGTCTCTACTCGATACCTCTCAAGATCTTCAAGGCAAACCTCATCCATGTAATCACATGTGACTAAAGAACTCAGGGCATATCAACTGGCTGTACATGCGACACTGGATGTATGCGATTCTCTCGCCATCTTTATATATACATTCTCACCCTCACCATGAAAAAATACCTTCCTTAGATAATAGTCAAAGAGAGCCTTTGCGGTCTCAAAGAAAGGCCTCCAAAGAATGATCAGGGTAAGGTATAACTGTGTAGGGCAATCTATGTCCAAGACAATAAAGTCCACTAGGAACTGCAGGCCCTACACGGTCACGATAATGTTGTTGAAAATGCCCCTAGGTCTCTTTACAGATCTATGAGCAAATTAAAGGATCACGTAGGATTTGCAAAGAGGACCTAACTCGAGCTTCTTGAGTAAACAAGATGGTAACAAATTAATAGAAGAGCCATTAACTAATATAGTGCGATTGAATGCTGAAATGGAAATATTGCATTTGATATAATGTGCTTGTGAATCTTTCTTCTTCTTGGACAGTTTGTTCTGTATTATACAAGATGTGGCCTGGGTTAAAACATGCTTCTATGTGACCTCTTCTTTCATCATGTGGTACATCTATTCTTCAATTGTTGCTTGAGTGTAGGGAAGTAATCCAAGGTATCATGGAGCAGGATTTACAAAAAAAATGCGATATTTCAATAAATTCTTAGTCTCTGGAGTAAAAACATCATTCTTCTTGGATTTTTTCTTTCCTTTTTCATACAAAGCATCGAGAAATGGAACACTCCCAGGAATGACAAAATCAGAGTTTTCACTCAAATCAAATTTGGAATCAATGTGTACATTGAGAGTCTTAAAAGAATGTACAAAACTCTTTTAAACATGAGATGAAAATATGCATTGAGGGTATCTGCATGGTCTGGCAAGGTATCATCATATGACTACCTTGTGTCCATGTCTATTGTGTCTGCATCGCTCCCATCTATGGTCAACATGGTAATGGACATCGTGTTGGTCCTCATCATGGTGGTCCTCCACCTCAACATCAAGATGTATATGATCAAGATCATCATGGATCGGATCTCGATCCTCATCATGTGCCCTCTCTCTCTTGATCAAGTGCACGTGGTGATTTACACTCCTGAGATGAATGAAGTTAGATAAAAATTCAAGAAAAAGAGATCACACCTGTGGTGGTGTCTACATGATATGAATGATTTCTCTTGTTATTTTGATTCATCCAAGGTTGCGTTGGGAGAGGTGTCTTGGGCATGGCTAACTCATCCATATAATGGTTAATCCCCTCCTTCTCTGTCATGTGTACTGTCTGGTGCGTTCTCAACATGTCCATGATATGGTTCAGTTCTAGGGCATGTGGAGACATCTCAGACTTATTGTGGTGTCCCTGGTTGTCTACTCTCTCTTGCCTAGGAGTGTGCTCCTATGGTGTGTAAGGATGAGGAGATCTCTATGGTGTAAAGGAATAGTATTGTTGGTGTACTAATAAGGCATAGAATGTGTAGCAGTATACTAATGTGAATGTGGTCCCCGATAGGCATGCTAGTGGGATTGCTATTGTGTGTATTACTGACGATGCAGGAAATGTGAGCGTCCATGCTACAGATAACCATACTGTTGCTGTTACTGGTGGTGTGCGCTCCGAGGAGTAAAGTGTGGTGATGGTTGAACATGAGCGTATCAAATACGTTGATCTCAAGAGTAGCATGAGAATTAACATCAACATCTCCAGGTCTAGTGATCTTACTTGGGTTTCCATCTAACGAATCCTCATGCCAATAAGTCTGTGGAGGCTCAATATTCTGTACCGTCTCATCTTTAACATATTGTATCTGACAGGTGGGAGGAGCATGTAAAGATCTCCATACAAGCTGAGAAATAGAAGGAGTGTGAAAGTGCTAGTACTGAAGCTACACCTCAGTCATCTTCATCGTCAAATCACTAAATTATCCAGGAAGTGATGAGAATTTCTGCAACTCTCACATCGGCTATAATGATTGAACTTACTTTTGAATCAAATCAACTAATGTAAGGTTCTCACTAATGAATCCCATATCAGATCGTCATTCAAACTATAAAACATGTGCCACCTTTTGATGATCTCGATGGTGTGATGGCTCTGGGCCCTTCTACAATGCCAGAACGGAGTCTTCAATACATGAAAGCGTAGCCATCCCCTTATAGATGGGCCAAACGGGTAGCTACCACCATATACGACACTCACTTGGCCCTGAACATCCGGATGGAGTCCTCCAAAGTAATTCTATACAAGCACCTTTAATGGTATCTCATGATGAGGGAATATCCCTATCAAATCCTTGAATTTATCTCATGCATCATGGAAAGACTCATGTGGAAACTGTGTAAAATCGGAAATATGACTCCTCATCGTATTCATCCATCCTAGAGGAAAATATTTAAATAGGAATGTGGACTTCAAATCATCCCTTATAACTAAGTAATTTTGAGGGTCGTATGGATCCACAAGGCAAAACTAGAGTCCCTGTATTGACGGTTAAAACAACCTAAATAATAAACAATTGACCAACAATAAGAACTAAGATGTGAAAAAAACAGATGTGGAGTTAAAATTTATTATAACTCTACGATAAATGTGTATAGGTGTAAGAATGTGTAAACGTCAAACTCAAGGAGCAAACGGTAGATTGGGGCATTGATGCGTAAGATAAGTTCTTTTCTCTTATCCATTTATTGGTCTTGTGGGGTTTTTATTTTGATATATTTTTTTTGAAATTTTATTTTATATACTTTTTTGTTGTTGTTTTTAATTGTGTCATTTTTTATTTTCTTTTTTTTCTGATTTTTTATTTTCCTTTTTCTTTTTAATTATATATTATAGGCTTATACAAGTCTATATACATAATATAATAATAAAAATGATAAATATTAGTAATAATAAATAAAATAGATAAAATAATTTTTTGGATTAAATATAATTTTCTAGAGTTTTTTTGATGTTTTAAAAGAATTTTTGCTAATTATAATAGATTTTTAAAGTAAAAAATATCCCAAATCAAGGAAATAATAAATAAGCCAAATTGAATTGAATATTAAAATAAGAAAATAAACTTACAATGTCTTTGAATTAATTTTCATATAATGGTAATAATATAAAGAAAATTCTAAATTAGTAAATGGCATTTTATGAGGTTTTAGATTTTTTTATTTTATATAGGGTTTTGGAGCTTTTTGATTTTTTTGTTTTCTTTTTCCATTTTTATGGATATTTGCTCCGGAGGAAAAATATGTTAAAATAAACCACAAATATTTTTTAGGATTTTTTTTAAAAATGTTTTTCTATTTTTTGGATTTTTTAATAAGGATAAAAATATGCTCATTTGATTTTTAATAACTATTTAAAATGCCCAAAATGTTAAAATAAAAATAGTGCATGAAAATACATGTTAGCAGACATCTAACACTATTTTTGCATTATTTTTAGAGCAAGAGTGTTGTTTTTAATAAATGATATTCTATGATGAAAATACATCAACTAGGAAGGGCATTTTTGCAAATAAAATAAACATCTGGGGTTAGGATGAAATTCTTCTTGAAATTTACAACTAAAATTTATTGGACCAAATATGAACACAAAAAGTCGTTAGGGTATAAATGCAAATTTCCAGGCTCACGTGGGATGCCACATGAGCCGAGCAGGACTGGACCAAGGTGTAATATGCAATAAATTCATGGGCCATGATACAAAATTTCTACATTTATTTCTACTTCAAATCCAATTTGCAAGATTAATAATAAAATATAAAAAGTGGGGGTGAGATCTCTAATTACCCCCGTGATGGGTGTAAAGATGGACGACATGATGCATCTCTATTAAACACATGGCACCGTCTGTGCAACCGATAACGCATCGGCCTTTGACGATCATGATTAGATCCCACGTAGGAGATCAATTGTTAGGGACGACTGCATCCAACAACTTATGGAGAATCTGGAGACGAGGCTCGATCTGACAACTCTGAACCTTCCCGTAAGAACAGGGAAGAACATAGCAGGTGAAGAGCTTCAATTGATGCTATAACATATCTCTGGTGGTCTGAGTCTTCTCCAAGAGCAACAAAAGGGAGCAAGATGATCTCTCTTTCTGCTGGAAGCTTCAAAATGGCCTAGAGGTCATCGAAGCTCTCTTGAATGGTCGGATACAATGAAGATATCTAGTACCTTAGGCGATTTTCAAAATTTCTTATATGCGCTTGATGACTCACAAGACCAGCAAAAAAATGTTCCTAGTTCTCGAGAAAATAACCTCGACCCCTTGTCATTCGAAATGGATGGTGGGTGTAGTGTAGCAGTGTGTCTCCAGTGAGCGGATGAGGGGAGACACAAACCAACAGATCTGTTAGGTATCTGAGTGAAGGAAAGGCGTGGGGTCAAGTAAATGTGTTGGGGAAGGAAATAAAAGTGGTATACGGCTCGAGACACTATTGGAGACAGATGGAGGAGTTCAACAGTGCTCATCTCTGATGAACTACGAGTATGATGATTAACGTTAAAAGACTAACTAAAACACTAATCTAAATGCATTAAATAAAAGCTAAAACTAAATATTATCTAAAAAGGGTAAAGATACAACTCTTATACCTAATGGGGCGACAAGGGAGCAGGGCGGCCAGAACACCGCCGTGGGTGCTCCACTCCTGCTCCAGCAACGTCGCCCTCTCATGGGTACTCCATTTGTCACCAGGAGACTCGCTAAGTCGAGGTTAGGGGGTTTTAGGACTTGTAGTGGGACCAAAATCAAGGATGAGGAAGGAGGTTCTTATTTATGAACATGATAAGCAACCTTATTGACCGGCGTGTTGAGAAGAACACTGGCTATTACAATAGATTAAAGGTGATGGCGTGTTTGATTGGTGATTATGGTAAAGGGTCATGTAAGTAGTCGATGAAATAGATAGATGAGATGCCTAGGAAAAATGGTGCAAGATGGGGGACTCGAGATGCTAGTGGGAATTAAAAGCGCTAGGGGTTGTTTACCAGGGTTCAATAACCCCTGCGCCGTGATTAGTCCACGTTGGACGTAAAAGGACAAAACAACCCATTTATTCGAAATTAAGCAATTAAATATAGTAAATAGTTATATTAACTTTTATAAAATAAAAAATGTTTATTATTTTACATAGTATTTTCACAAGTTATTATTTTATTTTTTTTAGGTTTATTCATTATAAGTTAATTTCTAAAGGTGCGTTTATAAGTATATTCATCTATGTTTTGCATCTTTTTATTTTTATTGTTTATTTTTTTTACTATTTTATTGTCTTACTTTTTATATTTATAACTTATTTTTAGGTATGTAAATTTATTTTTGTTTCTAATGTTATTTGTACTCAAAAATAAATAGGGGTATAAGTATATGTATTTTATCTATGTATTTTTCTATATTATTTTATTTTTATGTCTTCTTTATTGTTTTATTATAGTTTTAACATGTACATAATCTACAAATATTATTTACAAAATTATAAAAATGCTTATTTATAAAAATATTAAAGAATAAATAAAATGAATCTTTTATTTGGATACAAAGTACAATTGTGGTCCAAAACCTAACTTTCACACATTAACTTCAAAAAACATGAAACCACCATCATTAAATATCTAATTCAAAGTTATATATAATTAAAGTGACTTTGGTGACTTTTGAGGTTTTTTTTATTAAAGATACATGGGTATGTGAAGTTTGAGTTTTAACCTTTTTTGTGTATAAAGTGTATAATATATATGATTTTTGTGCGAACAGTATTTTGTATTTTTCTATACATTATTATCTACAACTTTTATGTACAATGTTTTTTATTTGATGTATATATAATAAAGATTAAAATTGGTCTAAGAAATTATTTATGAATGAATACGAGAATTAGATTTTTATTGTATTATTGCATCTTATCTCCCCCAACTTTATTCCTTTTCGACCAATTCAATATTTCACTTGGTCTTGGGGTTTAGGGTCATAAAATACCTTAGGTATTTTAATCTTTATTATATTCTTTTCTTTGATCTATAATTTGCATTAAAAACAATGTCTTTATATACAATCATTGGAATAAACAGTGAATGCTAATATACACAAAATAGTTCTATTTACATGCATTAGAAAGGGGTTTTAAGCCCACAATGATAGAATCAAGGTGATAAAATGGAGATTCATCACCCCTATACTTGCCTTTGCTAGTCCCTAGCAAACACTTATGCAATGAGTGCAGAAAATAAAAATGAAAAAAAGAAAAGAAGGAAAGTGGATTCAATTTAACTCTTGAACTTTCTTTACAAAATCAAAGTTCGGAGCTCAGGTCAGACCTTAGTGTGAGAATGTGTTTGGAACCTAGTTGGGAGCTGGATTTAAAACACAACAATCTTCGAGAATCACAAAACACAATTCAACCACCACCATAGCCATGTCAGAATTAGTCTACATCATACGTAAACCCTTATGACTATGAAGCTGACTCGTACAATGTAAGAGATAGTGGATCTCCTTAACTGAATTGGCAAAAGAACTGACTTCTCTAGTTTGACAACCTAATGATTCCCCAATCCAACAACTCTTTCCTCGAGAGTAGGGTATTCCCTTCTTTGTTCAAGTACATCTGACTCAAGAGGAGCGGATGAACAAAATAATGGACAGCAACCAGTGTACCTACTTATTTGGGGATGCATGACCGGTGTAGTCAAGTCATCTAGATGCAGGATCACATGATATGACTTTGAGCCTCAAGCTTGCTTATTGACTCTACAAATATGTACACTCCAGTAGACATTTTATTTTCAATCAGGTCTGCCCCCTTTTTTAGACTATATTAATACAATATATAACAAGATTTACATAAGGAGTTTTTCCTCTTGAGCTAGAAGACTATCCCTCTTTTGAAGCATTATTGCAACCCACACTCTCATCTTTAGACATCGATGCTACTGGACCGGTTTGAGTGCACCTCCCTCCCTAGACGAGGATGAATGTTTCCACTCATGTGCAACTCAAACCGGCAAATCGAATCGCTCACCACTTCAATTGAGTTGAGAAAGTGAAACGTGAAAATGTCCAAGTTAGGTCACTACCTACAAGAGTCACATGTAAGTCTCGAAATATTTTAGTTTGTCAGTTGATGTGTCTTGACACCAACCCTGAGTCTCAAAGAATTAAGTCCGAATCAACCTGAAGTACCTTATATATAGTTCCCATAAGGATCAAATGTAGTTAGATGCATGATGGTCCAGCCAAGCTCCGGTCTTTAACATTACTCAGACTAATTCCATCATCAAACTAAATCCAAAAAATATGAATGCTATACAAATGCTATGTGCAATGCAGAAAATATTTTAATGATGCAATTTTAAAATTATTTTGCAATTATTTTGGAAACTATAATAAAATGAATTTCGACATCAATAGGACATATGTGCAGCTATTTACATGGACATGCCTCTTTTTTATTTATTTACAAGAATTATGAAATAAAAGAATTTATAGGTTGGCAGTTAGCTATTGTTATAGGTGTGTATGTACAGTTAGTAAAGTGTTTCATTATTATGTATACTTATATTTTAAATTATGCATATACTCCTCGAACTTATTTGAAAGTAACATTTAAAAACTATTGTACAAAGTAATTTTTGCAAAAAAACCATTTACCTATTTTGCAAAGATTTTTCAAACATTATATATATATTTTTAATATACTTTTGCAACCATTTTCAAAAGCATTTGAAAATAGGTTTTTAAAATATTTTATTTCACATAAAGAAAAGAAATTTTAAAAATAAAAAGAATTATTACAAAAGTTGAAAACATTTCACAAAAAGTTTTCCGAACAGGTCAAACCGTTTTTCAAATCATTTTGCAAAAATATTTTTAACTGACTTATTAATTAGTATATAAGAAAATTTAAGGAATAATATGCATCATTTTATTATTTGATATAATTAATTGTAGATGTAGATAATATTTTAGCCATATTTTATATTAACAATATGAAAGTGTGAGTTATGGCTAAAGTATATACAGAGTATATACGACCCCCTATACTTAGCCTGAGCTATGTACTCATAGATCGAAAATAAAAAGAAAAGACATAACTCGTATTGAGTATATAAGCCTATACTACAACGACTAAATAAGGAACGAAAGAATAAATAATTAAGTGAATGGGAAGTCGACCGTCCCCCCTATACTTAGGATGAAATAATCCTAAGTATAACAGATTGTATCTACATGCAGGGAGGGCTAAGGGTGGGAATAGATAGATCACAACTTGGTCTGTCACCCCTTATACTTAGGGTGAGATATCCCTAAGTATAGTAGAGCAAATCAAAAAGTGAGGAGATAGTGGAGGGGATCAAAATAAAATAAATAAAATAAAAAGGGGAATATGCTGGGTAAATATACACGTTACTCCCCCTGTACTTAGGGTGAGATATTCCTAAGTATAGGCAATAACAAAAGTAATGGAACAAAATGAAGAAAGAATAATGCGAGAGGTGCAACGCCTATACTTCAGACAAAGTACGTCATATGTATAGACATACATATATGGCGTATGATATGGGATACACATGACATACGGAAGAGAGAAGGAATGGAAGACGAAACAAGTATATACATCACTTAAAGAATGGTGAAGTGGACGCCCATATATGACAAAGGAATACTTTACTCTCTTCATCCTTCTCCCTATGAGAATGGTGACGTGGTTAGAAAGAAAAAAAGACACACATATATATAATGAAATAGGTGTCTACTACAGTGGACATCAGATCGAAAATTAACCTAGGAGTCGTTAGTGAAAAACAAAACATCAACTCTAAAGAAATGAATGAGAGATCAAAGCTGATACCATAAGATGTGGAGGAGGAAGGATCAATGTAGATTCCGCCAAGACAATCGTAGTCTCATCAAGATACAAAAAGTGAAGAATAGGAGACTCTTTACGTAGCATAATATCCAGTGGACATAAGGTCGACAGATCAAGGATACACCGAATACAACAAGACATGGCTCAAACTTGTGACGATCATCAAGGTTATTAGACTTATATGATTCACAGTTCTCAAAATAATCAGAAGACTCAGCTTCATGCTCCCAATGATTAGAGACACAACCAAAGAGGAGATCAAGTGCACAAATTAAAATACTCAGTTTTGTGCTCAGCCAGATTGGAGACACTAGAATAGAAATCGGGTACCAAAAAAATGATGTATCCTCGTGTAGATAACACTCAGGGAGTGGTACATACCAGTCAATGAATAATCAGAACATGTCTGATTGTTGCGAGGGTTGTCAAGGAGAATGTACTCACAGGAGTAAGATCTATCAAACAGATCATCAGAAGCATCTTGGTAGGCGACAAATCGGCTACCCAACAGAAGAGACTAAAAGATCTAGAAAATGCCACAACCTCTCGCACATAACCCTTGGAAGTACTATAAGCTAAGAAAGGAATAATCGGTAAAGTGTGATTCATCCTTGCGAGGATCGCCAAGGAGAGTAGACTCAAAGGAGTCAGACATCTACGATAATCGATCCCATGCTCCACCGAATTAGATGCACCCTCAGATAGTGAGATTGGTAAAAACTATCAGACGACTCGATTTTGTGTTCCATCAAGATGGACACAAAAGCAGTGAGAGAAAATGATCGTAAAGAAATTGCTGCATCCTCTTGCAGATAGTCCTCGAGGAGTGATGCAAGTCGAGTCAATGAAATCAAGGGAATGCAGACATGAAATCTTAGGTCCTCAAAGAATATCAATCAATCATCCTCATGAGGGAATAATACCATGGGAGGGAGAATAGATCATTAGGGCAATCATAATATGGTCCCTTAAATACAACAAATAGCTGAGAGGGATCCAGATGTTAGAAGGTTATCCTCAAGTGCTAGATGAGGATGGAAGAGTTAGGAGATGGATGATAGATCAGACAAGAAGCTGAGTGAAACCATTTTGATTCCGAGCATTATCGCTTCGAAGCAAGGAAATACATATACATAAAGCATCTGAATCAAGATGGATGGAACCTTTATAAGAGATTGTACGGTCAAGGCTCAAGAAATCATCATCAATCATAAGTAATCAATCACATCCTCTATCCGGTGTGCAAGATCAACAATTCTCAATAAGGAATCACACTTAAGTCGTGCCAAAATCAAAATCCCTTATATCACGTACGCATATATCATAGTTTGATCCATCAAAACAAGCACACCAAAATCAACATCCTCAATCTGACCCGACTTACTTAAATAGTTCATGCAATCATAACCTCAATTTGGGCCTCATCTACTAGAACATCATTTACAAGTGATAGAATGGATGATATTGAAGGGGACGGGGAGGGAGATTGAGAAGTAAGTGGAACATAGACTAAATTTTCGATCAAGGAAAGAGTCTTCTTGAGTCAAACCAGAGATGGTGTAATATAGGCATGGATAGCCGTAAAATCTGGCTAAGAAGGATAAAGTAAAGACCCAATGTCACAACTCAATAAAGATGAAAAATAAATGGGACTCAATATAAAAGAGAAGTTACTCACTCAAGGATCTACTAACTCAAAGAATGATGAACGTGAATGGACCCAAAGACATAATCAATGTACAAAGCAAACCCTAGTTCACCTACTCAACACAGTGAAGACCTAAGATTGGAGCATTAAAAATTGTACAGCCTGAGATTAGGGCACTAATAATTAGTGTTAATGTGAGAATAAAATGCACAAATAATGAGGGGGTTGCTCCATCCAATGAAATGAATCCATTACATTTATTTCAAAATTCCAATAGAGTTAGCAGTCCCTTGTTTATTTAGATTATCAACTTTTTTGTTATTTTTCAATGCATGTGTCTATCGAGATTCCAATGCTATTTAATATCATATATGATCAAAATCAAAAGGAGAAGGTCAAACAAGCCACGTAAGTCGGAAATCCATGATACATGCAAAGTCAACAGACATGCAATTCTTCCCATCTCTCTCCATGTAGGATGCATAACAGAAATGAAAGTTACACTACATGCAATGCAAGTCGATGACATCCCCCTAAAATAGTAATTGCTTTTATCGTGGAGCACTAGATGCCAATTATCTAGAAATGAAACATAAGGTACGATATTGGGAACTTAAGTATATGGTAAGATCTTTAAGCACATCATAGAAGCGTGAGGATCACATCGTTATACGATGGGGAGAAACTAGTCGTATTTGTTGCTCGAGGCAGCATAATTTCAAAAAATTCATGCGATGAACTCATATGGTCCAAGAACACTTATCAGATCATTTCTTCTAAATCACAAACAAGTATTAGGGTTACCTCTTGAAATATGGTTGCGATCGAGTCTCTAAATGAGGAGACCTCTTGTCTTAAGTCCGATCCGACGGATGAGATGCTTGCGAGTGCGTTGACAAGACGGTGCTTCTAGCAATCCATGTTGATGATCCAAGCGGCAACTATCTTGATCTCGTCACACATGATCCGACGTCTTCTTCATGAGCGAGGTACACCGAAGGAGATGGAGATCCATTATTAAACAATACGACAGTGTAATGGCGATGCTATGGTGATGTTGACTCTCTCTAGGGCTCAATGGTGGACGACCACAATGAAAGAGGGAGAGAGAGAGGGTTGACATGTAGAGAGAGTGGGAGAGAGAGAGAGCCTTATGTTATATTATTATTCTTCAAGATTATGTGGTTCCCTTCTATTTATAATATTTTTTAAGTCCACGAAACACAATCCATGGATTACACATAATCAATGGATGGGATTGATTTGTACTTCTTTCAATGGCCAAGACTTTGTTGTAAAAACACAAAAACAATTGATTTAATTTAGATTAAATATATAATGATAAATCAATATAAATAAATCCTAAAATTAAATTAATCATACACTGCGATAATGGAAACAAGAACACCTCCTTTCATCAAGAGGGGGGGGATGGACACCCTTTCCTAATGGGATTGGTGGCCGTCCACCCTCCCTAAGTAGGATGGGGCAATCTTCGTCTAATCTCATGAGATTACATTATTCCATGGAAATCTACAAAATTTACAACAACAGTTGTTGTAAATTATTATACAAAAATAATTCATAATTATTTTGTGAACATTGTAATCATGCCACTGGAAATTTTTGAATATCATTCACAACTCAAAATAAAATGTAAATCACATTTTCAATTAATTGTCTAATGTGAATCCAATTCACATCAATATTTAATTAACAAATGTGAATTACAAATTGCTCGCTCTTACATATTCTAAATCACATTTATAATATATATATATATGATTAATATGGATAGTGCTATCAACATTATTCTTATCTATGATAATTAATCCATATTTAATCATCTTGTATCTCTATTCTCATATGCCCAAAGAACATGAACCACATTCATATTATTCACATCTTTGATAATTAAATATCCTTTAATTATCTCACATAATCTCCTTATAATATGAATCAAATGTATATTATTCACGTTAATTAAATCACATTTAATTATCATTTTTCTTAATACTCAGATACATATATCAACAATGAAATTATCATTTAACTCATACAAGGATAATGTGCTTTCTCTGCAGATACTTGTAGATAAGGATATGGCAATTATACTATTCCACATATTGAGATCATATCTCAAATCCAGATCTTGCAGAGCTCTCATAGATGCTTGATTAAATCAAGATCACAAATCTAATCTCCTTATTTCATCTAAATTACATTTATATCAATGTTCAACATTTGGGCCAAGATCAGATCACTTCTCTACTAAGAGGAGTCACTGAAACTGAGACCCATTTTGTCACTCCCTAGGAATGGAAGCATTATGGTTATACACTCGTTTATGATCACATCACCCTCAATTATTCCTAATACCAATACCTCCTGCATACTAGAAGACCAAGAATAAACCCAAAGTGTTAGATCAATTTTACACTTTCTACTTCAAGGTTTTATCATAAGTTTCTCATTTGATCATTGGAAATTGGTATTGATCATATTCTTTCCAAAGCACATATCATGCCTAGGTGTTTATGTTGTACTTTGCAAAAGCATATATCAAACCTACAAATTCAGTAAAGCTTCCAAAGCAAGACGACCATTCCTGAAATTTGGTTCTTCACAATATCTGATGAGTGATATAATGTCTTTCAGTTTAATAAATTTACCACTATGATCACTTTGAGAGATGGTATTACTCATATGCCCTTATATGCACACCAACGTGTCGGTGTATAGACCTTGGTTAGATCAGCAACCTATTGATATACAAAATGTACATACTCAGACATATAATAACACACTTGTCTCTAGTCAGAGAATGCATGCCTATATCGTGATAGTATATTACATAGGTCTTTGGTTATCACGATCTCGTCAAGTCAACTCTTTGACCTAACTAATCTGAGACCTCTGAATCTCTATTCCTATACAGAGGACCTACATTAAGAGGTTAGTCAGATTTTAGCCTTTAGAGAAAGGAATGCCATCTCCTTCTCAAGCTGGAGATTCTCTCTTAATAATCATTTGCCAGTACTTGATGAGCCACAATCTAATACAATATATATTCATCCAAGCACCAACCTCTATGATTCAATGCATTAATCAATAGTTATATGATCATTAAGATGGCCACGGTATATAACTCCAATTGTAATAAGGGACCTATTAAGGAAATTAATTATTCCTCATTTCATATCAAGGAATGTTATTTGCAATAACATGTACTGCATAATGGCTCATCATGGGCTTGCATATCCAACAATCTCCCACTTGCCCAAAACGCCATTAATGGGCTAATCATAAAACCCTCACTCATGTGACAATCAAAGGCTATTTTGAAAAATAGCCAGGTAAGATGATAAATCACTCTATTCCCACAAGACTACTCCAAGTCATTTTACAGTACTTGGACATCCCCCCAGTAATAGTGCTCGCATTTAATGCAAATGTTGCGTCTTATGCAACCAATACTTAATCCTGTTAGTTATAGTGTCCTTGACACTACATCTTAGTCATTATTATAACCAGTATGTAATTTTAATTATCATTATCATAATATCCTTTTTCCCAGAGATCTCTATCTCCTAAGCAATATGTGGTTAAGACCTTTTAGATCACTATCTATAAAGTTACAAGGTCCTGATGATAAGACCTGAAGGCCACTATCTCAAAAGCGTTGTTATCATTTAATATATTCTTATTGCTGCAATCAAATGTTTTATTTGCATAGTAGGATTAGTATTAGTTTACAACTCCCACTACATGTCAAACATATGGCTTTCATACACATCTAGTACACACAAAGCTTTCCATAGGTAATGCACTGGGGCATGTAGATTTGGTATTCACATCCCCACTCTTTGAGGTGTTATCTGTTTAGATAGGTCAATAGCATATATCTTAAGGGAAATAAGCCTTTTCTGGAATTTTCCTGAACATGTAACATGTCCAAGGTGTACAACTAATGTGATGGTCTCAATACCCTCTTCTCTATGCTTATGAACATCTTCAGTACGAGGATTTAAGAGATATTCCTGAGATCATATCTCAATATATGGAACAACCATATTATAAAACACTTATTATTATCCACATATCATTCCAAATGATCAAGATATAATCTACATTTAGCATGATGACCATAATGGCACTCCCTCTGAGCTTCACATGGTTCGTCAAGATTCTATCTGAAATCATAACATATATAATTTCAGCAAATCTTTTGTTCCAGATTCAAGAAGCTCAACCATAAAGCCTTGGGGCTACTTCATGTGAATACCTTCATCGAAGTATTCATATATGAATACAATATTCACTTCCATCTTAAAGATATCAAAGTCAAGTTGTGTATGATGTGGTTAGGAATTTCATGATGAATTTATGCATGGTCTCTGAATAGCAAGTCTCATCGCAAGCAATTCCTTTTCTTCGATTTGTATCTCATGGCTACGAGCCGTGCTTCGAAGGTCTCTACCTTCTCATCAGGTTCCCTCTTTCTTGAAGAACCATTTACACCATAACGTGTCATTCCTGTAAAGGTGGATTCTCGAGGGTATGTATACAACACTTGTATATGAAGTCAACATTAGACTTTTATTGCTAACATCCATCTTTACATGACATTATCTTCGGAAGCTTCATCACATGAAGTCCGATCATTGTCGGATTTCTCTAACATATGGAATCCACTCTCATACTCATTTGAAGAGGTTTGAGTGTTACATCTTTAATTGTCCTTTTAGTTTCCAATTTCATGGGCCTCATTATCTTCTTAAGATAAATGAGTTCCTTTACATCATTTTCATCTTGATTCTCAAGAGCCTCATCCTCTAAGAATCATATCCGTAGAGATGAAATATTTTAATAATCTCAAGTCAATAAAGTAGGTATCCAATACCATCCTTTATTTTACTAATTAAGTAGCACTCTCTTGTGCTAGATTCCAACTTACTTGCATTCATGACAAAGTTATGGACCAAGAAACCCTAAATTGTCAAGAGTCCAATACTATTCTAGGTAGCAAACCATAATTTATGAGGGCAATCAAGTTTAGATTCACATATAATCTTATTAATGATATATAATGTAGTATTTACTACATATATATAAAATGAAACTTAGAGATAACTATGCTAAGATTAATCATTGATTAAATCATGTCACACATGATGCAATTATATCTCTCCACAACTCTAGTGCGTTTAGGTGTATTGGGAGGTGTGAGATAGGAATGGTACTCCTATCTCCATAAGGTATTCCTTGAATTCATCTATTAGGAACATGCTACCTAGGTTAGATCAAATTCATTTCATCTTCCTTCAATCTTTGGTTCTAAACCAAAAAATGTGAAATCATGGAACATTTCAAAGGTTTCTAAGGAGAAGGGAATAAATCTCATATCACAAATAATCATCAAACGATATCACATATCATCAATGTTTATTATTATACAGATGATCCACACACATCATTATGTATGAGATCTTTAATTCCTTGGCATCTAACACGATTCTCAGAGAAGGGTGCATTGGACATTTTTACTTTGAATACGATAATCGCAAGTATGTAAGATTGGAAATTTGAGATATTTTAAAGCTTCATCTCTAACTAGTCTATTGATCTCATTGACAGAAATATGTCCAAGGCTTGATGCCAAATCATTGTCAAATGATCTTCATCCTCTTATTGATCTTTAAAGGTTTAATGTTCAGTAATAGAAGTGTTAGTGAACTATTCATTGATTTTCTAATTTAATAGAGCTCTGTAGATGTCATATTACTATATGAAATATATCCATCATAACTCTTTATGACAGGTCTGTTCCATAATTCGTGTTTATTTTCAACATTTAGAAATAAACAATGAATGTGTTCTGATATCTGGATCATAGAGACATTCTCTAAGACTAAATGGCTCTCCCACTGAAAATATGAAGTCTATCTATCCAATAGAGATTGCTGTAACAATTGCTTCAATATTCATTTAAATGACTATTAAACCTTAAGATAAAATTTTATAGTCTTCTAAAGCATATGCAACAATTTCATGTGTTATGAGAAGAATGAGATATAATAATAGACTTTGATCTTATCAAATAAGCAAGTATATTTTTAATGATCAAATATGGATGTAGATTATTCCCTTGCACTATCCGAGTCCTTATCTAAGGTTCCAAGATAGTCTAAATAGTCATACCAATAGCACATCATCATATTTTAGTATTAGCATTCATCCAACTCTTTGGATGTCATATGGAAATTACAGAAGTATAGTCAACTCCTTGAGTTTCCTTCTCTCTTGTGTCAGACCCATGCTTCCACTACTCCCCTTCATCTATGAACAACCATTGCTTAAGATAAAGGATCTCTTATGTTGGATTCCAAATAAATCAATGTAAGATTATTTCGGCATTTATACATGATTCATTCACTTCATACAATATTAATATTATGAAGATTCATTAGTGACTTGAGGACAGACAGTAGAATGATGACACTCATCGTATCTACATCCATCTAAACTCTAAAAGACTTAAGTTCATCTAGGTACTCAAACATTTGGAGTACATCATCTTTTATAGAGAACCAAGTCATTCATGATTAAATGTTGAGAGCACATATGTTTGCCAAAACATCTTCGAATTTTGTAAGGATAAGTTTAACAACTATGATCATCATCAACAAGTCACTTCCAAAATACTTTCATTGAGAGATCAATATTATAGTGACATATAAACCATAGGGTTTTAATACTATTGTTTATTTAATTGTCATTCCTCACTACTATAAGAAAACTTGCACATTAAAACCACAAACACTATTGGTCCAACTACAAGTACAATAACTTGACCATATATCCAATCCATTATATTTTACTGGTTATTATTGAGTATAGTATTGAGTGGGTTTTATGAAGGATTATCTGAAATAAGAAATTTGCATATATATATATATGTATATATTTCATTTATTTAGGAATTTTAATATCAAAGTTGTCTACCTTGTCAACATCGAACGTTCATTCCCTTAATAACTTTCTATGTAAGAGATATACTTACCATTATATCTCAGCAAGATCTGGGATCTCCTTTTCATCTTTGTTACATCCCAATAACATGAGAACCTATAACTTGGATAAAAAGAAGCATGAACACTTTCCGCCTTGCAATTCCAACTTGCATTCCCAATTCGGTCTTTAACACTCGGGCCCATAACCTCTGTGGTGGTGTTGACCTGTTATTGATTGAACCAACCGTCAATAGGAATAACATTCGCTATGCACAATCCAATATCGCCCCAATAATATTAGGACCCGATATTGGGGTCACTACGCATACGACCTTACACTTTCGAGAAGCAAGGACGCGATCCACATGTGGTTGTATGCAAGACATGTCACATTAAACAAACTTCTCCTACATATAATCCCTGGCGACGGAACCCTTTACATTGAAGGGAGATCATGGACGTAACTTATGTGATCCACCATATAATGTTCAAATTATAATTAATTATTTTGAATCATATTCACATAATTAACTCTTCCTAGGGAAATACACATCTATTCATAATAGAGTGTTTTAATTGGATACAATTAATTTAGTCACATCAAATCAATTATCAATCCACTTCAATCAACAAACCTTACTGTATCTTGAAAGGATGGTATTATCTGAAAGTAAATATTATTCAAATTTTAATAATTAGAAAAACACATCATGATCCCTCATGCATTATCTATTCCCTACCCATTATCATGGCCAGTACTGACAGGAATGGGACATACTGCTCACGGAGCATCTTGCTATCCCAACGCCCCCGACTAGACACCATCTCACCACAGGTTATGATAAATGTCGATTGACCACTTTGTACTTGATATGATAATTGATTTTTCAATCGAAGTTATACCATATAATAATAATGGAAATGATTTTGATTTATATTATAAGGAAAATTTCTAAACAAATTCTCAATCCTATTCAAACAACTTTGTTTGTAAGAAAGAAGATCATGTTATCAATTTGTGATCTAGATCAGATCTAATAATCTATTAGTTAAGGAAATGTCATTTATGGAAATAATTATCAATCAAATATTTCTCAAATATTTATCCATAATTATTCCATAAAATTAACCATCAATTTCACTAATTGACTAAATGATAATCACAAGGTTTTTGATTAGGAATGTAATTTCCAGGAGTGACCCTCACATCACCGTTGAGTACACTTAACTCCCGTACTCCTGGATACCAAAGGACCATGATGAAAAACAAAGTTTGATCTCATTTTGAACAATCAACTTTAGTTCTTTATCATCACATTTCTCAATCGATCATTGGGAGACAATATTGATTATATGCTTTCCAAAAGCATATATTATACACACAAATCATGTCTTGCTTCCAAAGCGAGAAAACCATCGATAGAATTTGGTAGATCCCAATATCTCATGAGCGATCTCATGTCTTGCAGTTCGATAATAAGCCTATATGATCCCTTTGAGAGATTGTATTACTCATATGCCCTTTTATGCACATCATCTCATCGGTGTATAGACCATGATTAGGTTATCAACATAATGGTCTACTTAATTTACATACTTCAACATATAGTAGTACATATGTCTTCTAACGGAGGATGCATGCACGTCATGATGGCATACCACAGACGTCTTAGATATCTCAATCTTGTTATGTCAACTCTTTGACTTAACACATCAGATACCTCTGAATCTCTATTCCTATGCAGAGGTCCTGCATCAAGAGGTATGCCAGATATCAGCCCTTGGAGTAAGGATTGTCATCTCCTTCTCAAACATGTCAATTGAATGCAGGTGTGTGAGCCAAGATTATTTTTATTTTTGCTCTAAAAATATATGAGCACAATTTATAAGTAAGTACAATGTCCAACCTCAAAGAGCAATGGTTATGGAATAATTATTAATAATCAGTTTTGTACTTTTTATATTTTTATCTATTATTTATATTTTATTATTATGTATTTTTATATTTTAAAGTTTTTTATATTCCATTTGCTATTCTCTTTTAATTTTGCCATTTTTTAATTTATTTTGTATTTAAGATATTAATATATGTATATATATCTACATATTAGTAGTATGCACATTATAAATACTATATATATAGGATACATGTAATAAATAAATATTAAAATATAGGAAATAACTACAGGAATAGTCCTTTTTATTTTCTAAGGTTTAATTATATATTTTATACTAATAATTAGTAATAGTAATAATAATATGTTTATAAATTATATAATATAAATGGTCTACATATGATATATTTTTAAATATAACTATTTATATAAAAATTTACTTTTTTTAATTTTTCTAGAATTTTATGTATTTATATATTTTTTTATAGTTTTTAGGTATTTTTAAAGTATAAAAATAGTGACTTATATAAATATACTGAATTATTTTTGGGTTGTAAAATAGATAATAGGTCTAGAAATAATTTGAATTATGTACTTTTTAAATTGAGGAAGAAGTTGAGGAGGCGTGGAAATGGGGAGAAGGGGGAATGCCCGTGAGTTTTGACACAACTTAGATTGTGGCAAAGACTTGTGACTAGGTGGTCAAGAGTCACGGGTTTCTTCTTGGTCAACGTGGACCAACTAGACAATGGGTAGGATCAAATCCCCAACTAATACATTTTATTAAATTATTTTATTATTTTTAGATCAAAACAAAAAATATTTGTTATTTTATGTAGTATTTTTAAGGAATTTATATTTTTTTACAAGACTTTTATTAGGTGCTTATACTGACATGTTTATACATATGTATATATACATGTATTTACTGTACTATTCTTTTGCTTTATTTTTAATATTTTATTGTTATATTTATACATTTTATATATTTATAACTTTTGTCATTAAATATTTACATATTTTTATTATATTTTCGAATTTTATTTTTCCTTAAATAAATATATATATGTATTATATATGTATGGTTACCTATATATTATAACACATTAATCTCTGAATTCATGTTGAATGTTTTATTAATTAATTAGAGATGAGTTAGAGGCAATTATCATCATAAATAGAAGTTGGATTTCAATCAATTGCTCAAATGGGTATAGACTCTTATTCATATCATTGTTAAAGTTATGTGATACATTCTAGGGTGTAAGTTTGCGTACAATTACATAGTTGTCATTCTGTTCATTATGTTTCTTTTCTAACATGCATAAAATTGTTCTAAAATTTAAATTATGTTTCATTCATGCATGCATTTGTGATGTGTATTATTTTGCTTACTTTGTTTGGTTCCTTTTTAACGTAGATTGAATAATGATCACTTAGCTTAGATATAAACACATGATTAATTATTTTATGGCTCATGTTCTTAGGTTCGACTCTGGACATACCTAGGTATAAATTGAAAATCAAGAACTCTTGATGGAGATTTTCTCTCAGTTCTGTTGACTATCATTTGACATGTGCTACAACAAGTGAATGCTATCTTATCCATTTGACGATTAACCACTATTGTCGGGTATACAACTTCATTAATATAATGATTTAGGATTTATATTATAGTTAAGTTGATTCTTATTTTATCTAGGTCATGTTGTGTAGTGATTTTTTGTACATTATTTATCCTATTCTCTATTTGTTAGTCCTTGAGATCTGATCTATTCCTCTTTTCTGGCAAGGGCTCGTGGGACCTAAGGATACTCATAGCCAATACGGAGGTTGGATGTTGGATCTTGGAGTCTGGGGTCTAAGTTGAAAAGAGTCGCAAAGGATCCATCAAGCCATTTCGAAGATTATTTGTTTTATCATATTTGTTGTATTTTATTATAATTTTATGGACTTGAACGTTATTTTATTGTGTGTTGAGTCTTTCTAACCCAGTATTTTGGTGGGATTCAACATGAGTGCATGATATTAGGGTTTAGGCATACAACTCCTAAAGCTTCCTTAGACTTGCTTATTTGTGCTTGATTCGTAATATAAGACAAACAAACTCATCATATGAGATTAACTATCTCTAAAGATTCATGAGACACACTTAATCAATGTTCAACCTAGCTCAAAATAAAATTGATTCTTATCCTGCTAATAGAATTCATGATTAGGTGCAATTTTTAATAGACTTGCATGCATTTTGATGAATTTATATATTAAGTATTGCTATGCATGGATAAAGTTGGAGTCATTGTACATATCTCTATACATGAGCATGCATCATGATTTTTATGGGCTTTTATCGAATACTACCTTGATATGTGATTTAAGAAATTTAAAGAAATAGGACTGACAGGTGGATGATGTGTGATGTTATCATATAATTAATCAAATGATAACCTAAGCTCTAAAACTGTGACTGTTGTTGCAAATTTACAAAATTAAACATGAGATAAAATTCACAATGTATTGGCAGAGAAAACTCCTCATTATTTACTACTATAATTTGCTTAAATGAGATATGAGGAAGTATCCATAGGATAGTGCCCAGATCCTACTTAAACTTCCTCATAATGGACTCGAAATTGGTATTATCACCAATAAAAGAGATAAGATAATTTGACGATACTTTTTGGTCTTCATGTGTGTACTGGTGAATCAATTAGGATTGCTTGTACTTAGTTGTGATTCTTTTTACCTCTCCCGAAACCCTTGAACTCCTTTTCATGTCTCTTTTGATTCATCATCCATTAAGATTCAGTGAACCCCAAAAGTGTTTCGGTTTCCCCATCCTTAGTTTATTTTATGAATACTTGGGATACTTTTCTACCTAAGTATGGGGGGGCGCAAATTTTCTTTGATTGTTCACCTAGATTCTGTTGGACATGTGACCCCATGACGAGCCATTGTGCAATAAATGTTATTGAAAATAATAATCCCTGATCTGAAATGAATATTAACTAATTTGCATAATGGGTACCTTAGTACAATTAGGGTTATGTACCATGGCCATACCAATAGTCATACAGCTGTTGCAACTATTGAATCATAGAGGCTAGTCCTTGGATGGATATCTAAAGGGTTAGACTGAGGACTCATCAAGCACTAACAAATGATTGTTAAGAGATGATCTGTAGCATGAGTAGGAAATGGCAATCCTTTCTCAATTAGGCTGATATCTGACCGACCCCTTGATGCACGTCCTCTACAAAGGAATAAAGATTCAGAGGTGTCAAATTAGTTTGGTAAAAGAGTTGACTTAACGAGAACAAGATAACCAAAGTACTATATCGTTTGTTGTCACGATACAGGCACCTATCCTCTGACCAGAGACAGATGTGTTACTATATGTCTGAGTATGTACATTTGGCAGACCAATAGGTTGATAACCTAATCAAGGTCTATACACGAACGTGCTGGTGTGCATGTAAGGGCATATGAGCAATAGGATCTCTCAAAGGGATCATACAGGTTCAGTTACTGAACCGGAAGATACGAGCTCACTCATGAGATATTGGGAAGAATCAAATTCCGTGCACGATCATCTCCCTTTGGAAGCTTTACAAAATTTGTAGGTTTTATATATACTTTTAGAAAGTATATGATCAAGACCTAGGTATGATATATTCTTTTGGAAAGAATATGATCGATACCAACTCCCAATGATCAAATGAGAAACTTACTGATAAAACCCTAAAGTAGACAGTGTAAAATTGATCTAATACTTTGGGTTTACTCTGAGTGTTCCAGTATGTAGGATGTGCAAGTGTTAAAAATACCTGAGGGTGATGCGATCATAAACGGTTGTATAACCATGACGCTTCCATTCATAGGGAGTTATCAAACATGTCTGGATTTTAGCGACTCCTCTCAATAGAGAAGTAATCTAGTCTTGGTCAAAATGTTGGACATGGATCTAAATGTGATTCAGATGCAATGAGAAGATTAGATTTGCAGTCTAGAACTAATCAAGCATCTATGAATGGCCCGAGATTTGGATTTGAAATATGATCTCAATATCCAAGTCACTATACGTGGAACAATACAATCACCCTATCCTTATCTCCAAGTATTCGTGGAGAAAGCACATTATCTTTGAAAGAGTTCATGGATAATTTCATTGTTGACATGTGTATCCGAGCATTAAGAAAATTGATAATAGAACATGATTTAATTATCATGAATGATATGAATTTGATTCATATTATATGGAGAGTTGTCTAAGATAATAAAATGTGATTTAATTATTGAATATCTAAACAATGTCAACGTGATTCATAATATTTGGGAACATGAGAATAGAGATCCAAGATGATTAAATGTGATTTATTTATCATGGATATGAATAATGTGGATAGCATTATCCATGTAATCATATATATTATAAATTTGATTTATAATATAAAAGAGAGAGATATTTGTAATTTACATTTATTAAATTAAATACTGATGTGAATTGGATTCACATTGGACATTGAATTGAAAATTTAATTTACATTTTATTTTGGGTTGTGAATGTGATTCACAATTTTACAATGGCAAGATTGCAATATTAACAAAAGAATTATGAATTATTTTTGTAGAATAATTTACAACAAGTGTTTTTGTAAATATGGGAAAATTCTATGGAATAATGTAATCTCAATAGATATCATTATATTACATGAGATTGCCACCAAATCCCACATTATGGAAGGAGGCAATCTTCATTCCATAATCCCTACGCTTGATTGATTTAATTTGGGATTAAACCATATTGATTTATCAATATATATTTTATCTAAATTAAATTAATTGTTGTTGGTTTTTTACCAACAAAATCTTGGCCATTAAAAGAAACACAAATCAACGTAAGCCATTGGATTTGTGTTGCGCATGGATTGAGATCCATGGATCCCAAAATATTATAATAGGAGAGGCACCCCTTGCTCTTCTAGGTTACAACAACACAATGAAAACATAAGTCTCTCTCTCTCTCTCATTCTCTCTACACGCCCACTCTCTCTCTTATGGCCGTCCACTATGGATGCCCCAGAGAGATTTTCCATCACCGCAACGTCGTCGTTATGCTGCCCTATCGTTTACTCGTGGATCTCTGTCTCCTACGATGCGTCTCGCTCGTAAAGAAGACATCGTATCTCGTGGGATGGAATCAGGAGATCCGTTGCTTGGATAATCAACATGGATTGCGAGGAGCACATGTTTCATCAACACGCTCGCAAGCGTCTCCTCCGTCGGATCAGACTTGAGACACAAGGTCGCAACCATGATTCAAAAGGTAATACTATTACTTGTTTGTGGTTTAGATGAAACGATTCGAGATGTGTTCTTGGATCATGTGGTTTCATCACATAGAAAAAATTTTAATTTCCGCTGCATCGAGCAACTAGTGCGACTAGTCGCTCACGATCACAAACAATGCGATCCTCATACTTCCATGATGCACTTAAGGATCTCTCCATATCCTTCAAATGGTATCAGATACTTAGGTCGGTGTTTTTGGATGTGATCCATAAACCTAGGACGACTTGGGTTCATTAGGATTTGCGAAAGTTTTCTTGCATTTCATTTTCACATCTTTGTTTATTGATTATTTTGGGCCCTGTTTAAATTGTTTAAACACGAAAATTATATTTTGTTATCCATTAAATAAGGAAACAGTGGGATCTGAGTTTGCGTGATTTCGAATCTGTATGCTGAAGTTATGATCATTTTAGTGAACATGTATCCACTATTTCGGGGACTGCGGATCATGACGTAATTAAGATGTTAATTGCGGATTTGAAACGCCTTGAAATGTGTGAAAATCACTTTGGTTCTGTTGTAAACCAAATTAGAAAACATTAGTAATTAATTTTTTAATTTGGATTTAAATTGACTGAGATATGGTATTTTTAGTAAGCGAGAGTCACTGCTGAAATTACTTTCCTAATCAAGAACATAGTGATTGTCATTTAAGACATTACTGAAATTAAATGGTTTAATATCCTGGAATAATTATGGATAGATATTTATGAAATATTCTATGATAATTATTTCCTTAAATGACATTGTCTAAACCAATAATTGATTAGATGTGGTCTAGATTACAAATTGGTTACATGATCTACATGATCCACATTCCAAAAAACATGTTGCTTGAATAGGAATTGGGATTTGTTTAGCAAATCTCATTATAATGGTAATAAATATGGTATAACTTTTGTTGAAAAACTGATGATCAACTCAAGTACAAAGTGATCTATTTCGCATTATCCTTTCTCGAGGCAGATATGGTGTCTGGTCGGGGAGCATTGGGGTAGCAGGTTGCACCGTGTGCGGTCTGTCCCACTCTCGTCGGTACTGACCATGATAGCGGGCAGGGTTGGTAAAATGCTTAAGAAATCACGATGTATTCTAATTATTAAAATTTGAAATAATACGTAATTGAGATAATACCATAATTCAACTAATAATATAGATTTTGTGTTTGATACTAATTTTATCATTAATTTAATATGATTAGATTAATTGGGATGCAATTAAAATTAAACACTCTATTTTTTAATAGAGATGTTATTTCCCTTGGAATAATTAATTATGTGGATATGATTCATAATAATTAATTAGAATTCGAACGTGATATGGAGGATCACATAAGTCACATCCATGGTCTCCCGTCAAGGCGAAGGGTTCCGTCGCCATATATTTTATGTAGGAGATGCCTATCCGAAGTGACAACTCCTGCATACAATCCATTTGGATCGGGCTCTCCGCTTCTCGAAAGAGTAAGGTCGTATGCGTAGTGACCCCAATATCGGGTCCTCAACTTATTGAGGCAATTTTGGATTACGCATAGGGAGTTGTATTCCTGCTTGACGGTTGGTTCAATTAATGACGGATCATCACCTTAGGGTTGGTGGACTTGGGTGTTAAAGACCGAATTGGGAAATGCAAGTTGAACTTGCAAGGTAGAATGAGTTCCAGCTTCTTTTCATCGGAGTCACATGTTCTCATATTATTGGGATGTGACAGAGATAAGGAAGGAGATCCCAGAACTTGCTTGAGATATAATGGTTAGTATATCTCTTACATTGAAATTGATTAAGGGAATGAACTTTCAGTGTTGACAAGGAAAGACAACTTTGATATAAAAACTCCTAAATCAAAGTAAAATATGTATATATATATATATACATTTATGCAAATTTCTTATTTCAGATAATTCTTCATTTTACCAACTCAAAGCTATACTTAATAATAACTAGTAAAATATCATGGATTGAACCCATGATCCAGATATTGTACTTGCAGTTGGACACATAATGTATGTGGTTGCAATGTGCAAGTTTCATCATAATGATGAGAAATGACAATTAAATAGATAACAGGTTACAACTCTCGGGTTTGTGTCACTGTAGTCTTGATCTCTCATCGAATGTACTTTGGAAGTGACATGTCAATGATGATCGCAATTGTCAAATAATCGTTATAAAATTTAAGAAGATGTTCTGGCATACATATGTGCTCTCGATGTTTAATCATGAATGACATGGTTCTCTGCATCATGCAGAATAGCAGCTCTATAAGAGATGATGTATTCAAAATATTTGAATACCTACATGGACCAAGGTTTAAGAGTTTAGATGGTTGTATATACGATGAGTGTCATCAATCTACTATCTATACTCTATTCATTTACGAGGCTTCATAATATTCGTATTGTATGAATTGGGTGGAGCATGTATAAATGTCGAAATACTCTTACATTGCATTCCTTTGAGTTCAACATAAGAGATCCTTTGTATTAAGCAATGGTTGTTTATAGATAAAGGGAGCACAGTGGAAGCATGGATCACACCCGAGATGAGAAGGATAGTCAAAGAGTTGACTTTACTTCTATGACTTTCATATGACATCCATAGAGTTGGATGAATGCCAATACTGCAATAAGTTGATGTATTGATAGTGTGACTATAAAGTCTGTCTAGCATCCTTAGTGAAGGACTCATATAGAGCATCAGAATAATCTACATATAATCATTGACATTTACTTACTTATTTGATAAGATAAAGTCTGATAATTGTATGCCAACCTTCTAATGCCATTTGCATTTGGTTGCATATATACTAGAATATTAGAAATTTGATCTTCAGTTTTAATAGTCATCTACATGGATATTGATGCAATTGTTGCAACAATCTCTATTGGATACAGACTTCATTATTTCAGTAGGAGCCCTTAGTCTTGGAGGATGTCTCTAAGACCTAGATATTAGAATACACTCAAAGTTTGTTTCCAAGTGTTAGAAATAAACATGAATTATGGAGTAAACCTATCATAAAGAGTTGTGACGAATATATTTTAGACAGTAATCTGCCATATAGTGGACCCTACTAAATTAGAAAAGCAATTAGTGGTTCATTAAGATTTCTAATATTGAAATCTAACCTTTAAAAGATTAATATGAGGATGACGACCATTTAACAATGATCTGGCATCAAACCTTGGACATTTTTCTGTTGATTTGATCAATAGACTAGTAAGAGATGAAAGTTTGCAATGTCTAAAATTTCAAAACATACATACGTATGAATATTGTATTCACTAGTAGAAATTATCCAATGTACCCTTCTCTGAGAATGGTGTAAGATTCCAAGGTATTCGTGATCTCATACATATTGATATATTGGATCATCTATATCATAATGAACATTATGGATAAGTGATATCTATTGATGATTATGTATGATATGAAATTTCTTCTCTTCACCTAAGAAACCTTTGAAATGTTCAAAGACTTCACAATTTTGGTTTCGAACCAATTTGATGGACGATAAAATTAACTTGATCTAATCCAGGCAACCTGTACATATTACATGAATTCAAAGAATAACTTATGAAGATATGAATATCATTTCTATCTCAATCCTCCCAACACACCTAAACTCAGTAGAGTTGTAGGGAGATACAATTGGATCATGTATGACATGATTTGATTAATGATGATTTTTAGCATAATTACCTCTTAGTTTCTAGGCATATATGTAGTAGAGAGTACAAATATATATCCTTAATATGATCATGCATGCAAGCTGGAATCTAGCACTAGAGATTGCTACTCCATTAGGAAAGTAAAGGAAGGTATTGGATACCTACTTTATGACCTTGAGATACTTAAAAGATCTCATCTCTAAGAATATGATTCTTAAAGGAATACTCTATTGAGAATCAAGATTAAAATGAAGTAAATGAACTCATTTGATCTTGAGATGATAGTGAGGCTCCTGAAATCAGAAACTAAAAGAAAAATTAAATATGAAACGCTAATACCTCTTGAAATGAGTTTGAGGATGTAATCCATGTGTCAGTTAAGTATGATAATGATCGGAGTTCATGTGATGAAAATCCTGAGGATCATGACATGAAAAGATGGATTTTAGCAATAAAGGTCTAAAGTAGACTTCATATACAATTTTTGTATATGGACCCTCGAGGATCCACCTATAAGGGTAAGACCCGTTAAGGTGTAAATGGATCTTCAAGAGAAAGAGGGAATCTGATGAGAAGATAGAGACTTTCAAAGCACGGTTCGCTGCCACAAGCTACACACCAGAAGGGAAGACATTGCCTGCAATGAGACTTGCTCTTCAGTAACCATGCTTAAACCTATCAGATTATTGCTAACTGTAGCTACATAACTTGGCCTTGACATCTCCAAGATGGATGTCAAGATTGCATTCCTCTATGAATACCTCTTTGCGGATATTCACAAGAAGTAGCCCCAGGGCTTCATGGTTAAGGAAAGCAAGATGTGCAAGATAAAGAAATCCATCTATGGACTCTAATAAGATTCTTGTTGCTGGAACCTAAGAGTTGATGAAATTATAAATGTTATTATTTCAGATAGAATCTTGATGAACTATGTGAAGCTTAGTGGTAGTGTCATTGTGTTCATCACGCTAAATGTAGATAATATCGTAGTCCTTAGGAATGGTATAAGGATAATAATAAGTGTTCTATAATCTGGTTGTTCCATAACTTGAGATATAATCTCAAGAATACCTCTTGAATCTCAGTTCCAAAAGGTGTTCAAAAGCATAGAGAAGAGGGTATTGGGACTGTCACATTAATGGTACACCTTGGACATATTCCATTTTCTGGAAAATACCAAGAAAGTCTTCCTTCCACTAAGATATGATAATGATCTAGCTAAAGGGATAACACCTCAAAGAGTTGAGGAAGAGAATGCTAGAACTGCTTGCCCTTGTCCATGACTTTCGAGAAGCTGCGAGTATCCTAGATGTGTACGAATGCCAGATGTCTACCATACAGTGGGAGTAGTAAACTGTTACTAATCCTACTATAGAAACAAAACACTTCATTGCAGTAATAACTATATCTTCAAAGATGACAAGACTTTCGAGATAGTGATCTCTGAGTCTTATCTTTGAGAAATTAAGACTTTATAGATAGTGATCTGAAAGGTATTAACATTAGAGATAGAGATCTCCAGGAATAAGGGTATTCTGATAATGAGTATGGAAATATTGGTTATAATAATTATTAAGTTGTAATGTCAAGGACACTCTAACTAACAAGATTGAGTATTGGTTGCATAAGATGCAACATTCACATTGGATGCGAGAACTGTTACTAGAGATATGCAAGTGTCATAAAAGGATTTAGCATAGTCTTTTGGGAATAGAGTGACTAATTAGCTTACCAAGATATTTTTTAAATAGCTTATGATTGTCACATGAGTGAGGGTTTAAATGATTAGCCCATTAATGGCTATTTGGGCTAGTGGGAGATTGTTGGGCATGCGAACCCACGATGAGCCATTATGCAATAAATGTTATTGCGAATATCATTCCCTGATCGGAATGAAGAATAACTAAGTTGCATAATAGGTCCCTTAGTACAATTAAGGTTATGTACCAAGGCCATATTAATAATCATACAATTGCTGATTCAACTATTGAATCATAGAGGCTGGTGCTTGGATGAATATCTAAAGGGTTAGATTGAGGACTCATCAAGCACCGTCAAATGATTGTTAAGAGTTGATCTCCAACCTGAGTAGGAGATGGCAATCCTTTCTCAGTTAGGCTGATATCTGACCGACCTCTTGATGTAGGTCCTCTACATAGGAATAGAGATCCGGAGTTGTCAGATTAGTTAGGTCAAAGAGTTGACTTAACAAGATCGAGATAACCAAAGTCCTATATTGTATGATGTCACGATACAAGCATGTATCCTCTGACCGGAGACAGATGTGTTACTATATGTCTGAGTATGTAAATTTGGCAGACCAATAGCTTGATAAGCTTATCAAGGTTTATACATTGATGCACTGGTGTGCATGTAAGGGCATATGAGTAATACGATCTCTCAAAGGGATCATACATGTTTAGTTACTGAATCGGAAGACATGATCTCACTCGTGAGATATTGGGTAGAATGAAATTCCATGCACGGTCGTCACACTTTGGGAGCTTGAATGAATTTGTGGGTTTGATATATGCTTTTGGAAAGTATATGATCAAGACCTAGGTATGATATATGCTTTTGGAAAGTATATGATTGATACCAATTCCCAATGATGAAATAAGAAAATTAATGATAAAACCCTAAAGCAGACAATGTAAAATTGATCTAATACTTCGGGTTTATTATGAGTTTTACAATATGCAGGATGTGCAGGTGTTGGGATTACTTGAGGGTGATGTGATCATAAACGATTGTATAAACATTACGCTTCCATTCTTAGGTAGTGATGAAACAGGTCTGGATTTTAGTGACTCTTCTCAATAGAGAAGTAATCTGATCTTGGTCCAAATGTTGGACATTGATCTGAATGTTATTCAAATGCAATGAGAAGATTAGATTTGCGATCTTGATCTAATCAAGCATCTATGGAAGGTCCGAGATCTGGATTTGAGAAATGATCTCAATATCCAAGTCAATATACCTGGAACAATACAATCGCCCAGTCCTTATCTCCAAGTATTCGTGGAGAAAGCACATTATCCTTGAAAGAGTTCATGGATAATTTCATTGTTAATATGTTTATCCGAGCATTGAGAAAATTGATAATTGAATGTGATTTAATTATTATGAATGATATGAATTTGATTTGATTCATATTATATGGAGAGTTGTCTAAATAATTAAACGTGATTTAATTATCAAAGATGTAAATAATGTGAATGTGATTCATATTATTTGGGCACATGAGAATAGAGATCCAAGATGATTAAATGTGATATAATTATCATGGATATGAATAATGTGGATAGCATTATCCATGTTAATCATATATATTATAAATGCGATTTATAATATATAAGAGAGAGCTATTTGTATTTTGCATTTATTAAATTAAATGTTGATGTGAATTGGATTTACATTGGACATTGAAAATATAATTTACATTTTATTTTGGGTTGTGAATGTGATTCACAATTTTTTAATGGCAAGATTTCAATATTCACAAAATAATTATGACTTATTTTTTTGAGTAATTTACAACAACTGTTGTTGTAAATCTGGGAAATTTCCATGGAATAATGTAATCTCATGAGATATCATGAGATTACATAAGACTACCACCAAATCCCATATTATGGAAGGAGGCAATCTTCCTTCCATAATCTCCATGCTTGATTGATTTAATTTGGAATTAAATCATATTGATTTATCAATATTTACTTAATCCAAATTAAATTAATTGTTGTTTGTTTTTTACCAACAAAATCTTGGCCATTAAAAGAAACACAAATCAATGTAAGCCATTGATTTATGTTGTCCATGGATTGAGATCCATGTATCCCAAAATATTATAAAAGGAGAGGCACCCCTTGCTCTTCTTGGTTACAACAACACAATGAGAACATAAGTCTCTCTCGCATTCTATCTACGTGCCCTCTCTCTCTCTCAAATGGCCGTCCACCATGGATGCCCTAGAGAGATTCTCCATCGCCACAGCGTCGTCGTTATGCTGCCCGATTGTTTACTTGTGGATCTCCGTCTCCTTTGGTGTGTCTCGCTCTCGAAGAAGACATCGTATCTCGTGGGATGAGATCAGGAGATCCGTTGCTTGGATTATCAACATGGATTGCGAGGAGCACGTGTTTCATCAACTTGCTCAAGCATCTCCTCCATCATATAGGACTTGAGACAAGTGGTCTCTGTGTTTAGAGACTCGATAGCAACCACGCTTCAAGAGGTAATCCTATTACTTGTTTGTTATTTAGATGAAACGATTTGAGAAGTGTTCTTGGTTCATGGGGTTTCGTCACAAGAAAAAAAAATAATTTCCGCTTCATCGAGCAACTAGTGCGACTAATCACTTACGATCTGATACAATGCGATCATCACGCTTCCATGATGCACTTAAGGATTTCTCCATATCCTTCAGGTTCCTTATTCTTTTCTTGTATGTTTTTACTTAAGGTAATCTTAAGCTTAAGTATAGAGGATTCGAATTCTTGTATTCTACTCACCTATTCTGTTTCATTCATTCATTCACCCAATCTTATTGATTCTGTTCTTATATATCTCCTCATATTTAGTATGATCTATGTATTCATATCTCTTTCTGCTCTGAGGACATAGCACCAACTAAGTATAGAGGGATGTACCAGATATATTTACATATATACTTTAGCAATAAGTCATACTTTAAAATTTTATCAAAATCATTTTGTGCGACGGGTAACATCTTAATTTCTCGGAACCATTTTTTTAAAAAACAATTTCAAAAAATTTATAGACTTATTTTTACATGGTTTAAAAAAATTGTTTACATTGTTTGTAAAAATATGGTTTACATGTTTTGATAAATCATTTGTAAAATATTATGGAAAAACTATATTTATGTGACATTGTCTTGAAAATGATTTGTTTAGGCTTTAAAATGGATTTTACATGTTTTAAAAATATTTATAAAATCATTGGATGATCTATAATTATGCTACGAGTTTTGTAAAAAGTTTTTCAAATTGTTCTCAACTTTATTTATATAAATTGAGATTAATAAATTAATTATTAATTAAAAATGACTTTCTAACCTTATTGAAAAATCCTTAAAAATCCGAAAAAATATAGTTTTTTCTTTTTTTATTTCTAACTACTAGAACTAAGAATGATTATTTTTTTCAGTGAGGGAACTACGGTCTCCATTATCAGAGTGGGTGGTTAAAGACAACTCATACGGTACTGTCATAAAGTAATATGAGTAGTTGTCTAATGGTCCATACTTACACCCATAGTTGCTAAAAATAGATGCAACTAATCATATGAGTTTAGTCCAATAATTATATTTCTAAAGAAGCTAAAAAATATATAAAATAAAATAAAAAATAATTATTAGTTGGTGTTATTCCATGACACTTTCACTTGCATTCAAGGCTAGAGATGTTCTTTAACACTTGGTTTATGAGGTCCAAAGACTTAGAGTTAATATGTCTTAATCACAATGGCCTTAGACATAATAATTGACACTTTCGTAGTTAGAAAGATTTGTGTGCTATATTATAATGCTTAGTCCACCCTTAAAGAATATGACTATCATTTCACAATACATGACTACATTCATGACTTAGATGAGTTTAGGTTTCTCTTGAAAGACTGGGATTTGATATTCATGTTTTGGCCTGATTTTATGATGCTCGAGGATGGGATAAGATCAATGAAGTCTTCATGAAACCTGAGTGTCAGCATCTTATAATGTATGGGACATGGTTCGCATACTAATCACTTGACTTTGACCTCAGTGCTAGGGTGTGATGAAACTAAATTAATAAGTTGATCAGTGTGTACCAATCCTTGGTAAAAGCAGTGGAGCTAATCAAAAGAAATAAAAAAAAATCATGAGAAGTTCCCAAGAAAAAGAGAAAAGCAACAAATTTGATGAAAAGTTAAAAATGGAAAGCTTTGCCAACATTTTAAGTGCCCACTTGGACCATGTTTCAGGCCTTTATGAGTCAGGCTAGCACATCGAAAAGGCTACGCGTCATTAGAACTATAAGTACTCCCAAGAAAACAAGTACATATAGCTCAATCTCTTTTGACAGACACACTGATTGGCATAAAAATATATAATTGTGACGAGTTAAGTCACTTGAGAGATACCTTGTTCTAGTGAGAGGGTGAGAAGAATGGATACAATCTTATTACCTCCATTATCTGGCCTCCCATCTAAACTTTGAAATCTGACAAACTAAAGAGGCACTGGATTCAAGCAAGAATAGATTTAATCCCTAGTGTTGATGGTTGGGTCCTTAGGAGAGCCTTTGATATTGGAACTTTGGGTGACATCTTGACAATACCCTTGAGAATGCAGTAAACACATTAATGTCAATCCTCTTATATTTATTTATATATTTAGGACAAGCTCAGCTTAGTGTCTCAAGATATATAAAACGAACTTATTTTGGTTTTATTAAACCTTGTTCTTTACATACACAAGTCAGGGAATTCAGTGATTAATCCAACTCTCTAATTATTTCTATATTTATTAGCTCAAGTATGATCTTAGCTTAAGTACTGGGGGTGATAAATCCCAGACTTGTCCACATTATTTCTTTATATTATCTCTCTAGATTAAGAAACTAATAAGAATAATCAATAATTAAACCTAATTAACTAAATGTTTGTTCTACATACATGACCCTAATTATTATATATTATCTACCATATTGTAGTGATATATTTTTATGTGTGTTATTATTTATTAAAAACCAATTAAAATTAGTAGAGTATTGTATCTAATTATTCTCACATAAGTCGTAAAAAATCCAAAAAATATGAAAAGAAATTAAAGATAAGTAATTTAATTCATTAAATTACTTACAAAAATATTCTACGTGTACAAATTATTTTATTTCCTTTTAGTTTCAGATGAAAGTTTTTGATCTCATCAATATCTACAACTTTCATGTTGGACACTTTTTCTAATTTAAATCCTAATTACTTTCAGATTATATTTATTCTACGTGGTACCATTTTATCTGATCCTGTGTCCTGGCCCGAACCACACCACCCACCCTTCTTGTAGAATGTCTGATCACTTGATCAAGCAACATGGAATCACCCAAATGCGACTTATTGTTAGCAAATGAACTACTTTTTTATCAAGGTTAAGTAATATGAAAGGTCTTTGTGACCTTAATCAACCAATCGGACTAACAGGAAAATCAAGATCATACAAATCAATCAAGATCGAAATACGGAAATGTTAGTGGTCTCGGCTATTTATTTAACTTGGAATAGAGACAAGGGTCAAAGACAAGGAGCACGAGTAAAATAGGATCGCCTCATATGGGAAGGTCTGTGAAATAGGATCAATATGCTCGGATTTCTCAATATCAAACTCTTGGAGTAGAAGGATCAATCTAGTCAATCTCCCTTTGGCATCTTTCTTAGACATGAGGTACTGATGGTGGTATGATTAGTAAACATAGCCACTTTGGATTCAAGAATATATGATCTGAACTTATCCAAGGTGAAACCTATGGCTAGCATCTCTTTCTTTGAGATAGTATAGTTCCGCTGAGTGCATCCAATGTTTCGCTAGCATAGTGAATGGCAAATGGAACTCCATCCCTCTTTTATTCTAGAACAACCCCCACGGAAAAATCGGAGAGACCAATCAGGCAGTTGAAGGACATGAGCCTCAACAACTAACTCTAGGGAGTCTCCAATGATGCAAGACACTTATCATCTACAATGAACTCGATGTCTTTTATCAATAGATCAATCAATGATTGGACAATCCTGCAAAAGTTGTGAATGGAGCGTTGGTAGAAAACGACATTACCCAGAAAAGACCGTAATTGTCCCAAGTTGGACGGTGGGTTGATTTTCCTAATGATATCCACCTTGGTCAGATCAACCTCCATTCCTTGTTGGAGATGATATGACCAAGAACCATCCATTGAGTAACCAAGAAGTGACTCTTCTCCCATGATAAGATAAGATAGACCTCTATGCAACGCTGAAGAACGCGGTTTAGGCAATCAAGAAAAGCATAAAACCCATCGTCATAGACCGAAAAGTCATCCATGAAGACTCTAAACAGTCACCCAGCATGTCTGAGAATATGGATAACATGCACCTTTGGAATATCGTTGGGGCATTACATAGACCAAAGGGCATTTGTCTGAAAGTATAAGTCCCAAACGGACAGGTGAATGTCATTTTATCCTGGTTCTCAGGCACAATGGCCACCTGATTGTGACCAAAGTACCCGTCAAGAAAGCAATAGTGACTCTTCCCAACTAGCCTCTCTATAATATGATCAATAAAAGGCATCATGGAATGATCCTTCTTGGTGGTCTGATTCAATCGTCTGCAGCACACAGAACCTCCGAGAAGTGGGTACCCGGGTAGCTATCTCCTCTCCAAACTCTCTCACAACTGTAGTGAGGCCCATCTTCTTGGCCACCTCATGCAATAGACTAACCCACGTGGAGTCGGATATGAGGACTATAACATGGATGCTACACCATTTTGATATTTCCTTCATGATTACCTCTCCAAGATTCGGGTTCAGGCGTCACTGGAACTCACAATGGCTTGGCGTCCTCCTCAAGATAGATATGGTGAAAGCACAGGGCCAGACTTATCCCCTGGAGATTAGCTACACTCGATCCTATTACCTTGTGGTTCCTTTCAAGAACCTCCAACAGATGAGATTCTTGCTCTCCAGTCAAATATGTTTATATAATGACTGGGTACATCATATGCTCACCCTCAAGGAATATATACATCACTGACTGTGGAAAAGGTTTAGTTATGGACAACTGGGAGCTGACAAATATGGTCGTTGAAAGGTCTGACTGAAGGAAACCATATCTTTATGTGAAAATTCTTGCTGATCATGCAAAACTGGTGAAGGAGGCCCTAGTAATATATATGTTCTCGGTGCTGGCGCGGTCTCCACCTTAGCTGTTGGATTTGTGAAAGTCATACATGGTAATAAATTTCAAATTCTGCCCAGTCTATGTCTGAATATGAGGGCTGTGATACAGAATCACATGATATATATTGTGCTTTGCTACCCTAAACGAGACCGTCAACCTTGAAAATGTCCTCGACCAAGAGTGTGCTCTCCGAACTCTCTTCTACCGGAAACTGTGAATTTGCAGCATCTGAAGGTGAGAGAAGGGCTGGTGAAATGGGATCAGACCAAGCGGCATCATCACATGTGATCACAAAGTTGCACTCCTGGTGGACGTCTCACTCTGCCTCTATCGTCTGCTCTACATCGCTGAACTTCTCTGAGCAAGCTGAGTTTCGTGCTCTGGTCTTGTCTATTGTCTCTATTTGTATACTCTCACCCTCGACACGAAAGTACACCTTGCCACTATCATGGTCAAACACCACCTTGGCTATGTCCTAGAATGGATGTCCTATTATGATGGGGGTATCGGTCATAGATTCAGGGATCTCCATGTCCAATACAACAAAGTCCATCGGAAATTTTAGGACCTGAATTGTGATGACCACATCCATCAACAACCCCTTCGTCCTCTTGAAAGATCTATCATCAAACTAAAGGACTGTCCTATTTTGTCGAAGAGGGTGAAATTCGAATCAATAGAATAGGATGCCAGAAGGAGGTTGATAGAAGAGTCAATGTCTAATATAGTACAATCAAATCTCTGCTCATGAATGTGGCATCTAACATAGGGAGCTCCTGCATCTAGCCTCTTGGTTGGCAGCCAGCTCTGAATAGCGAAGTAAGTGGCATGGGTCAGCACTCGGATTTCTTGCTATGGTTCCTCATCTTCCTACGGACCGTGATATTTTCTCTCAAGTTCTTCTAGAAGAAAGGGATGTGCTCAAGTTCCTCTCATAGAGTAAGCTAGATATAGAATATGTCAATCATCTACTGCTTGAAATCTAACTGCTGGTCTTTTTTTGGATTATCTTTTTTATTCCCTGTTGTGGACCGGAGTGCTTTAGGAAAGGGTATGTCTAGAGCCTCCTCAGATAGAGACCTAGGAAGAGGTTTATGTTACTGAAAAGGCATGGAATCCTTACAAGTATTATCTATCATCACATATGGACTAGAGGATGAAGAAATCTTTTCTTTACTAGTTTTTTTCGGTGTTTTTCATAATGTCTTATGGTATAGAAGCTGGTGAAAATACAACTGGAATAGAACAGGTGGCCTCAGTACCACCTTCGATATAGAAAGTTATGACGTCAACACTGTACTCTGGCTTAGCATCTGGGAATCTGGTGGCATCAGTACCACCCTCTGCATCTGGAGAAGCGATGGCCTCATTATCATCAGCTGGATCAACATCCTTGGTGGTGCCAGCACCACGGTCATCATTGTCATCCTTAGAGGCATCAACACTGCTATCCCCATCATTTGGCGCACTTGCATCCTCGTAGTGTCATCACTCAAAAGAGGCGATGTTGGCTGGCATCCTACCGCTCTAAAGCGGTAAAAAATCAGCATCAAATATGTATGCAGCAATGTCACTTAACAAATTACTCGGAGTGGTGGACTTTGTGAACTGTACCGTCTCATATTTTGCTTTCGAGGTTATTTGGGTTGGGCTCGATCTGAGCGAGTTTGGTAGCCTTTCCTTTGTTGATATCCGTCATCTCTTGGCAAAACTTGTCCATATCCCACCTAAAGGATGCCTGCTGGTCTGAGAGTAGGAGGGCTAGATCATCAACGTCTAGGTTCTCATAGGCTAGCCCATGAGAACCAAACGAGTTGCGTATCTGAACATGAGGCTGCTGCCAGAACTGATAAGGGGCAGGCTGAGAATACTACTGAGACCATTACTGGTGCGACCTCCACTATTGTCCCTATTAGTAGGGACGAATACCCAATTGGTATTGGTGGTGTGGCGGGTGGGAAAACTGGGGTTTCCGATGTGACTGCTGGCCGAACTGTCCACCCTGAGATGGAGGCTGCTGCTGGGATAAGGCACCTCCAATCGACTACCTGAATCCAGGATGATCTCGTCAGATCTCAGGCTGCTGTTGATCGTACCAAATCCTGTTGACTTCCATCAACGGCTCCTGCTTATAGGGGGATGGAAGAAGAACTTCCAGTAGTTGATCCGGTTGATACACCACCATCTGAGTATCCTGAGATGGTAGTGGATGAGAGGCTGGTGTTGTAGCTGCTGGAATGGCTCCTCCTGGATGTGGTGAACCTGTTGCACTCGATAGAGTGCTGGGACGAGCTGCAACTGCTAGGATCAGCTTGTGACTTGAGACGGGGCTGAGAAGCCATCCGTGCCTCTTGTAGACACATGATTTTGGTCTTCATGTCACTCAGGGGCTGTGCCACCTGATTGATGTGAGTCGTTCCCTGTTGTTGCTTCTTCTCGATGATCTCACTAATGATTCCCATATCAGTGGCTGATGACTCTTCCTGTGTTGCGGTTGTTTAAGAGGTGGATGAACTTGCATCGACTCGTGTTATCCTCGTATAAGACACTGCATGGGGTGAGGGCTACCCTTGAGTGTATAGCTGGGTCTGAGACATCACTGTGTAATTCTCGACCATCTCCTCATAGATAGCCCAGCCCTGGTCTTCGTCGTTGGAGAAATAGGAGCCCCCACAAGAAGCATTCTCTACCCCTACAACTCTGGTGTTAGCCCACAATAGAAACTCTCTACTAGGTTGGGATTGAATATGCCATGATGTAGACACTCGTCAATGAGCTTACGGAAATGATACCATGCCTCATGGAATTATCGTTGGGGATCATGGAGAAGTTGTTGATCAGAGCTCGAGTGGATAGTACTTGTTCATGTACTCAGTCCGAAGCTGCTCCCACGAAGTGACTTATCTCCCCAAATGTTTCATCCAGTAGGTTGCTCTATCGACCAGGGAGAATGGAAAAGCCATAATCTTGATGGTACCCTCGTATACATACTATCGTGGACAGTGGTGATCATCTCAAATTCTTGTAAGTGTAGATGCGGCTCTTCATTGTGTAGCCCATGGAACTTAGGCAATAGTTGGATATTTCGAGGGGGGAGTTGAAATATCCCATAATTTCTTGTACCTTAATCCAAAGATGTATATGCACCATGGTTGTGCAACTCCCTCATCGGTCTGGCTGGTTGGACTGGATCCTATGGATCCTCTGGATGTCCTCCCTCTCCTCCTCCCAACTCTGGAATCTCTCCACCGCCTACTCGGTTTGGCTCTCCTCTGATAGCTCGTATTTGTTCCATCTCTCTACAAACCTCTGCCATGAAGGCTCCCTGGTCTCTAATCTGTCTCTGCTTCATCTCTAGGGATACTGATAGTGTGTTGTTGATGGCACCCTGATCTAGAACATATGTGGTACTCTGGGGCTGTCCATCGGTGCTCTCCTTGCTGATCGCCATCTCATGTGTCTCTGTAAAGAAAAAACACTTCAATTTAGGTGCCGTAAAATGAACAAATATCTGCTCAGGTCTCTTCTCAGGCACCTCGGGATTGGAAGAAGGGTGATCAAGGGGGAACAAGGGGGAGTTGAACTCTAGAGAGTGAGTCAAGGCTCTATGGAATCTGCCCAGATGAATGGGACGGAGTGCTCGAGAGCAGTGCAGCTAAAGGATTCTAAGGGACCTTCGGCCCATTATTGTGATATGTAAGAAAGGTGGATGAGATCTGGAAGCAAATAAGATCAACAATCAAACCCCCAATTCATCTAGCAACACGGAGATGATGACCGTAAGGGTTCGGTCTTTTATCTTATTGATTTTATTTTATGTGATAATGTAGTCTTGCAAGGAGATTAAGCGAGTTGTTAGGAACCTATGGCTCTCAAGAGACTGACTCAATCCCAAAGCTAGATCTTTCCCATCCAGTACAGGTTGCGGACCGTTTACCGGCAACAAGATCAACTTGCTCTACTAAGGATACCACAGCCTTCTTTTCTAGAATCGGAGCGATCCTGACTAGAGAACGACTAACCCCAAGACCAGTAGTCTAATGAGAGTTCAGGTGTTGCTCAATCCTAGTGTGTGGGTCACTCTCTCGCACAAGAAAACCAAACAATGAGGGGATGACTCTCCCAATACAGATTTATAAGTAAGGTGTCTTTTAGGACAAGTCTGATAAACAGTCCCAATTTTAAGGTTATCTCTTTTTAGGTATTTTTTTCAATAATCAAACAAACGCCAAACAAATTTTTTGATCTCCTCATTATTTAATAGTCCAAAAACAAGGGGGAGAAGTCGAAAAAGCCGATGCATGCAAAGTAAGAGATACATGCATGTCACTGTTACTATACATGCAGGGTGATCCATGCATAAATTTAAAGGTTGGAATTAAACTAATCTAAATGATGCAAGAAGAAAATGGACTTATATGAGCAATTTCTACACGTAAAGAACAAATAACTAGATAACTAGACTATGTACTGAGTCCAATCTTGGGAAACACCCGCCACAACAGGTCCTACTAGCCCTATATGTCATTCCTCACAGTGCGTGGACTCAAGTCTAACTAAACTAACTTTTTATTATGAGTTATTAATAAGGTCCAATTACAAATCTATAGGTGCAAGCACTATATTAAGGACTGAGCCTTAATTATTTATGTCACAAGTAAAGAAATTCATAAATATAAGGGCAAATTCTTCGATAATGAAAGCAAAGAAAGTGCAAATAAAACCAAAGTCACCAAAAAATCGTGGCGAGGTACCCCAAGCACCGCAAAATAGACCCCAATATGCTAAGTCCAAGAGAGAGTGTTGTTATTACAATAATAATAGACTGTTGAAAGAAAGACTATTCTACAAACTATAACTATTTCCTACTCCTGCTTCTCCTCGGGTACGAGTCTCCTCTAAAGGATCCTCAGGTGGTTCTTTGCACAAAAATGTGAAACAGAAAGGGGTCAAAAATCAGTTATAACAAATAGAGCTCAAAATATGCACAAAGGATGAAAAGACTTCTAAGTCGTGCTCCCCGGTAACGATGCCATTCCGATGAGCGATATGGCCGTCGAGGTTAAGAAATATCAAAGGTCGTTGTGACCTCAATCAACCAATCAGACTCAACAAGAAAATCATGACCCCATAAATCAATCAAGCTTAAAATACAGAAATGTTAGCCCTCTCCGCTATTTATTTAACATGGAATAGCGATTGAGGTCAAACACAGGGAGCAGAAGTAAAACCTACAAAGTAGTCTTAATTAGAAATAAAGGCATATTTTTGTGGTTTTACATTGCTAATCAGTTTTTTTATATTTTTCCAATGGGAAAACAATTACAAAGATCAGGGGAAAAATAAGCTTCAACATTTTTTATTAAGTCTAAAAATACTCAGAAATCAGAAATAAAAATGTTCTTATATTTTTCAAATATGCAGATGTTCTTGGTAATTTTATGGAATTTTTCTGATTTTTATATGATTATGTAAAAATAAGATCAAAACAAAAAAGGGAAACAATGTAGAACCTGGACTAAAAAGCAACTTTAAAATAGCAAAAATGCCTCATAGTCCTTGGTGTGATTTTTATGAAAAAAGCAAATAAAAATAACTACATACAACAAATGAAATCCTATTTTTTAATTTTTTAATAAAAAATATGATTTTATAAGATCTTTAGAGTTTTTAGCTTTTCAAAATTTTTATGAAAGATAATGCAACAAAAATTGTACTGGAATCGAAACACATAAAATAAAGAAACCACTAAATTTTTAGGAATTTTTAAGCTATTTTTATATTTTTATGTGTTTTATAAAAAAAGATAGGACACTTTTTATGGGTTTTTGGTTTTTTAAAAATATAAAATAAAACTAAATTAAGTTAAAAAAATTACCATAAATATTACATGTTAGCAGGGGCTAACTGTAATTTTTGTGAAATTTTTGGAGTTGATTTAGTAATTATTTGATTAAAAACAACACACAACACATGGGGAACTACTTGCAATTATTTGAAAGTTTCAAGACCAAAATAATAACATATGAAAAAGTTCAAGGCACTACATACAATTTAACCACCTAATTCACGAACATGCAGAATAAACCACACATTGGGGTATAATTGCAAATACCTAAAAGTTTCTATTCAAAGCATAACAATTTAAAAACACAGGAGCATATCATGCAAAAACACTACTAAGAAAGAGATATTGCATATGAACTTAGTCAGACAGGATAAAAATGCAAACAGACAGAAGTGCAAGGTTCGGGCTACAAAATTAACAAACTATTTTAAACCACTACAAATAATTACAGGACGAATTAATAAATGCATGAAAGATAAGGGCCTATGTGCAAATTACCCTTTATTTGAGGCGATGAGGGTGTTCCACTTAATGGATGAACAATTGAGTTCAAGATGGATCCTCAGATGGATCCAATGATCGAGGTTCATCCGTAAATGGATGGAGGATAATAGAACTGGAGGGAAACCTGATCGGAGGCTGGGATGACATATGTAAAATCAGGGAAGAACTCACCTCCTGCGAGCTTCATCCGGCTTTGGTGCGTTGCTCCGACATCGTCTCGGGCTGCTGAGATGTGGAATAAGTTGGCAAAAGCTCTCCGCATCTACTAGAAGGCTCGAAAAGATCCAAGACCAAAGAGATAGTCCTAGAAAGGTGCCATAAACCTGGAGCTTCATAGGACATCTTGAGACCTCCATATGAGGTCTGGACATGTACGAGCCCTGTAGGAGGAATGGTAGTGCTCGGAGAAGCAGATCTAGCGAGGGCTAGGGTGCTACAAACAACAAGAACTGGGTTGGCAGGTCTGTGGGCAGGTCTCATGTGAAACGAAGGATTCAACCTGCTGATAACCTCCAATCCGAAATTTGGAGACACGTGAAGGGTCATAGAGCAAACAGAGAAGAGAAAGGCAGTCGAAGACGGGGTGTACGTCGGTCGGGATACGGCGGTGCGATGAAGAATAAAGGATGATCAACGGAGCTTTGTTCGGTGATAGAATGATGAATCTAATGGACTAGAGGCTGTAAAGGAGATAACTGAAGATGGTGGAGTGTGCCAGGGAGTGTAAGCAGAGTCCACAGGGGGGTTATAGCTTGGATGGTCGACACATCTAGGGGATCGGCTCCTTGCGGCGAAGCTTGAGATTCCGCTCATCAGACCTAGGGTTTCCACGCTCGCAAAGGATCCCTCACCCTCTCTCACCATTGTTGTCACTTTGGTAAAGGAGGCCAGGTATGCAGGAGGAGGTGGCATAGCCAAAGTTGGAGAAAAAGTGGTGGGAAGGCATAAATTATATAGGTGCACATGTCCGATAAAAAGGGGATGACTCCATCGAACCGAGGTGTGAATCGATCAAAGGATCATTGAGCGAGGGTTAGGGATCCACCACCTCGAATTGGAGTGAAGGTTTGGGCAAAGAAATTGGGTCAATCAGATGTAGGCTAGAATAGGACAAACTAGACTACATGAAAAATTAGCATAGAAAATAAGATAAATAAATAATAATAAATGAATTTAAATTAGAAAATGAATAAAACAAAAATTGTTTATTATTTTTCCAAAAAATTCTTTGATTTTTAATTATTTTTATTATAATTTACTGTATATATAATATACAACATTATATAAAGGTATATTATACCTACGTGTTTTGTACAATTACTTTCATTTATTTAATTTTACATAAATACCCTAATTTTGTATTTTATTTAAATACAACATAATTTTTAGAGTATAAACTGATTTTTATTTTATTTTTATGAGTGATGTACAATTTTGAAATAGACTGGGGATGTTATCTATATGCATGTATTTTGTACAAGTAAGATGGATTTTATTATTTTTTCCATTTTACCTTTCTAATTTTATTTTTATTTTTGTTTTATTTTTAGGACTATATACAAGGCAGTGAAAAGAAGAATTTATCTTTAATTTATTAAAAAGCCTATTTACATACATAAGTAATATGTACAATAGAGGAAGCCCTATCTCTCTCTACTTATTTTGTTTGATGATCAGGTCAAGGCCTGATCTTCTCTTGGGGTTCGGGTCACTATGTATTTATTCTAAATACCTCCTTCCCTTTTCTTTTTCTTTTTCTCTATTCTTTTATTTAAGCACAAATACTTGCTAAATATGCACTGTTAATACATGCATGCAGAATGCTATCTTATTGTATTTACGCCTATTTACATGATGCTTTGCCAAGATAAATAGATAAAATAAAAGAAAAAGAGTGAGAATCAGAGATTCATCATGAAACACATGATCTAATCTGATCAAGCCATCTTAACCTTTATTTTACTCCAAATGGTTGCTTGTCTCGTCAAGATAACACGGTCAATCCTTCGTCCCCACATAATCTATTCGGAAGTCCGCCTTATTCCCAAACTGCTCGTCTTCATCCCATTATCCCAACTCCTATGATGACCATCTCCACTGATTGCCACCACTCTCACCTTCACCTAACTCCCCTTTCCCAGGTTGACATCTCACTCATTAGAATCCCTAACTCCCTTACCATTAGCAATAGTTGAAACCACCCAAAACCATCACCTACTCCTCCTTAAATAGTCCTTCTCCACCACAGGTGGCGGTTGTCCACCCTTGAATGGAGTCACCCTTACTTGATTCCTCCTATTTGTGACAAGAAGAAGGAGGTGAAACTGAGCAAGAATTGTTGTCATCTTATGGTGAGACCCATGGCATATAGGCATGTTACAACGTCTCCAAGATGGTTTTTCGATCTTCGCACACTGTCGACTGTATTAAGCGATAATCGGAGTCTCTCATATTAGACTCTGCCCAAGCCTATCACCCTATTGCATTCTTCTTAAGATATCCAACTAAGTAGTTCTTTCTATCTTCTTTAATTCTTCAAATTTTCTCTCTTTGTATATACACACATGCTTCGAACCAAGGTTCTTTTAATCTTCATTGATGATCATTGATTCTCATCGGAGTGATCACTCACTGATTCCTTTCTTTCATATCCTAAACCCTATGACCCATCTCTGTCAAGCATGGAGAAGAACTCACCATGTCCGCCACCTTCTTCGCAAGATCCAAAGTCCACTTAGTTTACCATTCGTATGAACATACTCTTTGTACATTGGCTTTCTTTTCATAAAGCTGGCAGGTATTAGCTCCCTCAATGATCGGAGATCAGGAAGCTAGTCTGATATGGAGCTTCGTCATAAATATTCTGACCTCAATAATAAAATCTAATAACCATTTCACTTCCATCGGTCTTCCGCATCCTTTGTCAGACTTCTACGTCTCTTCTTTGAACTTCGGATGTCTTCTAGGACATCGAAGGAAAATTGAGGCTTTAATGGAGATCCACCATGTACCCACTATCCAAGGAAACAGAGGAGGAACGATGGCATGTAGATGTCGTCAGATGGTCCTCAATTAAGCGTAATCTGAAGGTCATCGAAGCACCATGTTAACACATCCAAGCATGTAGGCATGGAGCAATCAAGTCCTTTCGTTGAAGCACATCGTGACTCCACATGGCCTGAGCCACATACCAAGACCCGAACCTGGATCCACGTATGCTATATGTGTGCAATCTAGGATATTTGCATCTAACCCTTGCCTGCTTTCCACATTTGTAAGAACTCCCTTGCATGAGGTGTTATAAACAAATTTTGTTGGTAGTTTTCTTTATTTGCATTTTAATCCCTCTAGGGACCCATATGTTATGTTTGTTCTATGTTGTATGTTTTTATCACATTCATGCCCTTTACTTCATAGTTGAATAACTTGTGCATATGAACCCAGATTAAAGTGATTTCAATTCCACCATGATGATTGTTTTAGTATCTTTAATATGGCTTGATCTATTCTCTAAATTGATGCTTAAAGTTTAACTAGATAATTACAGATGAGTTGGAGATAATTATTCATATTACATGGAACCTGGATTTGAATCAATTACTCAAATGGATATAGATTTGTACTCTTATCATTGTTCAAGATAAATGATCTATTCTAGGGCACAAGTAAGTGTTTATTTCCTTGTGATTACTTATTTATTATTTTGTTCATTTTATTTAATTTCTAACATGAATAAATTTGTTTTAAAAATTAAATTCGATTTCATTCAGGCATGCATTTATGATGTGCATTTTTTTCTTGCTTTTTTTAGATCCTCTTTGATCCAGATCGAATAATGAGCACTTAGCTTAGATATTAACATCTGATTAATTATATTATGGGTTGTGTACTTGTGTTCGACCCTGGACTTACCCTATCCAAATTAGAAGGCGAGAACTCTTCATGGAGATTTTCTCTTGGTTCTATTGAGTGTCATTTGTCCCATGCTACAACGAGTGCTTGTTATCTTATCCACTGACAATTAATCATTCACATACTCATGCAACCTTGAAATTATAAGCACCATGTGTGCGAATGTTTTTGAAATTCCGGACAAATAACTAAACTATCAAGTAGACTCCTCTAACACCTCATCCTCGGGGAGATGGATATTTTGTTTTGAAGTCAGGTGCAAACTAGTTCACAACCAAAAAGATAAAAGCTAGAAGAATGGGAAAATAAGTGGAAATGAACCAATGTAGTCTCATTTCCTTACGGTGCTTAGCCAATGTAACCAAGTCTTCACCAAGATGCAAACTTTTTTTGGAAGTTCAATATTTTTATGTAATTTTTGGTGTTGGCATATATTTGGATATTTTCTTTGATTGTGTTGCTTTGTGTTCTTATTTTTCCTCGACAGATATAGAATATTTTGGTATGCCCATGTTTTGGGGTTTTCGAAATAGTTTGTGCTAACAGTCATAGAAAACTTTATTCAATCTAGTCTCCAATTATTAGATATCTATGCTACTACATTAAGTATCTTGATGTATTGGTTTCGGTAGTCCCCAAGACTGGTTACTACGACACCTAGACGAAGTTGCCTAGTCTCATCTTGACATAGACTCCAATATATTTCAATGATCTATTTAGGATGAGATAATTTTATGTGTGAGGATAATAGTTAAGCCATTATCTCAGGAGCTATACGGATGACATTACACATTGAATCAACTCATGAACATAGCCTCATCGAATCTAATGAGTTAAGTCAAGGAGACTTCAAGTATCTCAATTCCAGTCTTTAATGGGTTCCATTGAAATTCAATGGACTAAGGTCTAGACCAAGCTCTAAGCTTCAAAAATTATTTAGACTTGTTCAATTGTTTTCATTATTCTCAAAAAATGCAGATGTAAATGTAGATTTGGGAAAATATGTTTTTTATTTTGAACTTTTATGGATTTTTGGAAAAGTTATAAAATTATTTATGTAATTATTTAAATACATTTATTCTATTTCATAGATTTTTGAAAATTTTGAAATTATTAAGGTTTTTTAAAGTCGGTGTAAGAATTATATATAGATATTTACAAAGGAGTGTGTAATTATTTACAAGAATTTGTTATAGAATTGACCATTGGACTTTGTACATGAGTTAGTGGTTATTCTTAACTGGTTATATATACAGAAGTTATATATATATATAATTTTGTTATGTACAAGGTTCTCAAAAAATTGAAAATATTTTTACAAATATTTTGAAAATGTTATTTAGAAAATAATTTGAAAAACTCTTTACAAACATTAACAAAATTTGAAAATCATTTTTGTAAAGTTTTTTCAAACAATATACAAGATTGTTCTTCAAAATATTTATGCAACCATTTTCCAAATCAGTTGCATGTGAATTTTCAAAACATTATGTTCAAACAAATGAAAAAATATTTGGAAAATATTTACAAAAAAATGTACAATGGTTTGAAAAAAATTTCATGAAGATATTGCAAATAGTTTTCAAGTCATTTTACATCCATTTTCAAATCATTTTTCAGAAAATTTTTAAACTAATTTATTGGTTATATTTACAAAGAATTTCAAACAAATTCTATACTTATTCAGTATCTTCTTTACATATGATTAATTATGTACCCTTATTTTATAGATTATATTAGCCATATTAATTAAAAATGAGAAAGTATGAGTTATGGATAAAGTATATAAAATGTATATACGACCTACCTATACTTATTTTAAGCTAAGTCCACATAGTGATAAAAGAGATGAAGGAAGACAACTCGTGGTGAATATAGGAAAGTCTATACTGTAATGACTAAAATAAAAGAATGAGAGGTCAGTCATCTCAATGTACTTAGGATAAATTAATCCTAAGTATAGTACAATATAGAAAAATGAGGATGATCGAGGGTTAGAATAAACATATCAACATCTCAGCATGTATCCCCTTATACTTAAGGAAAAATATCCCTAAGTATAGACCTAAGTGAGGAGACAAGCGAGTGGACCGAAGGAAAGGGAAACAAATTAAGGTGAGAAGATTAACAACATTACACCCCTTGTACTTAGGGTAAGATATCCCTAAGCATAAACAATGGCAAAAATGAAGAAAAAAACAAAGAAAGAACACTCGACTCGTCCACCTTCCCAATACTTAGGATAAATCACATCCTAAGAAAGGCAAACCCACAGATCAAGGTAGGTGAGAAAACGGTGGATGAAATCAAAGAACGGAAAGTGGTGTACAAGGACAATAATATACACTGATCAAGAAGGTAGAAATTGTAGCTTCTTGCGTGACCGTTGAGGAATGGATATAACAAGGTGCAGGTTAATATTGCGATCAAAAACTGATAAAGCTCGATCAAGATCAACATAGTGGAGATACTTAGTGTTCTAAAAATGAATAAGCATGAACTATTTGGCTTCGGATTGGGAAGTCTTTCCTATTGTTTGCCTTCGTTGTAAGGTGTCTATGATGTAAATCTTGTGGATCTCATAAACACATCACCATGCACTAGAAGAAGGAATACAGAGGTATATACTTTTCGAGCCTTCCCCTTGGTAGAGGAAATCTTGGGTCTCAATATCATCCATAGTATAGAAAACATCTTTGATCACGGCAGGTCGGTCATAGTCCTCCGAATCCGTTGACATGGGTACACACTCATTACATGTGGGTTTTTGACCAATAATGGATGTGGTGGTCATCTTAACTAGAACACTCTCATTGTGGGAGTGCAAGTGTATCTCTCTATATCGATAATCAATATCGGCCTTTTTGTAGCAAGAGAAGGCCTACCCAAGATGATGGATGGTGCTTCACATTGGTGGATGTCTCCTTGGGTAATACAACAAAATCAATATTGTAGCTCATGCCCGGGATCGAAATGACAACATTCTCAAGAGTACTGTTCGACCTCTTAATTAATCTATCAACAAATGGACAATTCATATTTGTTTTCCTTAGAGGCCATATACTGAGTGACTAGACAAGGAAAAGGGTATTATATTTATGGATTTGTCTCTATCAAGGAGAATGTGATCAATGTGATGGTCAGAAAGGGCACATCTAGTGATGGGTGTGCTGGTGGTTCTTTTCTTATTGGGCATACGATGGTGATGGCATGGGCGTGCTCGGTCCTAGAAAATCTCTTCCATTTTTTGGGTTAAGGTGTCGGCATAAGTTTCATGACCTTTCAAAGTGGGGAATCATAAATATCCTGAATATCTGCCACCACTTCTTAGGTCAACATATTCTTTAAATTTTCCATCTCTTCCATATTATTGAAAAATCGTAATTATAATGTACACAAGGATGACTAAGAGTAGTTTGTATAGTTCAATCCATGAAGGGTGGGTAGGAACTGTGGTGTGTGTATGTGTGGCCAAGATGGGTGGCAAAAGTGCCCTCTCCTTACAGTCTGCCCTGACTAGATGTATCACATTATTATTATTTTGGAACTTTATCTTGTCCTCATTTTTTTGTGTTTTTGTGACTACGATGTATCATGTGTGGCCTCTCTTAAATTCATGATTCTAGAAGATAAAGTGACAACGTGGTTCTTATTTTGTGCAATGAGGTCATCAATCTTCTTCTTCTTTTTCTCAACCAAATGGGTCATGTTGTCAAGAGTAGTGACCATGAGAGGTGAATCCAACATCTCAACATCGATGGTGGTGAAGTTGGATGGTGTGATTGTGGTGGTGGTTAATGCTTACAATATGATGGATGGATCTGTAGGTGTTGTTGATATTCACAAAAAGAAAAATCCTAATAATACTTCTCCTGACAAAATGGAGGTGCACCGACTGAAGAACAGTTAATCCATGAAGTCCTAATAAAAGTAACTCCAGTCAGTTATCTCAGTATTTAAGATGCAGGGTAACAGGGATAGAATGACAGTGAAATGAAAATATTAAAGAAAAAAGTGAAAATGTGCAGAGTGATCGTATACACACAAAACGAACACAAATTAATCCCCTCAATTTCACACACTCAACACTGTGATGACAGGGAAAGTTTAATATTTTTAACTTTCCTATTTTGAAGTTTGATGAAAAAGCAAATATTTATGAACTCCCATATGTAGTCTCCTATAGTGGTTGTGTTCTAGTTGGCGTAGCACACCTTCTAGCACATCAGAACTACTATGTGTAAATTCAGAGGGAGGTTCTTTAGTCAATAATAGCGTCCAAGAGTTGACCCAAGTGCTTAATGCACAAGTCCAATGATGGGGGCTCCAATCCTTACATGTACATGCCTCTCGTAGTCTAAAATGTACATGTGGCACTGAGGGGTCTACTCTTCTGAAACAATGATATTTGTTCTTTGCCGTTAGTTTTAGGGTCAAGATCAATTCGCAATCTAAATTTTATTGTTATCACTTTTCTTTTTTTTTGAAAAATAAAACGTGTAACAGATTTTCTGATTCATTTTATTATCTGAGTCAAAGGAAACAGGAGGAGGAGTTTGGAAAAGTTGATGCATAAAAAATCAATGAATTTGTATGGTAGAGATGAGGATGCATACCTGACTCCAATAGTCTACATGCAAGATGATCCAAACATAAAATAAAATATAACCTATATGTATGCAAGTGAAAACCATCCCAGGAACTTCTATTCGAGAAGCATAGATTTATTATTTGACTAAGTCCAACGATCTATAGGTATAATATTCAATTAGGTGTGTGGACCTATGTCTATCTGGCATACCAAATAAAAACCTAGAACTATCATCTTTAACCACACAAAATTGAATTAAAGAAAGTGAAAAACTCGAAACATGAAATAACAAAATAAAATAAATCGAAAGTAGGGAGGACAAAAAGAGGGTGAAGAAATCGTGAGAAAAATAGAGTTAGCCCCCATGTGAACATACACTTAGTAAAATAGGCTTGTGAGTCTCTAAACGTCCAAGTCATTGTAGTATTATAATTATTTTATAGAAATAAATAAGTATCTCTAAAAATTTTACATTAAAGATCGTATTCTATTCTATACTTCTTGTTCTTCTCTTTTGCTCTCACTTGTTAGTCTACAAGATGGTTGTCCTTTGATTAGTAGCCTCGACCTCATAGAAGACCGTACTCGCGTATCGTGCCCTCGCAGGAAAGTCAATAATGAAAGATGATTATAGCGTATAACCAATTATTTAAATAAAAAGTTATAAAAGATATAAGGTAGTAGGTATATATATATATATATATTCTATCCTGAGCACTACTCTCAAGAAATGGAACCATTTGTTCACTCTGGAGGTCGGGAATCCAAGCGTCCAGTCTTGGAGGGATCGAGGTGTCTGACAAGTCGGATCGGTCTATCAATTCATTGTCACCTCTCTCGGATCATAAAACCCAATCGAGAGAATAAGACGTCAATCAAGCCAGAATGTGTGATAATTCAATGCAAATGTGTGAGTAGAGATTTATTTTTATTTTAACTCTACAACATATATGTGTATAGTGTATAAGTATGTAGAGTGTCGAAGCACAAATCGTAATGGCAATTGAGTAATTATTATCTATTAATATAAAAATTTATTATTTTTTTGTATTTTTTACCATATCATTTTTTTCATTGCTTTTTAATTATATTTATTTTTATGATTTTTTATGTTTTATAATTTTCACATTTTTATTTTTAAAATTTTTTATTCTCTTTTTAATTTTGCAATTTTTTATCCTTGTTTTTAATATATTAGTTTGTACATATGTATTTATATACTAATAATATAGATATTGTAAATATTATAAATCTAGGATATACATAATGAATAAATATAAAATATAGGAAATTTCTACAATATTAGACCTTTTTTAAAAGTTTAAATACTTCATATTAATAATTAATAATAAAATATGTTTATAAGTAATAACATATAATCTATATCGGGTCTTATATTTTGGAAAATAAAAATATATCATATAAAATCACAAAATAAAATATTTTTGTGTTTTTAACTACTACTTTTTTTTGTGATTTTTATTTATTTTTTGTTAATTTGTAGGTATTTTTGAAGTATTGAAAACGTCAAAATAATGACTTATAAAAATAGGCTGAATTGTTTTGGGTTTTAAAATTGGGAATATATCCAAACATTGCCAAAATGATATTCTATATATGATGTATAATATAAATAAAAACTAAAAAAAGAACACTATTTTTTGGAATTTTCTATTATTTTTACTAATTATTATGAGTTTTGGATTATTTAGTTTTTCATTTTTTTTATTTTTTGTGATTTTTGGTCTAGAATTATAATATATAGTCATATATATACACTTTTTTGGATTTTTTAATTTAGTTTAATTTTTTTCCTATACTTCTTTGTAAAAGATCTCCTAATCCATTTTTATAAATGTAAAAAGGAATTAACTACCAAAGATAAAAATAGAGCGTGTATGATTAATAAATAACCGTATACAAATATTTTTCTAGAAGTAATGAAGCACAAGAGCTGTTTTATAACAATAGAAAAGCAAATAATAATTACAAGCTTAGAAGGGGCCTTTTGCAATTAAATAAAAGTCTAAGATCGTATATGCAAAATACCCCTAACATATTACACTTATCTACAAAATTTAAAGACTAAAAAGAAATAACAAAAATCAGGAGAGCTTCCTTGTAATTTCCTGTCTCACATGTATACCCACACGAGGTGACCTAGTCTGGAGTTATATGCAACATTCAATAAAGTGTCAGGTCTCCATGCAATTTTCACACAAATATTCTTATAACAATTAATATTTACAAGAGTACTTGATAATAAAAAAGAGGAAAAGGGTTACTAATTATATTAATCCTTAAAGGTACAGACAAGTGGCATATATTAGTTTGTACATATGTATTTATATACTAATAATATAGATATTGTAAATATTATAAATCTAGGATATATATAATGAATAAATATAAAATATAGGAAATTTCTACAATATCAGTCCTTTTTAAAAGTTTAAATACTTCATATTAATAATTAATAATAAAATATGTTTATAAGTAATAACATATAATCTATATCGGGTCTTATATTTTGAAAAATAAAAATATATCATATAAAATCACAAAATAAAATATTTTTGTGTTTCTAACTACTACTTTTTTTGTGATTTTTATTTATTTTTTATTAATTTGTAGGTATTTTTGAAGTATTGAAAACGTCAAAATAATGACTTATAAAAATAGGCTGAATTGTTTTGGGTTTTAAAATTGGGAATATATCCAAACATTGCCGAAATGATATTCTATATATGATGTATAATATAAATAAAAACTAAAAAAAGAACACTATTTTTTGGAATTTTCTATTATTTTTACTAATTATTATGAGTTTTGGGTTATTTAGTTTTTCATTTTTTTATTTTTTGTGATTTTTGGTCTAGCATTATAATATATAGTCATATATATACTCTTTTTTGGATTTTTTAATTTAGTTTAATTTTTTTCCTATACTTATTTGTAAAAGATCTCCTAATCCATTTTTATAAATGGAAAAAGGAATTAACTACCAAAGATAAAAATAGAGCGTGTATGATTAATAAATAACCGTATACAAATATTTTTCTAGAATTAATGAAGCACAAGAGCTGTTTTATAACAATAGAAAAGCAAATAATAATTACAAGCTTAGAAGGGGCCTTTTGCAATTAAATAAAAGTCTAAGATGGTATATGCAAAATACCCCTAACATATTACACTTATCTACAAAATTTAAAGAGTAAAAAGAAATAACAAAAATCAGGAGAGCTTCCTTGTAATTTCCTGTCTCACATGTATACCCACATGAGGTGACCTAGTATGGAGTTATATGCAACATTCAATAAAGTGTCAGGTCTCCATGAAATTTTGACACAAATATTCTTATAACAATTAATATTTTCAAGAGTACTTGGTAATAAAAAAGAGGAAAAGGGTTACTAATTATATTAATCCTTAAAGGTACAAACAAGTGGCATTCCTTGCGCCACGTGGCTGATCGGGTAGCTATAAAGGACGATGGTTCACCGCTTATCCGACGGCTAGGACATAACCTAGACGTGTGCCTCAATCGGAGAGCTCATGGGGTGTTATGAAGAACATACCGACAACAGGAGATGAGAAAGCTTCAATTTTGAATTCTGTTCAGCTCCGACCATAATTCTCCTCTCCAACGAGCTCCTTCTCTTCATGGAGGCCTTCCGCAAATGCAGGTCTTTTCAAAGTAGTTCGGGCACCATTAGAAGGGAAATGGAACAACGAGCTGCCTAGACTGCCAAGATGAGATCTGAACCACTCTCCGGGTGCTTCTTCACTCCTATTCATACGTAAAAATGAAGAGAATATCGAGGGGTAACTCCCTTGAATCCAAATTAAGATCTTAGGCATGGTGGATGTTAGGAATGAACGAGCTCCAATGAGGGGTGGAGGGATGAACTCGTCGGACATCTATCTGTGCAGAATTGAGGGTGGAAAGAAGGTGGAAAAGTGGAGAAAATGTCGAGGAATGAAGTTGGGGGTAAAATGAATGTCATAACTGGTTATAGGGCATGTGAATTAGAGCTAGGCCACATTGCTCGGCCAATCGAAAGATTTCTAAGTAAACTTAAATGTAGATCTAATTGTAGAAATAAATAACAATACAAACGTCGGGAATGAAAATGCAAGAAGAAAACTACCTAAAGCAGCTAATACCTAGACTTTCCATTGAGCAGAAGAAGGCTTGTTGGAGGTGCTCTAGTCAACCTTGGATTACGTCAATCTCCGCCTTATCTATTCAGTGAATGTTGGGAGTGGCATATGTTGTCACCATGGACTAAACTATGTGGGTCCTTTTGGGGTATTGGTGAAGGAAGAAGGATTGAAAATTTCAAAAGGGATGACTGGGTTTATATATAGATCAAGGAGGCGACAAAAGGTGACATCTGATTGCATGTTGGAAATGGAGGGTTGAGTGAGGATGAGGTGTGGGCAAAAGTTAGGGGAGATGGAGATTCAGAAAGGCGAGTGCCCAAGGAGGAAGATGGAGAGGAGGATGTCTGGAAATGGGCATAAGAGGGAATTCCGGTGAGTTCTGACATAGGTCAGAGGGTGGCAAGGACTGTTGACTAGGTGTTTAACAGTAGCGAGACTATGGTTGGTCCAAGGGGAACGACAAGAAAATAGGTGGGATAAAATCCGTTATTAATTCATTTTTAAATAACAAAATGATATTCATATTTTTAGGTCAAATCACAGAAATGTTTGATATTTTATATGGCATTTTTAGGGCATTTTTATTTATTTTTACAAGGATTTATTAGGTGCTCATATTTACATGTATATACAGACATCTATGTACTTGTAATTAATACATTTTTCTATTTTGTATTTAATATTTTGTCATTGTATTATCACATTTTATATATTTATAACTAAATTGTATACATATTTTCGTTTTTTATTATTTTATTCTATTTTTATTTATTTACTTAAATAAATATATATATGTATTATATACTTATACTTTACTTTTATATTGTAATAAATTATTTATTTTAACGAAATTTGGATGGTTTTATTATATTTTTATTATTTACATGTATATTGAACAAATATTTTATAAATACCTAAAAATATAAGAAAATAAAAAATATAAAGAATAAATATAATGTATAGAATATACATATATATAGTACAATAGGGACCAAAAAGCCAACATTTGCATCTCAGCTCCAAATTAAATGAATATACCTTCAGTAAATAGTAATTTTCTAACGATAAAGGGGAGTTTGGACAATTCTCGATATCTACGGAGTAAATACAATTCAAGGAATTTTTCTTTGTGCCTTTTTGTTCTAAGTGTCCTTGGTGTACTGTGTGTTATTTGGAGTAAACTCAATTTTGTATTTTCTTTGTATTTTAGTGTATAATATTCACGTTAAGGGCTTGCTGATTTGAGGTGTAAATAATGAAGAATAAAATAGGCTCCAGAAGCCTGTTATTAATGAATAAAAAATATGGTTTGTAAAGTGTTTTATGTAGAATTCAATACCCTTTGTCCATCTACTTTATTCCTTGTCAATCAAGTCATCGAGTTGACAAGATATGGGGGTCCAGGGTCACTTAACATTTTTGACACTTCATTCTTTTTCTTTTCTCAACTTTATTCCATTATTTTGGTATTAAATATTAATATTTATATTGTATTTTCAACTCATTTATTGAGTACTATTATGTACAAATTAATGTTATATACATGAATTTAGATAGGGATTTTAGTACAAAATAAAAGCATTAAAGTGATGGCCATATTAAAATATAAGTTGTACATCACATTCACAATTAACTGTCTCCAATATATTCTATATCATATCCACATTATCCATGATTATAGTGTTACCCACGTTAATTCTATCCATGAATAGTGAGATCCAATATCATATGTAGATCTAGAGGACCATTAAAAGATGTTTCATCATGTTATAGATGATATCACATCTTCTCATTGCATCTGAATTATATTTAGATAAATGCCCAACAATTCTATTACGATCGGATGCCCGATATAATTATAAGAGTCACTAAAATCCATACATGTTTCATAATTACCTTACAATGGAAGTGTCATGGTATCCAATCATTTAAGATCACATCACCCACGAGTATTATTAACACTTCTATATCCTGCGTTCTTGAAGACCATGATTGAATTCAATTTTCTAATCTCTTTTTGGGTTGTCTCCTTTAGGGTTTTATAATTAAGTTTCTCATTCGATCATTGGGATTTGGTATTGATCATATGCTTTCCAAAATTATATATGATACACATAAATACTTTCTTTCTTCCTATGCAAGATGACAATAGATGGAATTTGGTTGGTACCAATATCTCTTGAGTGAGCTCATGTCTTCCAATTCGGTAGTGAACATGTATGATACCTTTGATAGATCACATTTCACATATGCCCTTGTATGCACACCAGCTCACTAGTGTATAGACCATTATGAGGACATCAACCTAATGGTCTGATTAGTGTACATACTCAGATATATAGTAATACATCTGTCTACGGTCAGAGGAAGCATGCTTAAATAATGATAGCATTCGACATAGATCTTAGCCATCTCAATTTTGCTAGAACTCTTTGATTTAACACATTAGACACCTCTGAATCACTATAAAAGGATTATAATCACATTTATTGTAGAAACTGTTTGCACATGCCTCACCTATCCAATAGTAATCCCATTCAATTCTCTCTTTCTCCATATTATCCTTGCATCTCTCATTAACACGAAAGTCTTACAATGTTGAACCCATCACACCATGCCACTCCGTCCTCATCCTCTCACGCTTTCTCTTCACTTCACTGAAAATAATGTCCAACCTTGGCAACACTTTGTTTAAGGATTTGTACATGCATATTATTTTATTGTCTAAATTTTTAATCTCATAATAGTTTTGAATTATTATACATATTATATAACATAAATAAATAATACAAATACAAAGTATAAGAAATTAAAAATACCAAAGTACATGATAAAGCTTGATATATGTGTATAATGTACCTTTTTGTTTTATAAATGAATTATTTATACATATAAACAAAATCATAAAAATATTATAAATACATGTATATATGTATTAATAATATTGTATATATATAAAAAATAAGTTAATATGGTATTGTGAATAAAAATGATAAAAAAGACATACATAATATACGGTTATATATATCTTTAAATACTATTATATAAAAATATATTATACTAAATAAGTTTGTAAAAATAAATAAAAATCATCATAAAATAGTTAAGAAAATAAGAAATATTTTTTGGTTGAATTTTTAAATAACATCATTTATTATTTTTTTCTTATTACCTTTCATTTTATATCTTATTTTATCATGTAGTGGGACTACATAGCCCAATGAGAGCATGAGGAGTGTTGACTGCCTAGACAAAACCTCTCCATCACAGACCCTGGCCTCCTTCACATGTCAGAAGAGGCAACCACCTCTCTTCGACAATTTGTCATAACAAATCCCTGCTTCTACAAATCCATGCTTCTAAGTCCATTATGGCCAACATGAAAGTATTCATCATATCTTGGAGCACCACGCTCTAACCTTATGTTTCACCTAACATCATCAATCTGAATGAAATCCTAAAATTAAGGCATCTCCTCCTCTACCTTTATAAAACTTCTTCATCGACCTCTAGATCGAGTTTGATACCTTTTCATCTACCGTAACACGAGAGTCAAAGATGGATTATTCCCCTTGGTGATAGGTGTTGGACATGTGAGTCCACAATGAGACATTATGTAATAAACGATATTACTATTCACTCATTAATTTGAAATGAAGAATAACTAGTTTGCATAATAATTCCTTTAGTGCAATTAGGGGTTATATACCATGGACATCTTAATAATCATGCACCTATTGATTCAATGTTTGAATCATAGAGGCTAGTTATTGGATAATATCAAAATAGTTAGATTGAGGACTCATCGAGCACTAACAAATGATTATTAAGAGATGATATCCAACCAGAGAAGGAGATGGAAGTCCTTCTTTAATGGTTTATATCTGACTGGCCTCTTGATGCTTGTCCTCTGCATAGGAATAGAGATTTGAATGTGTTAGATAAGTTAGGTCAAAGAATTGATTTAACGAGATTGACATAACTAAAACCTATATCGCATACTATCATAATATATGCATGCATCCACTAATCGGAGATAGATGTGATACTATATATTTTAGTATGTATATTTTGACATGACAATCAGTTGATAACCTATTAAAGGTTTATACACCGACAAGTTGGTTTGCATACGAGGACATATGAGGAATAGGATCTCCCACGAGATATAGGGATCAAATTCCATGCACGGTCATTTTGCATTGGAAGTTCGACTGATCATGTGGGTATGATATGTGCTTTTGGAAAGAATATTATAGATACCTAATGATATATCTTAAGAAAAGTAGATGATCGATACCAACTCATAATGATCAAATGATAAACTACATGATAAACACTAAAGGAGACAGTTCAAATGTGACCTAAAACTTTAGATTTTTATAGGTCTTTGCAGGATGTACGAGTATTATGAATACTCTATAGTTATGTGATCATAAACAATTGTGTAACAATGACACTTCAATTACAACAGAGTGATGAAGCAAGTTTGGATTTTAGTGACTCATTTCAATAAATAAGTAATATGATCTTAGTCCAAATGTTGGACATTAATCAGAATAAGGTTCAGATACAATGAGAAGAATCAATTTATGGCATTAATTTAATCAAACATCCTTGAGAGATTCCCTGGATCTGGATTTGAGATATTATATCAATATCCAAGTAACTATACGGCTAATGTACAATCGTCATGTCCTTAGCACCAAGTACTCGTAGAGAAAGCACATTGTTATTGAAAGAGGTCAAGGATAAGTCCATTGTTGATAATATATCTAATCATTGAGAAATTGACGATTAAATGTGATTTAATTTTGATGAATAATATGAATAGGATTATTCTATTTAGACACACGAGAATAGTCACCCAAAATATTCAAATATAATTTAATTATCAAGGACTCCACTAACGCAAATATTACAACCGACAATAATAGTAAATACTGAAATATAATTTATAATATGGTGGAGAGATTTAATTGTAAATAATATTTGTGAAATAATTGTTAATGTGATTTTGATTCACATTGAACAAGTAATTGTAAATGAAATTTACATTTTATATTGGATGCATGAATATGATTCATATTTATCAATGGCATGATTTAAATTATCATAAAACAATTAGGAAATTTTGCAAAATAATTTTGCAACAAATGTTGTTGCACCAGGGGAATATATGATGAGATATGAGATCTCAACATAATATGAATGAGAGAGCCTCCTTACCATGCACATAGTGGACTACCAACTTGAGCTCTTCATGTTGGTAGCCATCTACCCTATGTATGGAAGGAGACTTGCTCTTCTTTCCTGTTATTTCATATTTGACATTTTTTTAAAATTGATTTATATCGATTGATCTTCAATATATTTAACTTATTTGGAAATAAGTATTTCTTGTTGGAAATTTATGCAACAAAATCATGTGCATTGATTGAAAGTACAAAATAATCTACACAATTGATTATCATGTGCGCATGGATTCAGATTCGTTGACATCCAATTTGTTATAAAAGAATGGCATATCTTTGTTATTTCTTTACAAAAACACTACAAACAATTGAACTCCAACAAATCTATCTTTCCATATTCTCACGCAGATCCTCTCTCTCTCGTTCTCAACATTGTGGCAATCCAAATTGCTGACCTAGAGAGTCTCAAAGTTGTCACAACATCGATGTGCTATTCGTAGAGAAGGCACTTGATTTGGTGAGATAACATCAGGAGACTCCTCGCTCGGATGATCATCTTGGATTGCGGGAAGCATTCTTCTCATCCACGTGCCTGCAAGTGCAACCTTCATTAGATCAAACTTGAGACGGGAGGTGTTTTACTTTAGAGATAAGGGATCAGAAACACGCTTCAAGAGGTATTCATATAACTCATTGTGATCTTGATGAAATGATTTGTAAAGTATTCTCGAATCATGTGATTTCATCTATTTAAAATTTTAATTTCTGTTGCTTGATGCAAGTAGTATAATTAGTTACTCTAGGTCGTATATGATGCAACCTACATGCTTTCGTGATGCACTAAGACCTAAACGCTAGACTTAAAGTGGTATCAGAGCATTGGTCAAAGACCTTGCATATTATTGAAACCATAAGGGAACACGATTTTGCTTATTTGTTGCACGGGGACTCGATGTTTCTGTATACGATGCATGTTTCGAATTGGTTTTAACTAAAACGAAAATCTCATGTTTATGCATTGTTCGAACAAAATTTTTGGTTAATAAATTATATCTAAAATTTTGAAATGTCCCCCAAAAATATGTAATTGTTGGCATTAAAAGTGTATGAATTAGAATTCAAAAAGTTCTCAAAGTGAAATTGTTTTTCTTGTATTCACATATATGTAAGTAATTAAATTTTACTATCTATTTCACTATAATTAAATATGAAACAAATACCTTCATTATTTAGATAATTAAATGAGCAAACCTCTCAAATTTATTTCATGTCATTCGTACTCTATTTGTCCTTGATATTCAATATTTTGTGGAGATTAGTCAGACGAATATTAGATCATCAAGATCTCTTATTTAATGTGTTTATCATTCAATTAAAATCATGGTCATTGTGAATTTTCCCTTATTAATTTGCTGACTAATGTATATGAAAATATTTGATTAAATAACCATTGAGTGAGAGTTTCATGACAAAACCTAGTTTGTCATACAATAGTTGTAGGACAACTTTTACATGCAAAACGAATAACATGTTTGCTTAATATGCCTATAAATTTAGTAACTTTAAAATTGTTTTACGATGCCTAAGATCTATGAGTGATTACTATATATGTATCATGATGATAACTTAGAACATGTGATCCATAAAACCATTTAGTACAATTTGTATCAATTATCTTATCTTGAAATGATTCAGTGATGGCATCTAATTCGTCGGTACTCTAGTGGGTCACTTAATTGGCACCCTTCACTATAGTGGAAGCGTTCCTTGTTCACATAACCCATCTGACTTGGCTTGATCCATTTCAACGATGGGTAGAATGAGAAGTCTATGTGTACACTAAACAACTAACTATATTAAAACAATTGTACTAATGTGAAGGTGTATACTATATAGTAATATAAAGCAAACCCTAATTGTTTATTTAAGGAATTACATATTTGATAAATTTAATATGGTTAAATTAATTTGATCCAATTAAACAAACACTCAATTATGAATGGATATGTAATTTCCGTTGAAGAATTAATTGTAATGATTATGATTCATATTGATTAATTAAAACTTAAATGGGAACTTGAGGATCATGTAAATGACAACCATTATCTCCCATGAAGGTAAAGGGTTATATCATCATGGATGTATATTAGAGATGCCTATATCAAGTTATAGCTCCTGTATAAAAGCATACATGGATCAAGTTCTTTGCTTCTCCGTGAAGGTTATGAAAAAAACCTTAAGCGCATCACAAAAGCTTGAAGATCACATTATATGTAATTGGGAGAGACTAGTCGCACTAGTTACTCTATGCAACGGAATTCAAAAAAAATGAAACCACATGATTTGAGAACAATTCTTGAATTCTTTCATCTAAAAAACAAAGTAGATATGAATACCTCTTGAAGCATGGTTGTAATCATGTCTTTATGGTAAGATACCTCCTGTCTCAAGTCCGATTATAAGGAGATGCGTGTGAGTGCATGTCTTCTTCACAAGAGGGGTGCAATGAAGGAGATAGAGATTCACGAGCGGTCGAAGCGGAGGCACAATCACGTGGAAACAACGTTGATTCTCTCTGGTCTTAGAGTGGATGGAACAAGGAGAAAGAGAGGGCACATGCATAATGTTGATAAAGAGAGTGATGTTATTCAATTATTGTAAAAAGAAGATCTAGAATTGCCTCTTCTTTTATAATATTTTGGTAGTCGATGGATCATTTCATTGACAACACAAATCCAATGATTGAGATTTATTTGTGTTTCTTTCAATGGTCATGATTTTGTGTGAAAACACAACACCGATCAATTAAATTCAATTCAAATTATATTTAATAAATTAATTCAATCAAAACAATAAGCAATGAAGGATTAGGAAAGAGTCAAAGCTCCTACCTAATGCAGAGTGGATAGCCACACTTGAATTATCACTCAAGGGTGGTCATCTACCATCATAAGGAAGGTTCCTTCCTCTTCCAATTATGTCAGATATAGTATCTCACATAATCCTTCAGTATTCACAACAAATGTTTTTTAATTATTTCACAAAAATAATTCCAAGTTGATCTGTTTGATATAAATCATGCATTTGGAAATTTCTGAATCATATTTACAACCTAAAATAAAATCAAAATTACATCTTAAATTAATTGTCCAATGTGGATCCAAATCACATCCATTTAAACGACAATTGTTATTTACAAATAGTTCTCTCTTATATATTATAAATTACATTTCTAATATATAAATAATATGGATATTACTATCCATATTATTTATATCCATAATAACTAAATAACAATGTCTATATTAGATCATCATTCTCATGCATCTATATAATATGGTGGCATTTACATTATTCATGATAATTAAATCATATTAAATTATCCAATTCTGAATTATTGGATGCACATTTACCAATGGAATTACTTTCTAAATCTTTTAAGAATAATACATTTTCTCCACGAATACTTGGAATTAAGTATAGGACGATTGTACGTTCCGTGTATAATGATTTGGATATTGAGATCACATCTCTAAATCCAGATCTCGAGGACCTCTCACATAATCTTGATTAAAAAAAGTTGTAGATCTAATCCTCTCCTTGCATCTAAATCACATTGAGATCAATATCCAACATTTGGAATATGATCACATCACTTCTTTAATAAGAGTATTCATTAATATCCAAGCTTGTTTCATCACTTCCTCAGCATGGAAGCAGCATGGTTATACAATCATTTATGATCACATTACCCTCAGTTATTCCTTATACTTGTACTTTCTGCTTACTGAAAGACAGAATAAACCTAAAGTTTTAGAACTCTTTTAGACTGTCTCCTTCAGAGTTTTATCACTAAGTTTCTCTATCGATCGTTGGGAGTTGGTATCAACCATATACTTTCCTAAAGTGCATAACAGACCTGTAAATTCTTGTTATGATTCCAAAGCAAGATGACCATGCATGAAATTTCATTGACCAAAATACCTCATGAGTGAACTCATATCTTCCGATTTACAAGTGAACTTGTACTTTGATATATCGTATTACTGATGTGCCCTTGTATGCACAATAGCTCACTGGTGTATAGATGCTTATTAGGCCATCAACCTATGGGTCTTCCAAGTGTACACAATTGGACATATAGTAATACGTCTGTTTTCGGTCAGAGGATGAATGCCTATATCATAACAGTACATAAAAAAGTTCTTGGTTATCTCAATCTCACTTAGTCAACTATTTAACCTAACTTATTTGACACCTTCAAATCTCTATTTCTGTGCAGAGAACCTGCATCAAGAGGATAGTCAGATATCAACCTATTAGAGGAAGATTGTGACCTCCTTGTCATGCTCGAGATTATCTCTTAATAATCATTTGACAGTGCTTGATAAGTCCTCAATATAGCTCCTTAGGTATTCATCCAAGCAGTAGACTCTATGATTCAAATTGAATCAATAGTTGTATGATCATGAAGATGGCCATGGTACATAATCCTAATTGTACGAAGAGAACTTATAGTGCATTCATTCTTTTTATATCATACAAGGAGTGAAATAAACCATTAACTTTTATTAATATATCGAACATTATAGTAGATTTTATTATAGGAATGGTTCTCCTTGGGCTCACTTGGCTAACTATCTCCCACTAGAACTAAGAATCTTTCAGGTACAATCCATAACCCATACTCATCACATGTTAGTCGAAAACCTTTTTGTGTTGAAGTTTCGGTGAGAAGATCAACAATGTTATTGGCAGAGTTCACCTTTGCGAGGATGATGTCACCAGACTTTTGTATATCGTAAATGATGTGCAATTTCCTTTCCATGTGCTTGCTCTTTTGATACCATCTGGGGTTCCTTCGCCTGAGTTATGGCTACGTGTTATCGCAAAGAAACATGATAGGATCATTAGAGGAAATTATGCCAATCAAGAGGATGAACTTGCACAACCACACTGCCTCGTTTGTATCATCCGATGCGGTAAAGTATTCAACTTATGTTGTTGCATCGATTGTAGTGCCATGCTTCTTGATTCTCAATATCACAATACCATCATTCAGCAGGAACACAAACCTTGATGTTGACTTCCAATCAGCAATACCATCCTGGAAGATAGAATATGTGTATCCTAAGACTTGGAGATCACCATCTCTATAGACCAATTTGTAATATTGCATACAACTTAGATACTTGAAAATTTTCTTTCCTTCATTATAGTGTTTCACTCCATAGTAGGATTAGTAACGGCTTACCACTCCAACTACATGGCAGATATTTGGCCTTGCGCTTATTAAGGCATACAAGCCATTGTTTTTTATCGTTAACATTTTAGGAGTCATTCCATTAGACAGGTGGATACCATGTCTCAAGGTCAGGAATCCATTCTTGAAGTTCTCCGTATGGAAATGCACCAACATCTTTCTTAATTACCCATGTTGTGACAATCCCAAAATCTTCTTTTCTCGATTTCGGAATGGCTTTAGACCCAAGATATAAGAGGATTCTCCAAGATCATTCATCTCCAAGGTATGAGATAGACAAATCGTAACACTGTTAATCATCCACTTATCATTCCCAATAATAAGGATATCATCTACGTAAAGCATAATGACCACAATGGCGCTCCCACTAATCTTCTTTTACACACAAGGTTTGTCAAGATTCTGCACACAAAATCATAACTCTTAAAGGTTTAATCGAGACTGATGTTCCAACTAGGAGAAGCTTGTTTTAACCCATAAATGGAATTCTTTAGCTTGCATACTTTGCCTTCCTTAGTCATGAAGTCCTGGACTGGTCCTTATAGATATGATCTTCGAGGTATCCATTGAGAAAAACCATCTTGACGTCCATCTTCAAGATATTGTAATCAAGATATGCAGCTATTGCTAGCAGTGTCCTGATGGACTTAAGCATAGCCACGAGAGAGAATGTTTAATTGTTTTTGATTCCTTCTCTCTGTATGTAGGCCTCCGTTACGAGTCGTGCCTTGAAGGTCACTAACTTCCCATCAGGTCCTTTTTTCTCTGTAAGATCAATTACACCAAATAGGTCTTACCACTAATAAGTTCCTCTAGGGTCCATAACCCATTCTTATGCATGGAGTAAATTTCTGACTTTATTGCGAGCATCCATCTAACAATGTCATTATCCACGAGTGCATATTCAAATGAAGTTGGATCACGTTTAGTTTCACCTTATAAATTGAATCTACATATTTCTCATGGTGCAACCACCCATGAACTCCTTAGAATTGGTACGGGTATTACATGTTCATTTACTTCTTCAATTTCTATTTCAAAAACTCAGTATCCTCATGGGATTTAATGAGTTCCTTTACTTCACTTTCGTCTTGACTCCTAAGGAAGTCATCCTCCAAAATTTGTATATCTTTAGATATGAATACCTTCTAAGTCTAAGGGACGCAAATTTGGTATCTAATACCATCCTTAATATACCATTTAAGGTATCACTCACAAGAGTGAGACTCTAGCTTACTTGCATCCAGTGTTCAGAAATAAAGTCCACACGCCCGCATATGCGAATTCGGTCACTTGACCGAAGCGCGTACGCCATGTGTAGCAATATGCAATCAAACCTCTTATGCAATCCGATAATGCGGCATATGCAACCTCATATGCAGGCTCATATCTGAACAAGAGATTTTCATATATGATTCATGCATTTTTATGTTTCATTCATTACATATTAATGACACATTAGCTCGTTTTTTTCGAGCAACTCTTATATCATCATTTTGTATTGATGCATCTTTTCATTATTCTCGTATATGCTGCATTTGTGAATATTATCTAGAGTATTTTTTCATATCCCTATATTTCCATTATTCCTAACACTTATTAGTGAATTGTTTACTACCCTTTGAATTTTCTTTCTAACGACATTCATTCATTCTATTTCAGAGTAAAATATGAAATAATTGACTAACAGTCTATCTCTTTACACTTTTGTGCTTATAATAGTTTTTATTGAAATATAATGTTCTCTATATTTTTTGTCAACAAGTTTATTCCCTTGGAGATCCACATATATATATATATATATATGTATAATTTTCGATGTATAATTCATATTTCAGTTATTATTCTTTAGCTTTTGTTATCTATAGGATCTATATATGCATTAAAGATTTTCTTATAGCATCCTTTGTTCCTTATTGAATCCAACTTTGTATGTGTGTATATATGGGTAAAATTCAAATATACACTTAAACACAATCAATTTATAATATCATGCTTATATATATTGATTATATTATCTTATTTGAAATTTTTATTTGGATTTTGTTAATCAGCGAAAATTTAAATAATCACATTTCATTATTTTTTTAATAGTTTCAATTAAAATATTAAAAATTGCATATACTTTATCTCATTATATGCTCATCTGCATATCCTCTTACTCGCTTTAGATCGTGTGACCGAACAAATACCGCGTTACCGTATTTCTGAACCTTGCTCGTGTCCATGATCTTTGCATTGGCCACACAACCCTAAATTCTTAAGTATTTAAATGACAGATTTGGTTCCAAATATCACGAGGAGTTTTAGGTATATACTTGTTATCGGGATATATATTTCAGTCTCTACTTCATATATCCTAAAACAAAGTAGTAATTGTGTTTTACTCATAATTGAACGAACCATGTCCATGATTGTCTTGTTGTGTCTTTCAATAATACCATTAAGTTGGGTAGTTCCAGGAGGAATGAGAGAGAATACCATTCCTATCTCTTTAAGTTATTCCTTGAATTCATCTCAGAGGTACTCGCCACCTTGGTTATACCTAATCTGTTTAATCTTTCTATCGGTTTGGTTGTCAATCAAAGCCATGAACTGTTTGAACTTTTCAAAGGTGTCATGTTTACGACGTAATAGGAAGATAAACCCATATCGTGAATGGCCATTAATAAACATCAAATAATATTGATATACTATTCAGGTCGTGGTACAGAACGGACCACATATATCAGTATGTTTTAGGTTAAGAATATCATCACATATTACAACCTTGTTACGAAAAGGCATATTAGTCATTTTACCTTTAATACAATGTTCACATGTAGGAAATGATTGGACATGTAGAAAATCTGAGGGTCTATCCATTATCAATTTATTGATCCAATAAACATATAAATGATCAAGACTTTGATGCCGAATAATATTAGAATCATTTCCATCCTCCATAGTTCTTTTAGAATTTTTATTATTGGCAGTAACATTCATGATATTTTCAAAAATGTATAATTCATAGAGTCCACCAGAAATGAGAATACCATCAACAATATATATCATAATGACTTATGACAATTTTATTGCAAAACAGAAACAAGTATCTATTTCTAACTAACTTAGATATAGATAATAAGTTACTTCTAACGTTTGGAACATAAATACATTCTTTAAGTACTAGGACTCTCCCACGAGATAATGATAGCCTGCATGTAATCAAAGAAAATAGATAGACCTTTCTCTAAATATCAGGTGGATGGATCTTCTCAATTGGGGATCGCCCATATGGATAATACACATTCTAGATGACGAAGCCAAATTCTATCTGTTTTGTTCCAAAGCAAAGATATCTATGGGGGACGGTTCGTCCTATTCAGATATTCACGACCAAGAGACACTAGAATCTCTTTCGGATAGGCCCTGAAAGGCGAAGGAAGGGTGGAATGCCAACATACGTTTCTCTACTCGCTAATCACCCGACCTTATAGTAACTATTTTAGGAGCATCCGGTGCCAAAGTCACTGGATTGGCAAGTTGCTAATCTCTGAAACAAACTACATAATGTACTTTATACGTTTGTTTATGGGTGTGCATTCTCCCGGAGGTTTCTATCAATCTACCTTTGTATGATTCAACAGGAGTCATATACCCGTATTTTGGGGGGTGGTGGCATGGCGGATGATTTCATAATGGACTCCTCATCATTAGATATAGAAGATAGCCAGTGTCAGCCCAGCAGAGTGCTTTCGCCATTAATGTTTTTTCCGATCTCTACGCATGACACCTCTCCACCGAAAATTCCCTCTACCCCTAATGTACTCAAGCTTGGTAGTTTCCATCATCTATCTGTTGGAAATGCGAGCCCACGGCGAGCCATTATGCCATAAATGTCATTGCATATATCGTTCCCTGATCTGAAATGAAGAATGAATAATTTGCATAATAGGTCCCTTAGTACAATTAGGGTTATGTACCATGGCCATCTTAATAATCATACAGCTGTTGAATTCAACTATTGAATCATAGAGGCTAGTGCTTGGATGAATATCTAAAGAGTTAGATCGAGGACTTATCAAGCACTGTCAAATGATTGTTAAGAGATGATCTCCAGCCTGAGTAGGAGATGACAATCCTTATCCCTAAAGGGTTGATATCTGACCAACCTCTTGATGCAGGTCCTCTGCATAGGAATAGAGATTCAAAGGTGTCAGATTAGTTAGGTCAAAGAGTTGACTTAACGAGATCGAGATAACCAAAGTCCTATATCGTATGTTATCATGATATAGGCGCACATTCTCTGACCGGAGATAGATGTGTTACTATATGTCTAAGTATGTACATTTGGCAGACCAATAGGTTGATGATCTAACCAAGGTCTATACACCGACGCGCTGGTGTGCATATAAGGGCATATGAGTATACGATCTCTCAAAGGGATCATACAGGTTCAGTTACTGAACCGGAAGACATGAGCTCACTCATGAGATATTGGGAAGAATCAAATTCCATGCGCATGGTCGTCTCGCTTTGGAAGCTTGACTGAATTTGTAGGTTTGATACATACTTTTGGAAAGTATATGATCAAGACCTAGGTATGATATATGCTTTTTGGAAAGTATATGATCGATACCGACTCCCAATGATCGAATGAGAAACTTAATGATAGAACCCTGAAGTAGACAGTGTAAAGTTGATCTAATACTTCGGGTTTATTCTAAGTCTTCAAGTATGCAGGATGTACATGTATTAGGAATACCTGAGAGTGATGTGATCATAAATGATTATGTAACCATGACACTTCCATTCCTAGGGAGTGATGAAACAGGTCTGGATTTTAGTGACTCCTCTCAGTAGAGAAGTGACCAAATCTTAGTCCATGTATTGGACATTTATCTGAATGAGATTCCGATGCAATGAGAAGATTGGATCTACAATCCTGATTTAATCAAACATCTATGGGAGGCCCGCGATCTGGATTTGAGATATGATCTCAATATCCATGTTACTATACGTGGAACAATATAATCGCCCTGTCCTTATCTCCAAGTATCTGCGGAGAGATTGCATTATTCTTGAAGGGTTCAAGAATAATTCCATAAGATCTAAGCAATGAAGAATTGATGATTAAGTGGTATTTAATCATCTTGATGTGTGGAGATTATCCAATATAATTAAATATGATTTAATTATTATGGATAGAAATATTCAATTATCAGAATATATTATAAGTGTGATTTATAATTTAGTAGAGAGATCCAATTGTAATTTATATTAGTTAATTAATTATTATGTGTATTGGATACACATTCTATAATTAATTGACAATGTAAATTATATGTTGTTTTGGGTTGCGAATATGATTCACAATTTTTCAATGGTAAGATTGCAATATTCTCAAATATAATTGTGAATTATTTTTGAAGAATAAAACCCAACAAAAGTTGTTGGAAATAAATAAAGAGATTTCCATGGAGATATGCAATCTCATGACATGTCATGAGATTGCTCTCCTCATGGAAAGCTTGGGCGGCACCCAATTCCAAATAGGAATGGGTGGCCGTCCATATGGAATGTACATGGAGATGTAATCTCGATGTATATTCTCTCCTTATTTATTTGGTGTAATTTTGTATTAATTTGTATTTTATTTTGTCAAATATATTTTGATCTAAATTTGTTGGTTTTACCAAAACAATCTTAGCCATTGGATTGACATAAATCAATCTCACCCATTGATTTTATATGTCCCATGGATTGAGATCCATGGATCCCAAAAACCCTATAAATAGAGAGGCATACATGCTCTCTCTTGACATGCAATTTTGGAGCTCTCTCTCTCTTTCGTCATACACGACAACCATGTCTCCCTCTAATTTTAGTGGTCGTCCACCATACCCTAGAGGAGAGATTCGTCGACGTTTTCGCCACCGTGCCGCCGCTTCGACGTTCTTCGGTTCTCCGTCTTCTTGGTGTACTGCACCCACGAAGGAGACGTTCGATCTCGTGCGATGAGATCAGGAGCAACCACGCTTGGATCAACTTCTTGGATTGTGAGGACAACGAGGTTCATCCCCGCGCTCGCAAGCAGTCTCGCCGACGATCGGACATGAGACAGGAGGTCTCTTCTCTTAGAGACTCGATCAACCGCGTTGCAAGAGGTATTGCATTATACTTGTTGTGGTTATAGATGAAACAATCAGAGAATGGTTCTCAAATCATGTGGTTTCATCGAATAAAATTTTTAAAATTCCGCTGCACCGATCAACTAGTATGACTAGTCGTTCTTCGTCGTATCTGATATGATGATCACGCTTCTGTGATGTGCTTGAGGATAATTCCATATCCTTCAAGTGGTATCAGAGCTTTAGGTCGACGGTTTCGAATATGATTCGCAAACCGAGGACGACTTGGGTTCGTTAAGGTCGCGGAAGTTTTGTCGCATTTATTTCGCAGATATGTTTAGTAAATATTTTCGGCAATGTTTAAGCACGAATTATTTACATGGATTTTGTTCCCCATTAAATAAGGAAACCATAGGATCTGAGTTTACATAAATCGGATTTCGTATGCTCTAGATATGGTTGTTTTTAATGAACATGTATGCACTGTTATGGGGACAGTAGATTTTCACAAGATTAAAGAGTCAATTACTGTTATCATCTGCCTCAAATGCGTGAAACATCACTCGGATTCTGTCCTAAATCAAGTTAGAAATCTTTGAAAATTAAGTTTGTCTAATTTTGAATTTAAATTGATTGAGATGTGTTAATTTTAGTGAGTAGGGGTCACTACTGAAATTACAGTCCTAATCTAGAACCAAGTGATTGTCAATTAGTGAAATTAATTGTTAATGTCATGAAATAATCTTGTAAAATATTTGTGAAATATTGGAAGATGATTATTTACTTAATTGACTTGGCCTCAACCAATAAATTGATTGGATGTGATCCAAATCATAATTGGAAACACAATCTTCAAACTTGATGCTTGAATAGGATTGGGAATTTGTGTAGCAAATTTCCTTATAATCAAAAATGTTTTGATTATTCCTATATGGTATATTTTTGGTTGAAAACCGATGATCATCTCAAGTACAAATTGATATATCTGGCATTATGCTTTCCCAAGGTGGATATGGTGTCTAGTCGGAGAGCATTGGGGTTGCGGGTTGCAACATATGTGGTCCGTCCCACTCTCGTCGGTACTGGCCATGACAGCGGGAAGGGATTGTATAATGCCGGAGAAAATCAAGGTGTATTTTCTAATTATTAAAATTTGAATTAACGCGTATTTTGAGATATTACCATATATACATTCAAGTAAAATAATCAAGTTTGTTGATTATATTGGATTGATAATTAATTTAATATGATTAAATTGATTATGTCCAATTGAGACACTCTATTATGAATAGAGTTATTATTTCCCTTGGAAGAATTAATTATGTGAATGTGATTCATGATAATTAATTAAAATTTGAATATGAGATGGAGGATCACATAAGTGACATCCATGGTCTCCCATCAAGGCGAAGGGTTCCGTCGCCAGGGATTGCATGTGGAAGATGCTTGTCCGAAGTGACAGCTCCTCTATGCAAGCGCATCTGGATCAGGCTCTTTGCTTCTCGAAAGAGTAAGGCTGTATGCGTAGTGACCCCAATATAGGATCCTTATATTTTTGGGGCGATATTGGATTGCGCATAGCGAGTACTAATCCTGTTGACGGTTGGTTCAATTAATGACGGGTCAACATCGCCATAGGGGTGGGTGGGCCTGTGTGTTAAAGACGAATTGGGAAATGCAAGTTGGACTTGCAAGGCGAACGTGTTCCCGCTTCTTTTTATCGGAGTTGCAGATTCTCATATTATTAGGATGTAACAAAGATAAGGAAGGTGATCCCATATATTGCTGAGATATAATGGTAAGTATATCTCTTACATTGAACGTGATTAAGGGAATGAACTTTCAGTGTTGACAAGGCAAGACAACTTTAATATAAAACTTCCTAAATCAAAGTAAAATATGTATATATATATATACTCTTATGCAAATTTCTTATTTCAGATAATCCTTCATTAAACCCACGCAATGTTATACTCAATAATAACCAGTAAAATATCATGGATTGAACTCATGATCCAGATATTGCACTTGCAGTTGGACACATAATGTATGTGGTTGCAATGTACAAGTCTCTTCATACTAATGAGGAATGACAATTAAATAGATAATAGGACTACAACCCTAGGGTTTGTACGTCACTGTAGTCTTGATCTATCATTGGATGTACTTTGGAAGTGACATGTCGATGATGATCGCAATTGTCAAATAATCCTTATAAAATTAATGAAGGAATTCTGGCATACATATGTGCTCTTGACATTTAACATGAATGAGATGGTTCACTGCATCATGCAGAATGGTGGCTCTGTAAGAGATGATGTATTCAAATTGTTTGAGTACCTACCTGAACCTATGCTTTTAAGAGTTTAGATGGATGTAGTTGATGAGTGTCATTATTCTACTATCTATACTCTAGTCATTCATGAAGCTTCATAATATTCATATTGTATGAATTTAATGAAGCATGTATAAATGTTGAGATGATCTTACATTGAATTCTTTAGAATTTAACGTAAGAGGTCCTTAGTCTTAGACAAACAAAGGAGCGCAGTGGAAGCATGGGTTGGACCCAAGTAAGAAGTATAGTCAAAGAGTTGACTGTACCTCTGTGACTTCCATATAACATCCATAGAGTTGGATGAATGCCAATACTGCAATAAATTGATGTGTTGATAGTACGACTATCAAGTCTGTCTAGAATCCTTAGAAAAAGACTCGGATGGAGCATCAGAATAATCTACATAAATCATTGATATTGACTTACTTATTGAATAAGATAAAGTCTAATAATTGTATCTCAATATTCTAACAACACTTGCAATGAGTTGCATATGTTTCAGAAGACTAAAAAAATTTGATCTTAAGGTTTATAATTATCCAAATGGACATTGATGCAATTCTTGCAACAATTTTCATTGGATCACTAGACTTCATAATTTCAGTGGGAGAGCCTTTAGTCTTAGAGAATGTCTCTATGACCTAGACATTAGAATACACTCATTGTTTGTTTCTAAATGTTGGAAATAAACATGAATTCTGGAATGGGCCTATCATAAAGAGTTATGATGAAGATATTTTAGAAAGTAATCTAAAATCTAGTGGACTCCACTAAATTAGAAAATTAATGAATGGTTCATTAACATTTCTAAATATTGAAATTAAACCTCAAGATCAATAGGAGGATGAAGATCATTTTACAATGATCGAGCATCAAGCCTTGGACATTTATCTATTGATTTGATCGATAGACTAGTAAGAGATGAAACTTTAGAATGTCTAAAATTTCAAAACTTACATACTTATGAATATTGTATTCAAAAGGAAAAATGTCCAATACACCCTTCTTTGGGAATGGTGTAAGATGTCAAGGTATTTAGGATCTCATACATATTAATGTATGCGGATCATCTATATCATAGTAAACATTATGGATATGTGATATCTATTGATGATTATGTATGATATGAGATTTCTTCTCTTCACCTAAAGAAATATTTGAAATGTTCAAAGATTTCATAATTTTGTTTGGAACCAAAGTTTGAAGGAAGATGAAAATGAATTTGGTCTAATCTAGGTAATCAGTACCTGTTAGATGAATTCAAAGGATACCATATGGAGATATGAATATCACTTTTATCTCAATCCTCCTAACACACCTTAACTCAATAGAGTTATAGGGAGATACAATTGGATCATGAGTAATGTGATCTTATCAATGATAAATTTTAGCATAATTATCCCTTGGTTTCCAGGTACATATGTGTAGTAGAGACTACAATATATATACTTAATAAGATTCCATGCAAGTAAGCTGGAATTGAGCACTAGAGAGTGCTGCTTCATTAGGAGAATAAAGGATGGTATTGGATACCTACTTTATGACCTTGAGATTCTTAAAATATCTCATCTCTGAGAATGTGATTCTTAGAGGTTGAGACTCTTGAGAATCAAGATGAAAATGAAGTGTAGGAACTCATTTGATCTTGAGAAGATAATGAGGCTCCTGAAATTGAAAACTAAAAGGACAATTAAAGATGAATCACTAATACCTCTTCAAATGAGTTTGAGGATGGATTCCATGTATTAGAGAAATCTGACAATGATCGAACTTCATTTGATGAAGCTTCTGAAGATCATAGCATGAATAGATGGATGTTAGCAAAAAAAAGTCTAATGTAGACTTCATATATAAGTGTTGTATATGGACCCTCGAGGATCCACCTATATGGGTAAGACCTGTAAAGGTGTAAATGGATCTTCAAGAGAAAGGGAACCTAATGAGAAGGTAGAGATCTTCAAAGCATGGTTCGTAGCCACGAGCTACACACTGGAAGAGAAGACATTGCTTGCAATGAGACTTGCTCTTCGGTGACCATGCTTAAAACCATCAGAATATTGCTAACCTTAGCTACACAACTTGACTATTGCATCTTCAAGATGTAAGTCAATATTGTATTCCTCTACGAATACCTCTTTGAGGATATTCACATGAAGTTGCCCCAAGGCTTCATGGTTGAGGAAAGCAAGGTGTGCAACCGAAGGAATCCATCTATGGGCTCAAATAAGCTTCTTGAAGTTGGACCATAAGATTTGGTGGAATTATAATTGTTATGATTTCAGATAAAATCTTGATGAGCCATGTGAAACTTAATGGGAGTACCTTTGTGTTCATCGTGCTAAATGTAGATGATATCCTAATCATTTGGAATGATATAAGGATAATAATAAGTGTTTTATAGACTGGCTATTCCATATCTTGAAATATGATTTCAAAGATACCTCTTAGATCTTAGTTCTGAAGTTGTTCAGGAGCAAAGAAAAGAGGGTATTGGGACTGTCACATTAATAGTACATCTTGGACATATTCCATTTTATGGAAAATTCCAAGAAAGGCTTCCATCCCTTAAGTTATGGTACTGGCCTATCTAAGGGGACAACACCTCAAAGAGTTGAGGAAGTGAATGCTAGAACTACTTGCACTTGGGCATCAGTTCTGAGAAGTCGGGTGTGTACTAGATGTGTACAAAAGCCTGGTGGTTGCCATGCAGTGGGAGTAGTAAATTGTTACTAATCCTACTATGGAAATAAAACACTTGGTTGCAGTAATAACAAAATATTCATAGATGACAAGATTTTTGAGATACTGATCTCAAAGTCTTATCTTCAAAAGCTTAAGACTTTATAGATAGAGATCTAAAAGGTCATAATTGTGGATACCTTAGGAGATAGTGATCTCCATGAACAAAGGTATTTTGATAAGGATTACGTAAATATTGGTTATGATAATTGTTAAGTTGTAGTGTCAAGGACACTGTAGCAAACAAGATTGAGTATTGGTTGCATAAGATGCAACATTCGCATTAGATGCGAGCACTGTTACTGGAGATATGCAAGTGCTGTAAAAGGACTTGGCATAGTCTCGCGGGAACAGAGTGACTGATCGTCTTACCTAGCTATTTTCTTAATAGCATATGATTGACACATGAGTGTGGGTTTAAGTGATTAGCCTATTAATGGCTCTTTGAGCTAGTGGGAGATTGATGGAAATGCGAGCCCACAGCGAGCCATTATGCCATAAATATCATTGCATATATCATTCCATGATATGAAATGAAGAATGAATAATTTGCATAACAGGTCCCTTAGTACAATTAGGGTTATGTACCATGGCCATCTTAATAATCATACAGCTGTTGATTCAACTATTGAATCATAGAAGCCGGTGCTTGGATGAATATATAAAGAGTTAGATTGAGGACTCATCAAGCACCGTCAAATGATTGTTAAGAGATGATCTCCAGCATGAGTAGGAGATGGCAATCCTTATCCCTAAAGGCTGATATCTGACCGACCTCTTGATGCAGGTCCTCTGCATAGGAATAGAGATTCGGAGGTGTCAGATTAGTTAGGTCAAAGAGTTGACTTAACGAGATCGAGATAACCAAAGTCCTATATTGTATGCTGTCATGATATAGGCACACATCCTCTGACCGGAGACAGATGTGTTACTATATGTCTGAGTATGTACATTTGGCAGACCAATAGGTTGATGATCTAACCAAGGTCTATACACCGACGCGCTGGTGTGCATATAAGGGCATATGAGTAATACAGTCTCTCAAAGGGATCATACAGGTTCAATTACTGAACCGGAAGGCATGAGCTCACTCATGAGATATTGGGAAGAATCAAATTACATGCACATGGTCGTCTCGCTTTGGAAGCTTGACTGAATTTGTAGGTTTGATATATACTTTTGGAAAGTATATGATCAAGACCTAGGTATGATATATGCTTTTTGGAAAGTATATGATCGATACTTACTCCCAATGATCGAATGAGAAACTTACTGATAGAACCCTAAAGTAGACAGTGTAAAGTTGATCTAATACTTTGGGTTTATTCTGAGTCTTCAAGTATGCAGGATGTACATGTATTAGGAATACCTGAGGGTGATGTGATCATAAACGATTATGTAACCATGATGCTTCCATTCATAGGGAGTGATGAAACGGGTGTGGATTTTAGTGACTCCTCTCAGTAGAGAAGTGAAGTAATCATAGTCCATGTATTGGACATGAAGGATATTGTTGAATCCTTAAGCGCATCACGGAAGCGTGTCGATCGCATCGTATGCAATCGGAGCAACTAGTCATACTAGTTGCTAGATGCAGCGGAAATTAAAATTTTTTAACTTTAAAGATGAAACCACATGATCACGAGAACACTTCTCGGATCGTTTCATCAAACCACAAAGTATAAGGAATACCTCTTGAAGCGTGGTTGTGATCGCGAGATCCCAAAGTAGAGATCCTCCTATCTTAAGTCTGACCCACGGAGAAGGCACTTGCGGGCACGATGACGAGTCGCGTCCTTCCCGCAATCCTTTGACGAAGATACAAGCGTCGAGGCGTAGCAAAAATGATCTCCTTCCTAATACACAAAGTGGACGGCCACTTGAATATTAGGGAGATCCCACGAGAACGAGAGAGAGAGAGTAGAGTTCTTCAACTCTAGATGATAATGTAACTTGGAAGGGCTACCCTAACCCTCCTTTTATACTAGTTTAGGATCCAATGGATCTCAATCCATGGGACACATGGATCCAATGGCTATGCTTGGTCCATGCTAAATCAATGGTCATGATTGTTGTTGGTTAAAACCAACAACATTAATTTAAATTAAAATATGTTGCAACATTATCAACATAATTTAATTTATCATTAACTAATTAAGAGATAATGTGATAAATAAAATGGAGTCAACCAACCTCCCCTAAAATTGGGGGGCGTCACCCATGAACAATTCATGGGTGACGCCACCTATTAATGGTGGTTATTTGGCTCTCTTTTATTTATCTTATTATTCCTTAATTAATTTAGTAATCAAAAAAATATTCACCAAATTAATTCCCAATTAATTTGTGAATATTTCAATCATGCCATTGAATATTATGTGAATCATATTCACAACCCAAACTAATTGGTAAATTGCATTTCCTATTAATTAATAAGTGTGAATCCAATCCACATTATTAATTAACAAATGCTATTTACATTGATTCTCTCTCTTATACATGTATATTATAAATCATATTTATAATACACATATATCATGGATAGTGTTATCCACATTCTCTTAATCCTTGATAATTAAATCCCATTTAATTATCTTAGATAATCATTTTCACAATATGAATTATATTCATATTAAGCTTGATGATTAAATCTCATTTAATCATCAAGTCCTTGCTTGGATATTTCATCAAAAGAATTATTCTTGAACCCTTTCATGAATAATGTGCTTTCTTCGCAGATACATGGAGATAAGGACAGGGCGATTGTATTATTCCATGTATAGTGACTTGGATATTGAGGTATTATCTCAAATCCAGATCGAACGAACCTCCCATAGATGCTTGATTAAATCAAGACCGCAAATCTAATATTCATTGAATCTGAATCTCATTCAGACCAATGTCCAACACTTGGACTAAGATCCGATTGCTTCTCTACTAGAAGGAGTCACTAAAATCCAGACCTGTTTCATCACTCCCTCGGAATGGAAGCGTCATGGATATACAATCGTTTATGATCACATCACCCTTCAGGTATTCCCATTACCTGTACATCCTGCATACTGGAAGACCCATGATCAACCTGAAGATCAAGATCATTTTTATAATGTCTTCTTCAGGGTTTAATCATTAAGTTTCTCAATCTTGGTCATTGGGAGTTGGTATCGATCATATGCTTTCCCAAAGCATATATCATACCTTCAAATTCATGTCATGCTTCCAAAGCACGACGACCATACATGGAATTTGATCGGTCCCAATACCTCATGAGTGAGCTCATGTCTTCCGGTTCACAAGTGAACCTGTATGATCCCTTTGAGAGATCATATTGCTCATACACCCTTATATGCACACCAGCTCGCCGGTGTATAGACCTTGGTTAGGTCATCAACCTATTGGTCTGCCAAATGTACGTACTCAGATATATAGCAATATATCTGTCTCCGGTCAGAGGATGCGTGCCTATGCTGTGACAGCATTTAACATAGGACTTAGGTTATCTCGATCTCGACAGGTCAACCCATTGACCTAACTAATCTGACTCCTCCGAATCACTATTCCCATGCAGAGGACCTGCATCAAGAGGTCGGTCAGATATCAGCCTATGTGAGAAAGGATTGCCATCTCCTACTCAGGCTGGAGATCTTCACTTGACGATCATTTGACGGTGTTTGATGAGTCCTCCTTCTAACTCCTTAGATATTCATCCAAACACCATCCTCTATGATTCATTTAATGAATCAACAACTGTATGATCATCAAGCTGGCCATGGTACATAACCCTAATTGTACAGAGGGACCTTATAGTGCATTCATTCATATAATTTCAGAAAGGGAGTGAAACATCAATAACTTTTATTGATAAACATAAACATTACAATAGCATTTATTGTAAGATTGGTTCGCCCAGGGCTCACAAGTCTAACAATCTCCCACTAGCCCTCAGAACCATTCAGGTACAATCCGTAAACCCATACTCATTACATGCTGGTCAAAAACCTTCTGTGTCAGAGGTTTGGTAAGAGGATCAGCAATGTTGTCGGCAGAGGCCACCTTGGTGATGATGATATCACCACGCTTTTGAATCTCCCGAATGATGTGGTAATTCCTTTCCACGTGCTTGCTCTTCTGATGGAACCTGGGTTCCTTTGCTTGGGCAATGGCTCCAGTGTTATCGCAGAGCAACGAGACGGGAGTATTAGAGGAAACTACGCCAAGCTCCAAGAAGAACTTGCGCAACCACACCGCCTCCTTTGCAGCATCCGATGCGGCAATGTATTCGGCTTCTGTTGTTGAATCCGCCGTAGTGTCCTGCTTCTTGCTTCTCCAGCTCACAGCACCACCATTCAACAGGAATACAAACCTGATGTCGACTTTCGATCATCAATATCTGACTGGAAGTCTGAATCTGTATATCCCAAGACTTGGAGATCACCATCTCCATAGACCAAGATATAATCTTGCGTCCGTCTTAGATATTTGAATATGTTCTTTACTGCATTCCAGTGTTTCTCTCCATAGCAGGATTGGTAACGACTTACCACTCCCACTGCATGGCAGATGTCTGGCCTAATACACATCATGGCATACAATAAGCTTCCTACGGCTGATGCATAAGGGCATCCAGCCATGGCCTTCTTTTCCTCAACACTTTGAGGAGCCATTCCTTTGGACAGATGGATACCATGTCCTAAGGGGAGGAATCCTTTCTTCGAACTATCCATGCGGAATCGTTCAAGAATCTTCTTGATGTATCCATATTGTGATAATCCCATTATTCTCTTTTCTCGGTTTCTGAACAACTTCAGGCCTAAGATGTAAGAGGCTTCTCCAAGATCTTTCATCTCGAAGGTATGGGATAGACAAATCTTCACACTGGTCATCATTCCTGTATCATTCCCAATGATAAGGATATCATCTACGTAAAGCACGATGAACACAATGACGCTCCCACTAAGCTTCTGGTACACACAAGGTTCATCAGGGTTTTGCACAAAATCATAACTCTTTATGGTTTCGTCAAATCTGATGTTCCAGCTAAGCGAAGCTTGTTTGAGCCCATAGATGGATTTCTTCAGCTTGCATACTTTACCGTCCTCAGCTATGAAGCCTTGGGGCTGCTCCATATAGATATCCTCCTCGAGGTATCCATTGAGGAAAGCCATCTTGACGTCCATCTGCCAGATGTCGTAGTCAAGATATGCAGCTATAGCTAGCAGTGTCCTGATGGACTTAAGCATGGCCACAGGAGAGAATGTCTCATCGTAGTCTATGCCTTCTCTCTGTGTGTAGCCCTTGGCCACGAGCCGTGCCTTGAAAGTCTCTACTTTCCCATCAGGTCCCCTCTTTCTCTTGAAGATCCATTTACACCCAATGGGTTTTACCCCTGTAGGTGAATTCTCTAGGGTCCATACACCATTCTTATGCATGGAGTCAATCTTTGACTTCATTGCTAACATCCATCTATCCATGTCATGATCCGCAAGTGCTTCATCATATGAAGAAGGATCATTGTCAGTCTCACCTGACACATGGAATCCATACCTTTCAGGTGGTGCAACCACCCTCGAACTCCTTCGAAGAGGTATGGGTGTTTCATCTTCATTTATCTCTTCAGTTTCTGGTTCAGGAATCTCAGAATCCTCAGGGGATTCAATGAGCTCCTCTACTTCATTCTTGTCTTGACCTTTAAAGAAATCATCCTCCAGAAATTTCACATCCCTAGAGACAAAAACCTTTTGGGTCTCAGGGTCATAAAGTTGGTATCCGATACCATCTTTAACATACCCAATGAAGTAGCACTCACGAGTGCGAGATTCTAGCTTACTTGCGTCCACGTTCTTTGCATGAACCAAGCATCCCCAAACCCTCAAGTGTTTAACACTAGGCTTGGTACCATACCAGAGCTCGTGAGGAGTTTTTGGTATAGACTTGCTAGGAATCTTGTTTAGGATATATACTGCAATCTCTACTGCATATCCCCAGAAACTAAGAGGTAAATGTGCTTTACTCATCATTGAACGGACCATGTCCATGATGGTCCTATTGCGTCTTTCAACAATACCATTAAGTTGCGGAGTTCCAGGAGGAGTGAGATTGGAGACAATTCCATTCTCTTTGAGATATTCCTTGAATTCTTCTGAGAGGTACTCACCACCTCAGTCAGACCGAATCCGTTTGATCTTCCTGTCGGCTTGGTTCTCAACCAAAACCTTAAACTCTTTGAACTTTTCAAAGGTTTCAGATTTATGACGTAGCAGGAAGACAAACTCGTACCGCAAATGGTCATCGATAACTGTCAAATAGTATCGTTATCCATTTCTAGTCGCGGTACTGAAGGGACCACATACATCAGTATGTATTAGGTCATGAATACCTTCACATCGCGTAACCTTGTTACGGAAAGGCATCCTGGTCATTTTACCTCGAATGCAATGTTCACAGGTAGGTAAAGTTTGAACATGTAGAAAATCTAAAGGTCCATCCTTTATCAATCTATTGATTCTATCAACAGATAAATGACCGAGCCTTTGATGCCAAACCATATTCGAATGATTTCCATTCTCCCTTGATCTCATAGGGTTTTTATTATTAGTGGTAGTGACATTTATGACACATTCATCAATGCACAATTTATAGAGTCCACCAAAAGTCAGAACACCTTCCGCAACAAATTTATCATATTGATTAATGACTAATTTATTACAGAACAGGAAAGAGTACCCATGTCTAACAAGCTTAGACACAGATATCTAGTTCCTCCTGACCTCAGGTACATAAAGACACTCTTTAAGTACTAGGACTCGACCACTAGATAATGACAGTTTGCACGTCCCGATGGCGACTGCTGCAACACTTGCATCAGATCCCATCTGGATAACTATCTCCCCTTGCTCCAGATTCCTAGTTTCCTGAAACAAATGCAACGAATTGCATACGTGAACGGAAGCACCAGAATCTATAACCCAACTTCCTTCTCGTCCAACGAGAAACTGGTTTCAATGATGAAAGTAGATTTCATACCTGCTGGGGCTTTACATTTGTCGGTAGACTTCAGGTAATCCGGGCAGTTACGCCGCCAGTGCCCCGGCTTCTTGCAGTGGTGACAGACATCGGTCTTTTTCGATGTCATAGGTGTGGAAGCACTAGAAGATGAACCAACTCCTTGATTCTTCTTCTTTCTCTTCGAGGCTGGGCCCTTCTGAGAACCTTGCTTCCGCCCACGCTTTCCTCTTACTTATGCAACCATTGCATTGGCAGAGGGGCCGTCCTTCTTTAAGACGTCTTCTGCAGACTTCAATGCAGCTAACAACCCAACGTTTGTGAAGTCACCTTTGTTCATGTGATAAGACACAACAAAGTTGTTGAAAGACTTAGGGAGCGACAGGAGAATGAAATCAGCTTGCATTTCAGAATCCAAATAGGTCCCCAGGGTTTCCAGCTCAGAGGTCCCTTCCTGCATCTTGCAGCGAATAAGCTCTTTCATCACATTATAACGTTGTGTGCGGTTTATGTCACCGAACATTTCTTTCAGATTCAGCATAATCTCTTGGCAATTGTTCATTTCCACATGTTGCTTCTGAAGCACATTGGACAATGACTCAAGGATGTAACACCTTGCCAGATTATGGTCTTCATCATATTTATCATTATATGATTTATCTTCATCAGTCACAGGGTTCGCTATCTTATCCTTGCTAAGCACGTAGGAGTTGCGCTCTGCAGAGAGAACAAGATCCAAATTTCGGATCCAATCCGAATAATTTGGTCCGGTCAACTGGTTGACCTCTAGAAGCTTGCTAAGTGGGTTCATGGACTTCATTTTCTGAAATTAAGAATGCACTATATTAGAATAATTATATATTCATTTTAAGAATAATTTGATTAAGGCATTTTAAATCAAATTTGTCTTGCTAGGTCAACTTTGAAAGATTATTCCCTATTTTTCCTTCAAAGTAAGAGATACACTTACCGCTGTATCTCAAGCAAGAACTGGGATCTCCTTTCCTATCTTTGTCACATCCCAATAATATGAGAACTTGCGACTCCGATAAAAAGAAGCGGGAACTCATTCCGCCTTTTGCAAGTCCAACTTGCATTCCCAATTCGGTCTTTAACACCCGGGCCCAGCACCCCTAAGATGATGTTGACCCGTAGTTAATTGAACCAACCGTCAACAGGCTTAATACTCGCTATACGCAATCCAATATCGCCCCAATAATATGAGGACTCGATATTGGGGTCACTACGTATACGGCCTTACTCTTTCGAGAAGCAAAGAACCCGATCCAATTAAATCATGCACAGGATCTGTCACTTCGGACAGGCGTCTCCTATACACAACAACTGGCGACGAAATCCTTTGCCTTGACGGGAGACCATGGATGTCACTTATGTGATCCTCCACCTCATATTCAAATTTTATAATTAATTATCGTCAATCATATTCACATAATTAATTCTTCGAAGGGAAATACACATCTATTCAAAATAGAGTGTTTATTGGATATAATTAATTTAACCATATTAAATTAATCATTAATCCAATCATCAATCAACAAACATGTCTTTTACTTGAATGGTAGGTATATACTCAAAGTGCGTATTATTTGAATTTTAATAATTAGAAAAATACACATTGTCTGTCTCCGGTATTATACAGTCCCTACCCGCTGTCATGGCCAGTACCGACGAGAGTGGGACGGACCACATACGTTGCAACCCGCTACCCCAATGCTCTCCGACTAGGCACCACATCCGCCTCGGGAAAGGATAATACTAGATAGACCATCATATACTTTGTGATGTTCATCGGTTTTTCAACCGAAATTATACCATATAATATAAATCAAAACATTTTTGATTATAAGGTGATTTGCTAGACAAATCCCCAATCCTATTCAAGCAAAAGGGTTTTTCATGTAAAAGTTGTCCTACAACTATTGTAGGATAAACTATAGTTTTCATGAAGGTAATGTTTGTTGATGAACCAATGATCAAGATCTAATATCTCATCATTGTGGTTTAGGCAAATGTCATTCAATGAAATAATTATTTCTTTAAATATTTCACAAATATTTATCACTAATTATTCCAGAAAATTAACAATTAATTTTCATCATGATAATTGAATGACATATCACAAGGTTCAAGATCAAAAAATTGTTAATTTCCAGCAGTGACCCCCAATCACTAAAATTAACTTATCTTGATCAATTTAAATCCAAAAAATGCAAACTCAGTTTCCAAAGATTGCCTATTTGATTTATTAAAGAACCCAAGTGATAATTCATGCATTTCAAGTCGGATTAAAACCGTAATTATCTCATTAATCACGTTCAAATCCGCAGTTCCCGCAACAGTGAATATAGTCATATTCAAAAATTCATATCTTGAGCAAATGAAGTCCAAATTTAGTAAACTCAAGTCCTATGGTTTCCTAAATTAATGGGAAACAAAATCCAATTGAAAATTTAGTGTTTAAACATTTTAAACAGTACCAGAAAAAATCAATTAGACAGAGGTGCGAAAATTGAAATGCAGTAAAAATTTCGCAACCCTTTTAAGAACCAAATCGTCTAAGGTATATGAATCATATCCAAGACCTTATTCAACCTGGCTCTGATACCAGTTGAAGGATATTGTTGAATCCTTAAGCGCATCACGGAAGCGTGTCGATCGCATCGTATGCAATCGGAGCAACTAGTCGTACTAGTTGCTAGATGCAGCGGAAATTAAAATTTTTTAACTTTAAAGATGAAACCACATGATCACGAGAACACTTCTCGGATCGTTTCATCAAACAACAAAGTATAAGGAATACCTCTTAAAGATTGTTGTGATCGCGAGATCCCAAAGTAGAGATCCTCTTATCTTAAGTCCGACCCACGGAGAAGGCACTTGCGTGCACGATGACCAGTCGCGTCCTTCCCGCAATCCTTTGACGAAGATTCAAGCGTTGAGACGTAGCAAAAATGATCTCCTTCCTAATACACAAAGTGGACGGCCACTTGAATATTAGGGAGATCCCACGAGAACGAGAGAGAGAGAGAGAGAGTAGAGTTCTTCAACTCTAGATGATAATGTAACTTGGAAGGGCAACCCTAGCCCTCCTTTTATACTAGTTTAGGATCCAATGGATCTCAATCCATGGGACACAAGGATCCAATGGCTATGCTTGGTCCATGCTAAATGAATGGTCATGATTGTTGTTGGTTAAAACAAACAACATTAATTTAAATTAAAATATGTTGCAACATTATCAACATAATTTAATTTATCATTAACTAATTAAGAGATAATGTGATAAATAAAATGGAGTCAACAACCTCCCCTAAAATTGGGGGGCGTCACCCATGAACAATTCATGGGTGACGCCACCTATTAATGGTGGTTATTTGGCTCTCTTTTATTTATCTTATTATTCCTTAATTAATTTAGTAATCAAAAAAATATTCACCAAATTAATTCCCAATTAATTTGTGAATATTTCAATCATGCCATTGAATATTATGTGAATCATATTCACAACCCAAACTAATTGGTAAATTGCATTTCCAATTAATTAGTAAATGTGAATCCAATACACATTATTAATTAACAAATGCTATTTACATTGATTCTCTCTCTTATACATGTATATTATAAATCATATTTATAATACACATATATCATGGATAGTGTTATCCACATTCTCTTAATCCTTGATAATTAAATCCCATTTAATTATCTTAGATAATCATTTTCACAATATGAATTATATTCTTATTAAGCTTGGTAATTAAATCTCATTTAATCATCAAGTCCTTGCTTGGATATTTCATCAAAAGAATTATTCTTGAACCCTTTCATGAATTATGTGCTTTCTCCGCAGATACTTGGAGATAAGGACAGGGCGATTGTATTATTCCATGTATAGTGACTTGGATATTGAGTTATTATCTCAAATCCAGATCGAACGAACCTCCCATAGATGTGTGATTAAATCAAGACCGCAAATCTAATCTTCATTGAATCTGAATCTCATTATGACCAATGTCCAACACTTGGACTAAGATCAGATTGCTTCTCTACTGGAAGGAGTCACTAAAATCCAGACCTGTTTCATCACTCCCTCGGAATGGAAGCGTCATGGATATACAATCGTTTATGATCACATCACCCTTCAGGTATTCCCAATACCTGTACATCCTGCATACTGGAAGACCCATGATCAACCCGAAGATCAAGATCATTTTTATACTGTCTTCTTCAGGGTTTAATCATTAAGTTTCTCAATCTTGGTCATTGGGAGTTGGTATCGATCATATGCTTTCCCAAAGCATATATCATACCTTCAAATTCATGTCATGCTTCCAAAGCACGACGACAATGCATGGAATTTGATCGGTCCCAATACCTCATGAGTGAGCTCATGTCTTCCGGTTCACAAGTGAACCTGTATGATCCCTTTGAGAGATCATATAGCTCATACACCCTTATATGCACACCAGCTCGCCGGTGTATAGACCTTTGTTAGGTCATCAACCTATTGGTCTGCCAAATGTACATACTCAGATATATAGCAATATATCTGTCTCCGGTCAGAGGATGCGTGCCTATGCTGTGACAACATTCAACATAGGACTTAGGTTATCTTGATCTCGTTAGGTCAACCCATTGACCTAACTAATATGACACCTCCGAATCACTATTCCTATGTAGAGGACCTGCATCAAGAGGTCGGTCAGATATCAGCCTATGTGAGAAAGGATTGCCATCTCCTACTCAGGCTGGAGATCTTCACTTGACGATCATTTGACGGTGTTTGATGAGTCCTCCATCTAACTCCTTAGATATTCATCCAAACACCAGCCTCTATGATTCATTTAATGAATCAACAACTATAGGATCATCATGCTGGCCATGGTACATAACCCTAATTGTACAGAGGGACCTTATAGTGCATTCATTCATATAATTTCAGAAAGGGAGTGAAACATTAATAACTTTTATTGATAAACATAAACATTACAATAACATTTATTGTAAGAATGGTTCGCCCAGGGCTCACAAGTCTAACAGGACATTTATCTAAATGAGATTCCGATGCAATGAGAATATTGGATCTACTGTCTTGATTTAATCAAGCATCTATGGGAGGCCCGCAATCTGGGTTTGAGATATGATCTCAATATCCATGTCACTATCCGTGGAACAATATAATCGCCCTGTCCTCATCTCCAAGCATCTGCGGAGATATTGCATTATTCTTGAAGGGTTCAAGAATAATTCCATAAGATATAAGCAATGATGAATTGATTATTAAATGTGACTTAATCATCTTGTTGTGTGGAGATTATCCAATATAATTAAATATGATTTAATTATTATGGATAAGAATAATGTGGATAGAAATATTCAATTATTCATAATATATTATAAGTGTGATTTATAATATAGTAGAGAGAGCCAATTGTAATTTATATTAGTTAATTAATTATTATGAGTATTGGATACACATTGTATAATTAATTGACAATGTAAATTATATGTTGTTTTGGGTTGTGAATATGATTCACAATTTTTCAATGGCAAGATTGCAATATTCTCAAATATAATTTTGAATTATTTTTGAAGAATAAAACACAACAAAAGTTGTTGGAAATAAATAAAGAGATTTCCATGGAGATATGCAATCTCATGACATGTCTTGAGATTGCTCTTCTCATGGAAAGCTTGGGCGGCACCCAATTCCAAATAAGAATGGGTGGCCGTCCATATGGAATGTACATGGAGATGTAATCTTCATGTATATTCTCTCTTTATTTATTTGGTGTAATTTTGGATTAATTTGTATTTTATTTTGTCAAATATAATTTGATCTAAATTTGTTGGTTTTACCAACAACAATCTTATCCATTGGATTGACATAAATCAATCACACCCATTGATTTTATATGTCCCATGGATTGAGATCCATGGATCCCAAAAATCCTATAAATAGAGAGGCATACCATGATCTCTCTTGACATGCAGTTTTGGAGCTCTCTCTCTCTCTCTCTCTCTCTCTCTCTTTTTCTTTATACACGACAACCCTCTCTCCCTCTAATTTTGGTGGCCATCCACCATACCTTAGAGGAGAGATTCGTCGATGTTTTCGCCACCGCGCCGCCGCTTCGACGTTCTTCGGTTCTCCGTCTTCTTGGTGTGCTGCGGCCTCGAAGGAGACGTTCGATCTCGTGCGACGAGATGAGGAGCAACCATGCTTGGATCAACTTCTTGGATTGCGAGGACAACGCGGTTCATCCCCGTGCTCGCAAGCAGTCTCGCCGACTATCGGACTTGAGACAGGAGGTCTCTTCTCTTAGAGACTCGATCAACCATGCTTCAAGAGGTATTACATTATACTTGTTGTGTTTATAGATGAAATGATCTCAGAATGGTTCTCGGATCATGTGGTTTCATCGAATAAAATTTTTAAAATGCCGCTGCACCGAACAACTAGTACGACTAGTCGTTCTTTGTCGTATCCAATACGATGATCATGCTTCCGTGATGCGCTTGAGGATAATTCCATATCCTTCACTATCCAGGGTTGAGACCTATGATTTGATGGAAGACTTGAAAAGCCACCTACAAATGCTTTACGCCCAATCATTCCGGATAACGCTTGCATGCTCTGTCTTACCGTGGCTACTGGCACAGAGTTAGTCGATGCTTATTCCTCAGATACCGCCATTGCTTCTTCTTTCAGAAAAGAAGTTCAGGGCATGTGGGCCTTCTACCTCCATGCGACATTGCTCCGTTAGGCGTTCGATCATTGCGGAAAATTCCCCTCTGATGTCTCCCGTAGGAGTTTGGGTTGTGTCTCATTCCTAGTGTCGTTTATCTCCTCTCCGACCATATTTGTTTCGCCCAAAATGGGAATGGGCTAGGGTTATGAACTTATAATCATGGAATCGATTCTATCATCAGATTATAAGTTCATTCCAGACTGGACCAAACTTTAATGGGGTTATGTTCATTCTCATTATGAGAAGGAGTCATTCGAGCATATGTAAATAGATACTATATTTACATATGGATCCCTGCGTCGATCGTGATATTCTATTTTTGATTAGGAATAGGCGTAGTCGAACCTACTTTTCATATATCCCCAAGACAAATTTTGCAACAATTTCATCAAATCCCATCTAGATGACTATCTCCCTTCACAAAGATTCCCAGTTTCCTGAAATAGATGAAACAAATTGCATGAATGAATAAAATCACTAGAATCGATGATCCAACAACCTTCTTGTCCTACAAGAAACTGGATTCAATGATTAGTGTAGAATTCATATATGTTTGAGCTCTACCTTTATGAGAAGATTTAAGATACACTGGGCAGTTACACTTCCGTTTCCTAGGCTTCTTACGGTGATGACACATATTGGTCTTCCTAAGCACTGCTCCCTAGCAACGGTGCCATTTGTTGACTCTAGAGGTCGAGAATCACATCGCGCAGTCTTGGGGGGCTTGAGGTATCCGGCACGTCAGATCGGTAAATTAATAGATTGTCACCTCTCTCAGCTCTTGAAACCTAATCAACCGAATAAGACAATAATCGACCTAGAATGTAGGAAAATTCAATGCTAATTTGTGAGTCAAAACTTATTTTTATTTTCACTCTACAAAATATATATGTATAGTGTATAATTATATAGAGTGTCGAAGCATAGAGGTCACCTATAATAGGGTAATTATTATATATTAATAAAAATACATAGTTATTATTACTTATACCTTTTGTCTTTTTGATTTTTATATCTTTTTGAATTTTTTATGTCTTTCTAAATATAGTTTTTATGGATTTTTAGGTTTATATTTTTTATATTTTATGTTTTTAAATTTGTATTTGTATTGTTGTGTCATTTAATAAAACTTTCATCAAAGAACGCAAATAAAGATGAAATAAAATTAAAAGGGTTAATATGTACACAAAAACTCTGGTCAAAAATAGCAAAAAGTTAAACTGCGCAAAAGAGGCCCAAAACCCAACTTCCACATATGAGCTCCAAATTTTACAAAATTGGTCTTGTTTTGAAGGTATTTGAAAACGGAGTACTTTAAAAGTGAGTATACCAAAATCAGACACTGTATGTGGGCGATATGCTCATTTTAGTCTGTCAGATGTGAATTTAGACTTTGGGATTATTTGACACTTATTTGAGTTAATAAATTTTTTGTATTTTATATTTGATGAAGTTAGTAATATTTACACAATGGAGGTGGTTTTAGGTCAATCGGAGTTAAATTATTTATAAAAGTAAGAAGTTAGCGGCTTTTTAGGCTAATTTACACGGGATTTTTAATACAATTATGCATGATGAAATGCAGATATTATTAACACATGTATGAATGCTAATGTTGCTTTGTTAATGATTAAATGCATGTGAATATTGAAGAACAGAGCCTAAATGACCATTGTTAGCATGATGAATACAGGATTCTTGATCACATCAACTTTGGCAGGGTCAACCTCCATTCCTTTCTTGGAGATGACATGTCCCAATAAAATTCCCTCTTTCACCATGAAGTGGCTTTTCTCCCAAGAGAGCACCAGATTCACTTCCTTACACTTTTGGAAGACTCGATCCAGATGCGCTAGACAATCATCGAATGAATCACCATGTACCGAGAAATCATCCATAAAGTCTTCCAGGAAATCCCCAACCATGTAGGCAAAAATCGCAATCATGCATCGCTGAAAGGTATCGGGGGAATTGCAAACCCAAAAGGCATTCGCTTGAATGCGTATGTATTGAAAGGACAAGTAAAAGTAGTCTTTTACTGGTCCTCGGGGGCGATGGCCACCTGATTGTAGACGGAGTACCCGTCTTAAAAACAAAAGTATTCTGTCCTTACCAACCTCTCTAGGATTTGAACAATAAAAGGCAGCGGAAAGTGATCATTCATTGTTGCGGCGTTCAGGCGTCTGTAGTCCACACAGACACGCCACGATGTAGGTACCCATTTCGTGTTCTCTTCTCCCTCCTCATCGGTGATAATCTGAAGTCCTGACTTTATTGGGACAACATGCAAAGGTGACACCCATTTGGAGTCGGAGATGGGATATATGAACCCAGTTTACACCGTTTTTCAATCTCAGTTTTAACCACTTCCCGTAAGTTTGAATTCAATCTATAATGGCATTCACGGGAGGGTTTAGCATTATCTTCCAAGTAAATATGGTGTGAGCACAAGGCTGGGTTTATCCCTGGGAGATCAGACACTCTCCAACCTATAGCCTTGATGTTATTCTCCAAAACATTAAGCAGGCGGATCTCCTGTTCTTTGGTCAAATGTGAACTGATAATGATCGGAAAGCGTCCCTTTTCTTCTGCAAGGAAGGCATACTTAAGTGTAGGGGGCAATGGTTTGAGGGTCAATGATGTTTCTCGAATCTGGTCCCCTCAGTGATGCTTCTTGTTGTGATGTGGATGCTTGTAGTGTATCCATATCGGCCACCATCGCGGTTGTTGTTGGAATCGGATCGCAATTGATTGAATGTTGTGTGGCAAGTAGCTCGTCCGATCTGTGTACCTTACTCAGGGAATGTCTATAAGGATAATGGGATGATAGGTCCAGAGGGGCCTCAGAGTCTCCAAGTATAGGTAGAAGCATGAATGAGCTGGGAGAGTAAGTCATCAACAGTTTCCTCCTTAGATGAGGTTAAGTCAATCATAGTGGTTGGGTTTTGACTCCAGGTCCCAACTGTTGCTACTTTACATTTAGTCTCAGTTTCTGTTTTTCAGACTGAGTGCTCGACTCCGTGTCAGGTCTTTGAAACCTAGTTTGCTTCATTTTTAGTTCCACTTTTCCAAATTGGATTCTCCCAGATCTATAATCAAATATAGCTCATGCGGTCTTAAGGAAGGGTCACCCTAGTATCATTTGGGAGTCTTTCCAATTTCTAGGGACATCCATGTCAAGTATTGTGAAATCTACTAGATAGTTTTGTCCCTCTATATTGATGACAACATTTCGAATCTCTCCCCTAGGTCTCTTTGTTGATGTATTTGCGAATTGAAGTACATATGCAGATTGCTTAAGAGGGCCTACATTTAGATGCTCAAATAGAGTTGTGGGCATGAGATTAATGGATGAACCATTGTCTCATAATGTTATTGCAAACTTTATATCTTTAATGTGGCTAGTGACAAAGTGAGCACCCATGTCTCTTTTCTTCCTTGGCAGCTCATTTTTTATAAGACGAGATGTGGCAACTGAGAGTATGTGTTTCTTTATTCGGCTAGGAGTCTGTTTGCTAGCCCTTGATGGTGTGCATATCAACTTAAGGTATTTTCGAAAAGCCGAGTCTCTTTCTATCATCTCTTCCAGGGACAGAGTGACCATAATATTTTCCTTACAGATGCTGGCCATCTCTTCTTATTTTTTTTGGTTTTTTATGTTTTTCTTCTTTCCCACCGTAAGAGCACGGGGGAAAGGAATGGAGTTGTTGTGATCAAGAACATCACTTTTATTGAATGAGAAATTATTTACTAGACAGGGAAATTGGTGGCAAGGTGATGTGGATGACTTGTGGTGTGTCCTCGTCAGACTCGGACTCTGAAGCTTCATTCTCTCCGGGTGGTGTGGGTGGAACTTCCTCATCCTCCTCCTGTCTTCCTTTGTCAATTTCCCCAGGGTTGTGTGAATTGATGGACATTGGGGCTATGCCACCGGGTTCCCGCACTCGATAAGGCATGATTACAGTCCTTTCGTTCCTAAGAGAGATATTATAAGCATTATTATTTGATGAGGGCTCAAGTTCAGGTACGGAATAGTCAGAGATTGATACCTGATTATATCCAAGGCTATTTGGGTTAGCCTGGACCAGGGCTGGAATCACGGTATGGGGTGCAGTCACCTCATCTCTCCAACGAGAAAGTTGATTTATGTCGACTCTCATGTCATGAAGATCATCCAGCACTCGCTGGAGTTCTAGAGATGTAGAAGACGAGGAGGACCCTTGGCCCTGCCTGGCCTGAGTTCATTGATATTAGCCCTGTTCGCATTGACGTTGGTTCTACTCTATCTGAGGTTGCGGGTTCTGATAACCCGTACGATATTGCTGCCGTAGATGTAGTTCAGGTTGGTAGGTGGGTCGGGCTTGCGGTGGATGCGGAATCGGAGTAGAGTTTTGGTCTGAGCGGTTGACCGGTTCCAGATTATACCAAACTTCGTTTACCTCCATGACCTGTGGACGTTCCTCAAAATCAGTCTGAGCGGAGGTTTCATCAGTTTGATAGGTCAAGACTAGGTCTCCACCCCAATGGATATATTGCCCTATACTCAACCTTGAATGTAGTAAATTTGGTGTATGGGTGCAGGGGGGTGAAGTCAGGGCTAGTATCTTAGAAACCTTGTCAGTCAATTCCTCCATTTACTCAGGAAATTTAGCCAATTTCTTCATATTAGATGACTTACGAAGTTCGTCCACCTTTTTTATAAATATTGCCAACCATAGTTAGCTTATCAACTATTATTCCCATTATCAGCACTGTGATCGGTCATCAGATTATTCACCATCTTTTTGGAGCCGACTATGTAAGCACGGCTGGTGGTTTGTGCACAGCTGGATTCAGCAAGTCTCTCAAACACCTTGTAGACGGTGTCCTCATGGCGTCCCATGTAGGTTCCTCCGCAAGATGCACTAAGCAACTCTTGAGTCTCAGGGTTCAGACCGCTAACAAGACTTTTAGACCGGCATCATTTTACATATCCCCTGTCCTGGGCATTTCTGTACTTAGTGTGTGAATCTTTCCCAAGTTTCATGAAATGGTTCGTTTTGGTGTTGGGTGAAACTCGTGAGCTTGATCCTCATCTGATTGATTCTACTTAGTGGGTAGAATTTCTTTAAGAACAAAGTCTTGAACGTGGTCCATTAGTGACTCTTTCCCCTAAATTTCTAGCAAGTAAGCCGTCTTATCAATCAAGGCGAAGGGGACAGCTCTCAACCTTATGTAGTCCTGGCTAACCCTGTGGCGGCAGAGGATAGCACAGACTAACTCGAAGTCATGAAGGAAGATATATGGTTCTTCGTGATTATTTCCTCCGAACTTTGGCAACAATGCAAGGAAATGCGGTTTGTGTTCGAGCGCATCCTCAGGGGGGATATGTCTCAACCAATTATGGTCTTCATCTATCTCCGGGAGATACGTGTCTTCCATAGCAGCCTCGCCCTGTTGTAGTACTGCCAACTATGTCCTAAGTAGTTCATTGTGTTGTTCGGCAATGTTTATCCTAGCCAAGAGTGCCCAAATAGGTTTATTGTCGTTCTCATCATCCCCATGGTTCCTCTATGGAGACATTGTGATTCACCTTTAGAAAGTAAGAGTTCAGTGTTGAGTGTCAGAGTTAAATGAGGTTTTGCTAAGGATAAAAGATTCCATAGCGGAGGAGTGAAAAGATGATGTCCCAAAGATGAGAAGGATCAAGAAAGCCTTCACGAGGAAGCAGACACAAAGCAAACGCCAACGGATTCTCAAGTTCACACTCAACACAGATGAAGGCATGTCAGAGTTCGACCACTTATCTTTTCAATTTTAATTTAATGACAAGACAATCTTGCAAATTAAGCGGAGTTGTTAGGTACTGAAATATTTCACAAAGACTGTCCCGAGTTTGTACAACTAGTTGCACCTACTCTCAGCCAGTATAGGTGTAAGTACGGACCATTTAAACGGCTACATGTGTTACTTGAGGACGGAGCCTTCCACGGTGTCCTCTAAACCACCCACTCTGCTAAGGGAAGTTGGACCGTAAAATGGCTACCCGAGACCCTCACTGAAAAGTAGCTAAATGTTTTTAAAAACAGTAGTCTATGTGATATTTTTCAGTTTTGGCTCTAGCCAAAGTGTGCTTTCTAGTACTTACAAAAATGAGTGGGTTTGCTTCCACCAGAAACAGGTTAATTTTATGTCAGTTTTATTTATTGTTGTCTTGATTTGCAGTCCCAGTATTAAGTTTATGGTTATCACTGTAGTTTATGTGAGCACAAAAATTCACGCCTCACGAACAGTCCCAATTCCATTAAATCCAAGTTTTGAAATTTTGAGAAAGGAGAATCGGAAAAGCTGATGCAAACGTAAATCAATGATGCATGCTTAAGAGAAGGACTTACAGTGAATCCTCACGTTCTTCATGCGGGATGCAAGACAAGGAATTTAAACTACACTAAATGATATGCACAGATGAAAAACGCCCTAAGCAAATATTTCTATTAGCGGGAAGAATTGATTGCGGAATTTGGCTAATGTTGAACGATCTATAGTGAGTATATTAGTGAGAGTGTGGCCTCAGAATTGCGAGCACAGTAAATGACAAAGAAACGATCGTATGTGTGCCTATGTCCAACGGTACTCAAGTCGGGTCCAACCACACAGAACGGGTTGAAACAGACCCGACACACCACAAAAAAAATGTTCAGTCTGAATTATTACAAGAGTTCAAAGAGAGGGACCCGGTGAATGATGCAGAAATTTAAACCTGTACTAAGATCTCTCTCATAAAAATCAAAATTCAATTTTCCTTGCGGATCCTTGATGAATGTCCAATGTAGTCTGTAAAGAGAGAAATTGTGGTTAGTATCTAAAGTAAGAGAGAAATGCAGAATAAAATGCGAAAAAAATGGCACAAGAATTAATTTCACAAAAATTAATTATAAAAATGATCTAAAACCCTAAAAAATGGCCGTTCCCCGACAACGACGCCATTTGATGAACGTCAAATCCACCTATTTAATAATGGATAATTGTAGTATAGGAGGCAGAAACCGGTCGATCAGAATACCATAATCTATGAATGTTGAGGAGTATTTTTACTTGGCACGTCTACCATGGTCGAACATAGGGAACGGAGATTCTTAGTTGCGTGGTCTTAAATTCAATAATTAATTAATGTTCGATTAATTTTTGTGTTTAAGAATTTACAATGCAATGATGGTAATTCTATGGACGGGAAATAAACGGAATTGATGCTGCCTAGGTTTTGTGATTTTAAACGTATTAATTGCTCAAATAATATGATCAGTAATTTCACAAGATTAATCACAAATAAAAATTATCTAACTTAATGCTTCAGGTTAATAAATTTAAGCTCTGAATAATTTGAAGCGAGATATCCGGCCTCCAAATATCTTTGAATCAATTCCTCGAATAGTTGGCCATAATCTTAGAGGAATAGATCTAAATTGATCCCCTGTGAAATCTAAAATATTGAGAATAATCAACAATGATCATCAGTGTTTCTAATCATCATCCGAATTCCTGGAAAAATTTATCGTTAAATTCTCAAGCACAAGTATGTCAAAATAAGCCTGTATATGCCACTGGAGATCCTCAAATGATAATTTTCAATAAATAAACTCTGATCTGTTCACAAGTTGCAAAATGGTAGAGCATGAAAAGAGCTTCAAAATGACATATTATATGCTAAAAACGAAGTTCGTATGAGAAAGATATGCTAAAATGAAATTCCAGGGATTAAAATGTAAGTAAAATAAAGTTTTCCTTTCAAAAATGTCCCTTTAGGGGCTTATATGTAATTTCTAAAAATCAAGGGAGCCCTTCTGTAATTTACCCATAGGTGGGTGTATTTTTGCAATATTTGGAACTTCTAGGGGTGTCCGTGCAATTTTCCACGCGTACGTACGTTACACGTGCGCCCTGAGGCTCGGGCGAAGGGGTTGAGGCTCGAAACTCCCGAGCCTAGATGGAGGCTGGATGGAGGATTGGGGAACCGAGGATGAGATTTGGCGACGGAGCTGAGGTCCGGTGATTCGAGGCGCAGGCTCGGGGCTGAGGTTCGGCATATCCAAGCTTCCAGGCTTGAGCCTCAGCTCAGATAGACAACGTGGCTGAATGGCGTTGCTTCGGAAGACTTGAACCTCTTGGCTGGGGCAGAGACTCGGTAGAATGCATGGCGTGACCGAGGCCGTTGGATCAGGGGTTGGCCCTGATCCAACAGCGACTAGAGGCTGAGAAGCCGGTGGTCTTTGGGCCGTCGGATCACGGGCCGATGCCATGATCCCACAGTTGCTGGAGGGGGCTTTGACCCGGCGAGGAAGTGGTTGTCGCTGCCTCTACGTGGTGGAGTTTGGTCGAGGAGGATGCTGCGGCGGGATGCAAATGACTACGGCAACGCCTCTGCTCGATGGAGGCTGAGGAGGAGCAGATCGAAGCCGACGTGAAGGTGGCTGGCGGGGCCTCCTTACGACGGAGTTGGTGGTGCTGATGATGAATTGGTGGAGATTAGCAAAACAGGCGGTGGGGCGTGGTGAATCCAGTGCACGGCGAAGCGCGGGGGTTGTGAGCTCGTGCACGGCGAAGCATGGGTGGTGAACGGAGGGGGAGCGGACTCCGGCCTGTGCGATGCCGGAGGAGGAGAAGGAGAAGGCAGGGGGCCATGGACTTGGAGCAGGATCGGAGGGAGAGAAGGAAGGCGGTACATGGCGTGACAACGACGGCCGGGTGGAGAAGTGCTGGAGAGCAACTGCGACAAGGGACAGATGTCCCTTGGATGTCGCCGGAGGAGGTGTTGTCGCGCACCCTGTCGACACTTGTTGTCACCAAGGAGTACGGGAGAGCTTGTGTATCTCTAGAAATGGCGAATGGGTCATATGAGGGAGGTGTGGCAAGAATTATAGGAAGGTGTGAGAGGGCGTTATGCGCGAGAGGGGGAGGGTGAAAGACGACGAGGAAGCACGTTGGTGGGAAGGTAACCGTTACGCGAGGAGGAGAAGAAACGACTATGGAGGAGGCGGCTGTTGTTTTCTGTTAGGGGAGAGCGGATGGGAGGAAGATGGTCAGGTCACGTGCTTTGCACGTGACCAGAGGTGACCGGCAGGAGAGAGAAAAGGTGGGGTGCCACGTGGCACGCTAAGGAGCTGCCACGTGGCACCCAAAAAATTTTCGAAATTAAATATGGGAAAAGAAATAAAAGGAGACCTCGGATCGTAAAATTTCCTTCACAAAAGTTGTTCATCTCAATGAGATCCACAACTTTCATGAAGGACTTGAGAGCAAAAGAGGTTATCTGTGCGAAGTGGGATTTTTGGTGGGTCTCTATGTGTAAGAAAACCGACTTTTTGGAGTTTTGTAATTTTTTGGTGTTTTTAGAGAGGATCAAAATTTAAAAACATTATTATAAAATTAAAGAAAATTATTTACACACTAAACTGATTTTTTTGGATTTTTAGTAAATAATAAAATAGGAAAATAAATTAGAAGTAAGAAACACACAATTTTTGTGCAAACCAACAACAGACACTTGGACTTTGTCAGTTTCATTGATTTCAGTTTTAATCTGGATTTGGATTTTTGTGTCATTTAAAAAACATTATTCAATGAGCACAAATAAAGAATAAATAAAATAAAAGGGTTAATTTGAACATAAAAACTCAGGTCAAAAATAATAAAAAGTCAAATTGCGCAAAAGATGCCTAAAACCCAACATTCACATATGAGCTCCGAATTTTATGAAATTGGTCTTGTTTTGAAGGTATTTAAAATGGAGTAATTTAAAAGTGAGTATACGAAAATGGACGCTGTATGTGGGAGATATGCTCATTTTGGTCTGTCAGATGTGAATTTAGACTTTGGGATTATTTGACACTTGTTTGAGTTAGTAATTTTTTTTGTATTTTATATTTAATGAAGTTAGTAATATCTGCACAATGGAGGTGGTTTTGGATCAATCGGAGTTTGGATAAATAATTTATAAATGTGAGAAGTTAGCGGCTTTTTTGGCAAATTTACACTTGGGATTTTTAATGCAATTATGCATGATGAAATCCAGATATTATTTACACATGTATGAATGCTAATGATGCTTTGGTAATGAAATGCATGTGAATGTTGAGGAACAAAGCTTAAATGACCAATGTTAGCATGATGAATACAGGATTCTTGATCACATCAACTTTGGCAGGGTCAACCTCCATTCCCTTCTTGGAGATGACATGCCCGAATACATTGCCCTCTTTCACCATGAAATGGCTTTTCTCCCAGGAGAGCACCATATTCACTTCCTCACACTTTTGGAGGACTCGATCTAGGTGCACTAGACAATCATCGAATGAATCATAATGGACCGAGAAATCATCCATGAAGACTTCCAGGAATTCCCCAACCATGTCAGCAAAAATCGCAATCATGCATCGTTGAAAGGTGACGGGGGCATTGCAAAGACCAAAAGGCATTCGCTTGAATGTGTATATGCCGAAAGGATATGTAAAAGTAGTATTTTCCTGGTCCTCGGGGGAGAAGGCCAACTGATTGGAGTCCGAGTACCCGTCTAAGAAAAAGAAGTATTCTCTCCCTGCCAACCACTCTAGGATTTGATCAATAAAAGGCAACGGAAAGTGATCCTTCTTTGTTGCGGCATTCAGGCACTTGTAATCCACACAGACACGCCACAACGTAGGTACCCGTGTCGTGATCTCTTCTCCCTCATTGGTGATAATCTGAAGTCCCGACTTTTTCGAGACTACATGCAAATGTGACACCCATTTGGAGTCGGAGATGGGATATATGAACACAACTTTACACCATTTTTTAATCTTAGTCTTAAACCACTTCCCTTATGTTTGGATTCAATCTACGTTGGCATTCACAGGAGGGTTTAGAATTGTTTTCCATGTAAATATGTTGTGAGCACATGGCTGAGTTTATCTCTGGGAGATCAGACAATCTCCATCCTATAGCCTTGCTGTTTTTCTCTAAAACATTAAGTAGGCGGATCTCCAATTCTTCGGTCAGATGTGAACTGATAATGACTAGAAACCGTCCCTTTTCTCCCGCAAGGAAGGCATACTTAAGTGTAGGGGGCAATGGTTTGAGTTCAGGAATGTCAATGATGTTGTTCGAATCTGGTCCCCTCAGTGATGCTTCTTGTTGTGATGGGGATGCTTTTAGTGCATCCATATCGGCCACCATCGTCGTTGTTGTTGGTATGGGATCGCAATTGATGGAATGTTGTGTGGTAAGTAGCTCGTCCAATCTGTGTACTTTACTCTTGGAATGTCCATATGGAGAATGGACTGACAGGTCCAGAGGGGCTTCAGAATCTCCAAGAGTATAGGTAGATGCATGAATGAGCTGGCAGAATAAGTCATCAACAATTTCCTCCTCATATGAGGTTGAGTCAATCACAGCGGTTGGGTTTTGACTCCAGGGCCCAACTGTTGCTACTGTACATTCAGTCTCAATTTCTGATTTTTCAGACTCAGTGCTCGACTCCGTATCAGGTCTTTAAAACCTAGTTTGCTTCATTTTTAGTTCCACTTTTCCAAATTGGATTCTCCTAGATGTGTAATCAAATATAGCTCCTGCGGTCTTAAGGAAAGGTCTCCCTAATATCATTTAAAAGTCTTTCCAATTTCCAGGGACATCCATGTCAAGTATCGTGAAATCTATTGGGTAGTTTTGTCCCTTTATATTGATGACAACATTTCGAATCTCTCCCCTAGGTCTCTTTGTTGATGTATCTGCGAATTGAAGTACAGCTGCAGATTGCTTAAGAGGGCATTAATATAGATGCTAAAATAGAGTTGTGGGCATGAGATTAATGGATGAACCATTGTCTAATAATGTTCTTGCCAACTTTATATCTTTAATGTGTCTAGTGACAAAGTGAGCACCCATGTCTCTTTTCTTCCTTGGAAGCTCATTTTTTTATAAGACGAGATGTGGAAACTGAGAGTATGTATTTCTTTATTAGGCAAGGAGTCCGTTTGCTGGCCCTTGTTGGTGTGCATCTGACCTTAAGGTATTTTCGAAAATTCGAGTCTCTTTCTATCATCTCGTCTAGGGACAGAGTGACCATAATATTTTCCTTACAGATGTGGGCCATCTCTTCTTCATTTTTTTGGGTTTTTATGTTTTTCTTCTTTCACACCGTAAGAGCACGAGGGAGAGGAATGGAGTTATTGACATCAAGAACATCACTTTTATTGAATGAGAAATTATTTACAGGACTTTGACTAAAACAGGGAAATTGGTGGCAAGGTGATGTGGATGACTTTGTGGTGTGTCCTCGTCAAACACAGACTCTCACGCTTCATTTTCTTCGGGTGGTGTGGGTGGGACTTCCTCAACCTCCTTCTATCTTCCTTTGTCAATTTCCCTAGGGTTGTGTGAATTGATGGATACTGGGCTATGTCACCAGGTTCCCGCGCTCGATCAGGCATGATTACAGTCCTTCCGTTCCTAAGAGAGATATGATAAGCATTATTATTTGATGAGGGCTCAAGTTCAGGTATAGAATAGTCAGAGATTAATACCTGATTGTGTCCAAGGTTATTTCGGTTAGCTTTGATTTGGGCTGGAATCACGGTCTGGGGTGCGGTCACCTTATCTCTCCAACAAGAAAGTCGATTTTTGTCGACTCTCATGTCATGAAGCTCATCCAGTACGCGCTGGAGTTCTGGATATATAGAAGATGAGGAGGACCCTTGGCCCTGCCTGGCCTGAGGTCGCTGATATTGGCCCTGTTGGCATTGACATTGGTTCTGCTATGTCTGAGGTTGCGGGTTCTGATAACCTGTACGATATTGTTACCACAACTGTGGTTGAGGCTGGTAGGTGGGTCGGGCTTGCGGTGGACGAGGATTCAGAGAAGAGTTTTTGTCTGAGCAGTTGACCGATTGCAGATTATACCAAACTCTGTTTATCTCTATAATCTGTGGAGGCTCCTCAAAATCAGTCTGAGCGTAGGTTTCCTCAGTTTGATGGGTCAGAGTTGATCTCCGCCCCAATGGCTATGTTGCCCTATCCCTTGACCTTGAATGTAGTGAATTTGGTGTATGTGTGCGTGGGGTGAATTCAGGGCTGGTATGTTTGATACCTTGTCAGCTAATTCCTTCATTTGCTTAGGCAATTTAGCCAATTTCTCCATATCAGATGATTTGTGGAGTTCATCCACCTTCGTATAAATATGCTCAACCATAGTTAGCTTATCAGCTATTATTCCCATATCAGCACTGTGATCGGTCGTCAGATTATTCACCATCTTTTTGGAGCCGGCTATGTAAGCTCGGCTGGTGGTTTGTGCATGGCTAGATTCAGCAAGTCTCTCGAACACCTTGTAGACGGTGTCCTCATGGCGTCCCATGTAGCTTCCTCTTCAAGATGCACTAACCAACCCTTGATTCTCAGGGTTCAGCCCGCTGACAAGACTTTGGACCAGCATCATTTTACTTATCTTGTGTCCTGGGCTTTTCTGTACTAAGTCTGTGAATCTTTCCCAGGTTTCATGAAATGGTTCGTTCGGGTGGCGGGTGAAACTCGTGAACTTGATCCTCATCTGATTGATTCTACTTACTAGGTAGAATTTCTTTAAGAACAATGTCTTGAACGTGTCCCATGTAGTGACTATTTCCCTTAAATTTTTCAGCCAGTAAGCCGCCTTATCAGTCAAGGCAAAGGGGACCGCTCTCAACCTTATGTAGTCATGGCTAACCCTAGGGTGGCAGAGGTTAGCAAAGACTAACTCGAAGTCATAGAGGAAGATATATGGTTCTTCGTGATTATTTCCTTTGAACTTTGGCAACAGTGCAAGGAAATGCGGTTTGTGTTCGAATGCATCCTCAGGGACATGTCTCAACCAATTATAGTCTTCATCTATCTCCGAGAGATACATGTCTTCCATAGCAGCCTCGCCTTGGTGTAGTACTGCCAACTATGTCCTAAGTAGTTCATTGTGTTGCTCGGCAGCGGTTATCCAAGCCAAGAGTGGTCGAATAGGGTCATTGTCGTTCTCATCGTCCCAGGGTTTTGATTTTGAGGCATTGTGATTCACCTTCAGAAAGGAAGAGTTCAGTGTTAAGTGTTAGAGTTAAATGAGGTTTCGCTAAGGATAAAAGATTCCATAGTGGAGGAGTGAAAAGATGATGTTTCTAAGATGAGAAGGATCGAGAAAACCTTCACGAGGAAGCAGACACAAAGCAAACACAAGCCAATTCTCAAGTTCACCACTCAACACAGATGAAGGCACGTCAGAGTTTGGTCGCTTATCTTTTCAATTTTAATTTAATGACAAGACAATCTTGCAAATTAAGCAGAGCTGTTAGGTACTGAATTATTTCACAAAGACTGTCCCGAGTTCGTACAACTAGTTGCACCTACTCTCAGCCAGTATAGGTGTAAGTACGGATCGTTTAAACGGCTACCCGTGTTACTTGAGGACGGAGCCTTCCGCAGTGTCCTCTAAACCACCCACTATGCTAAGGGAAGTCGGACCGTAAAACGGCTACCCGAGACCCTCACTGAAAAGTAGCTAATTGTTTTTAAAAACAGTAGTCTATGTGATATATTTCAGTTTTGGCTCTATCCAAAGTGTGCGTTCTAGTCCTTACAAACAATGAGTGGATTTCTTTCCACCAGAAACATGTTAATTTTATGTTAGTTTTCTTTACAGTTGCATTGATTAGCAGTCCCAGTTTTAAGTTTGCGGTTATCATTGTAGTTTATGTGAGCACAAAATTTCATGCCTAACGAACAGTCCCAATTCCTTTAAATCCTAAGTTTTAAAACATTGAGAAAGGAGAATCGTAAAAGCCGATGCAAACGTAAATCAATTAGGCATGCTTAAGAGAAGAACTTACAGTGAATCTTTGCGTTCTTCATTCGGAATGCAAGACAAGGAATTTAAACTACACTAAATGACATGCACAGATGAAAAACGCCCTAAGTAGATAGTTCTATTAGCGGGAAGAATTGATTGCAGAATTTGGCTAATGTTGAACGATCTATAGTGCATATATTAGTGCGAGTATGGCCTAAGAATTGCGAGCACAATCAATGATAAAGAAATGATCGTACGTGTGCCTCAGTCCTACGCCACTCAAGTCGGGTCCCAACCACACAAAAGGGGTTGAAACAGACCCGACACACCACAAAAAAATGTTCAGTCTGAATTATTACAAGGGTTCAAAGAGAGGGACCCAGTGAATGATGCTTTTAAACCTATACTAAAATCTCTCTTACAAAAATCGAAATTCAATCTTCCTTGCAGATCCTCAATGAATGTCCAAAATTTGTCTCCTAGTAATATTCAAAGAGAGAAATTGCGGTTAGTATCTGAAGTAAGAGAGAAATGCAGAATAAAATGCGAAAAAATGGCATAAGAAATAATTTCACAAAAACATAATTACAAAAATGATTTAAAAACCTAAAATTTCGTCGTTCTCCGACAACGTTGCCATTTGATTAATGTCAAATCCGCCTCTTCAATAATCGATAATTGTAGTATAGGAGGCAGAAATCGGTCGATCAAAATACCATAATCCATGAATGTTGTGGAGTATTATTACTTGGCAAGTCTACCAAGGTTGAACACAGGGAACGAAGATTCTTAGTTGCGCGGTCTTAAATTCAATAATTAATTAATGTTCGATTAGTTTCTATGTTGAAGAATTTACAATGCTCTGATGGCAATGCTATGCAAGGAAAATAAACGGAATTGATGCTGCCCAGGATCTGTGATTTTAAATGTATTAATTCCTCTAATAATAAGATCAGTAAATTCACAAGAGTAATCACAAATAAAAAATGATCTAACTTAATGCTTCAGGTTAATACATTTAAGCTCAGAATAATTTGAAGTGAGATATCCGACCACCAAATATTTTTGAATCAATTCCTCGAATAGTTGGTCATAATCTCAAAGGAATAGACCTAAAATAATCCCATGTGAAATCCAAAATATTGAGATTAATCAACAGTGATCATCAATGTTTCTAATCATCATCCGAATTTCTCAAGCACAAGTATGTCAAATTAAGCCTGCACATGCCAACATAGATCCACAAATGATAATTCTCAATAAACAAACTCAGAT